>CAUYUJ010020307.1:0-52997 GCA_963575745.1 Prorocentrum cordatum | reverse complement strand
CCTCCTCCTCCTCCTCCTCCTCCTCCTCCTCCTCCTCCTCCTCCTCCTCCTCCTCCTCCTCCTCCGCTTCCTCGGCCTCGGCCCATCGGGCACTCAGGGGCCAGGGCTGGTAGTTGGTCAGGGTTCGAGATCAACCTGACCAACTACCTCAACCAGTACAATGTGAACTACAAGATCCATTTCTCAAGCACGGACCGCCCGAGCGCGGGCGGAGTGGCCATCCTGATTCCTTGGTATGATGCGCACACTATTGCGGCTGCTGGGAGGAAAGATCATGCGGGTATGGAAGGAGTGCGTCGCCTGGTCGAAGCGCGACCCGATGACGCGCACGTTCATTGTCGGCGGGGATTTCAATATGACAGATATGCCGACGGAATCCGTTATGTGTCCGCAGCCACGGCAGGCGAGGAGGTCAGATGCTGGGCGGCCAATCAGTCGGAACTTTTCTGGCGTGAGCTCTTCAACGATGCGGCGCTGCTGGAGGTCTGGTCACCCATTCCGACACACTACACGGCAGATAGTAACACCTTGTGGACTATTGACCGTTTCTTTGTCTCGGTTGAGTCGGCATTCGTTGTTGAGACCGAGATGGACGTGGAGGTGATCCAGGACGCGTTCACCCTGAACGCCAAACAGGTGAGCGACCACGCTGTCATCAAACTTCGCATGGCTACGAGACGCCAGACCGCACCGTCGCACCAGCGCATCCTGCCGTTCATCCTCAAGGGCGAGGAGCACCCTGCTGCTCTTGAGAGGCGCACCGATGGCTGCAGCTATGAGATGATGGAACCAGACCGCCAGTGGGAGATCATCGAGCAGCTCATGCTGGTGGCCGCGGAGACTGCTCGTAATGTCCGCCCCCTGAGGAGGAGGAGGAGGAGGAGGAGGAGGAGGGGAAGGGAGGAGGGAGGAGGAGGAGGAGGAAGAGGAGGAGAGGAGGAGAGGAGGGAGAGGAGAGAAGGGAGGAGGGGAGGAGGGGAGGAGGGGGAGGAGACTGCTCGTAGTGAGCTGCTGGCCAAGGAGGTGCCTGGTGAGGGTGACATCCCAAGGCGGGCGACCCTTTTGGCCCATGGGGCCGTCGCGCGTGCGGCTTGGCGTCGGGATGTGCGCTTGGCCAAGAAGCCGCCCCTCCTCCTCCTCCTCATCCTCCTCCTCCTCCTCCTCCCCCTCCTCCTCTTCCTCCTCCCCCTCCTCCTCCTCCTCCTCCTCCTCCTCCTCCTCCTCCTCCTCCTCCACACGATCGTCGGCGAGAAGGAGCTGCAGTTAGAGGGGCGAGTGGTGGCGTTGCGGCACCCTGACTCGTTCCACACGCGAGCGAAGGAGGCCCAGGCTGCTCTTCTTGATCGAGAGGCCGCTGCTGTGGAGCGCCAGGAGAGCTGGTCGAGTCCCCAGGCGCAGAGCTGCGGCGATGATGCAGCGCGCGCTTCTGTGGAACAACACCAAAAGGATGCTGATATTGTCTGGCGTACGGCACGGCCAGTCTACCAGCAACGCCAGTGAGGAGGCTGCGATGGTGAGGGACCCCAGCGAGATGGTGCTGGCGCTGAAGAGCCACTGGGAACCCGCATTCACGGCTTCGCCTGTGCGGGAGGAGTTGATCGGCCCCTCCCTGGATCGCCACATGCCCGAGCTCGATAATTCTTCGCTGCAGATCCCCGCGGTGGAGAATTTGCGCTATGTCTTCAAGCGGGCGAAGGACTCGGCGCCTGGCCCTGACCGTCTTCCCGCGCGCGCATGGCGAGGCCACCCGGTACTGGCCATGGTTTTGCATGGAGTTCTGACGGGGATGGCGAGAGGACGGCCGCCACCAGAGCATTCCAACGACTGCTTGCTGGCGTTCCTCTCCAAGGGCGACGAGCCCTCGGATCTCGTGGACTGCACGAGGTCTCCTGAGTGCACCAGGCCCCGCGCCCTGAAAAAATCAGATAGTAAAGGGGTGGCCGCCGCGGTCAATTTATATCTGGCTGGTGTCGTAGCTCGAGATACCCACGGGGCCCAGAAAGGGTTCGCTGCTGGAACAAAGTTCGGCGAGCACGCTGTTGCTCTCGATGCCGAGTGCAGGCGGGCGGGGTTGCTTCCAGCGGCGGGCGATCGGCCCCCAGGTTTCTTTAGCTTCGACGCGCGCGCTGCCTTCCCGAGCATGTCTCAATTCTTCCTCCGTCGCACGGTTGAGCGGTTTCGGCCCCCTCCTGCCTACGATCGCATGCCCGACGGGTTGGCACACAGCATTCTCGGCCACGCTCGGGTGGGCGAGACTGTTGAGCCCATTTTTTCCACCGCGTCTGGAGTCCCCGGTGTCCTTTGTCGGGGAGTTTGTGGGCGCTCGGTTTCGATCCCTGGGTGCGGTGTCTGGCCAGTGCGTTTCCTTCGGAACAAGTGGGGGCCCTTGGGGCGTGCGCAGACGATGTGGGCGCGGTCGCTATGACCATCCAGAGTGCGCAAAGCATGCGCCGCACTTTCGGGCAAGCCGAGCAGCTTGTCTTGTTTCGACTGCGGCCCAGCAAGTGTTGCTTTGTCCCACCGTGGGCCCCGTGTGACGAGCAGACGGTCCTTCGAGCGAGGGAAGCGCTCGCCGCGGCGGCCCCCGGGTGGGAAGATTAAAAAATCGCGGGCGCCGCCAAGTACCTCGGAGTCTGGATGGGTCCTGAGGCCGGTCTTCGGACCCAGTGGCAAGTCCTTGGTCAGAAATGGTGGTCTAGGCGCAGAGAGATAGCACTATCTCGGGCGCCGCCTGAAGCTTCCTGTCGTCTCTACCTCATGGTTGTTCTCCCGTGCCTCTCGCATGTTGCTCAGTTTGTCCCTCTTGACCTCCACGTCCTCGCCAAGGGCGACTTGGCGCTTCATACATTGCTGCGGATGCCACCGAATTCGTTTTGACTCGACGAGTTGCTGAGTCTCGGACGGTGGATGCGATCGGCCGCGCCCTGCCTGCAGAGCTATCGCACACTGCTAACGCGTGGCGCGCATGCCACTTCACGCTCGGAGGATGGAGGGTTGTCGGGGAGCGGCCGAGGACGGCGGCGGAGGAGTTCGGCAAGGCCGCGGAGCTGAAAAAGGGGTTTGGCCAACGGCTGCAAGCGCAGTGCGCCGCGCATCTGCGCAACGCCAGGGGCCGCGCGAGCCCCGGCTGAGGAGTGGCAGGCGCGGTCGTCTGAGCAGCATTTCGCTGCGGGGTTCGCGCTCCGACAATTTGTTCCAGCACGCCACGACGAACAGCCTCGCGCGGCCCGAGACTCCGGCCATTGGTTTCTTCATGAGCGTGCGCACTCCGGCATGTTGGTCTTCGCGGGTGGCCCGACGTCGTCTCGCCAGCTCATTCGCGGGGGCCGGCGGCAGAAGCGGATGGCATCTTCCCAGGCCTTCTGGGCCCCATGCGCGTCGGAATGTCTCTTTTCGCCTAGCTGCTAGGAGAATCTGCGCGGGCCAGGGCCTATTCTCACTAGAGGGCGCCACCGCAGTTGAGCGGCGCCTGGCACGAGCTTCCCCGCTCCGCCGAGCAATGCTAAGCAATGTCAAGCAATGCCAACCATGCCAAGCAACGCCAACCCATGCCAAACCATGCCGACCCATGCCAACCCATGCTAAGCAATGCCAAGCAACGCCACGCGATGCGCCGGGGCTCGCGCCGGGCCCATTCCCTTTTTTTCTTTCTGCGATACGTCAGATGCTGCCCGCGCGACTGGCCAACGCAATTGCAATTTTGCGTTCTGGTTCGAGTTCTGCGCGCGAAGAGTTCTCAGGTTTCCCTTTGGGGAGGCCCGCTGCTACCGGGGCTGCGGGAGGGGTGCGGCGCGTCGGGGATTCTCCGGTAGTGCCCGCTGGTCCAAATGAACGATGTAGGGTGGGTGACGGACCTGTTCGATGTTACATTGCCGTCGCGGACTGCGGTGGCGCGTTGCGTCGCGCCCGCGAGATGCGGGCAGCTGGGCCCGATTCAAAAACTTCGCTTCGGCTTTTGGCCGAAATGCCAGCTCGCTTGAGATAGCCGCGCTGAGTCCACGAGGTTGGCCAACAGCGACCACCTAACGCGGGGGCTTCGCAGACCTGTCATGCCGAAGTCTCGCCGGGAGAACGAGGGCGCCTATTTCGCGGAGCACGGGGCCCCACCGCGCGACGCTTTCGGGGGCAATCTCAGGGGTGCCTCGTGGATCTCCTACGTCTTCAGGGTTGGCGGAATCTCCCGTCTTCTTCGCGAATGGCGAAACGTCTCGCGGGGCCCGCGAGCCCCCGCGGCGAGCTCTCGACCCGGGCGCAATCGGGCCTTTCCAAACAGGGCCGCGGAGCTGAGGCTGCTCGGCGCCGCGCAGACACACCTGACCCCCGCCGGCGCCCGGCAGGTCGCGGCGGGCGGCCCCGGCGCATGCAGGCCGCTATCTTTGCGCCACTTCGCAGGGGGCCCACTTCGACAGGGCCCAGACGCGACCCCGCTGCGGGGCGCGGCGGGGCACGGGGCCTTGCGCGCCCCGCTCCGCCGCCCGCGCGCGCAGGTCGCCGTCGAACTTCGGCGGGCGCGGCCCGCGGGACTGGCCAGATCGCGCAGCGCCCGTCCGCCTTCTCAGAGGCGCAGCTGCGCCGTGCGACTCGCGGGGGCGACGCCGGCGATGTCATTCCGCCGCGCGGGAGGCGACGGCGCGCCGGCCGATTCTTCGCCGCCCGCCAAACCGCCCCAACCCGACCCGACGGCCTCAATTTGCCCTCCATTCCCAGCAGTGAAAGGCCGCGGGGAACATCGAAAAAGCACGCATGGCATTCGCGCCCCCCCTTGCCCAGGACGTTCGCCGCCGGGCTGGGTTGGGGCGGTCTGGCCGGCGGTCGCTTCTGCAACTGCATTCGGGAGGGCGCGCGCGCGCAGACGCGATCGATGGGGGCGTTTCGCTGCCTCCGTCTGCCGCGCAGACCGTTTGCGCGGGCACCCGTCGAGGCGTCGGTTCGCGAGGTTTTTCACATTGTCTCCATCTCCTCGCGCGCGCATCGCAGGCGCGCGCCGGGAGTGCGCGCCGCGCCCGGGGCGCGCGACGTCGCAGAATCCGCGCGCGGGCGGGCGGAGCACCCGGCAATTTCAATTGTAAAAACTCGCGCGGTCTTTCGGGGCTGCCCGCCGCGCGGCGCACCTGCCCGCCATTCCAAAACAAGACCACCTCGGGCGACGTCGATATATTTCAGGCGGCGGCCAGGAGCTGAGCGACGCGATGCGCGCATCACAGACGAACCTCAGGCACCAGGCCGTCGATTTCGGCGCGGGCCACGGTCGCGGCGCGAGAGCTCGGCGCCGTCGCCCGCGCGGGCGCGACGCAGGCGGCGCAGAGCAGCGCGGCCCGCCGGCCACGGGGGGGCCACAGCGCAAGTGCATCGCGAGTCGTCTTTCGACGGCGCGCCGCCTTCTGCCACCCGCGCGCGGCGCCAGGCGCCCGGGCGCGCCCTGGCGCCGCCTGTTCGATGCAGGCGCCTTGGCCCCCTTGCCTCAAGTGGGGCTTGGACGCCGGGGCGCGGCCGTCGCGCCGGCCTGGGGCACGTCAATTGACAGTCGGTTTCCCGGAGTTGCGCGGGCGCAGATGCGCGCGCGACGCGACGGGCGAGAGTTTCGCCTGAGAGCGCGAAAGCGCGCGGCCCGTTGATGATTGCAAGGAACAGGGCAGACGCGACTAATCGTCGACCTCAAGCGCCCCCAGAGTTCAGCTCGGCGCCTCGGCAGAGCTCTTGGGATCAGGCGCCTTCGCCATCGCAGACCTCGGGAGGGAGCGCGCCCGCGCAGTGCGCAGCGCGCTTGGAAGCGCGCAGCGCATAATTTTGTTAGATGCGAGTACATGCAGGAGTCGAGATTACAGATGTTCGCAATCAAGTAAGCACAGCGCAATCGCGTGATCAGCACTAGTGGCCAAGCACGCTCGCGCGCGTTACGGCAGGGGGGGGCCGCGGCATCGCCGGCGCGTGCCGGGCGCTTGCAAAGCCAGAGAGTTATTCGGCCGTTTGTGACAAGTGCCAGTCAAGTGATGTCGAAATATTACAGTCACTGGTGCTAAGTTGTCCCCGGTCTCCCCGGACTGGCGCCTCGCGAAAACAAGACATCGTCATAAAGGGTAGACTTGTTGTCGCCAAATGTTCAAAATTGTCCTTGTGCGCGGTAGCGTCAGCAAGTTTTTACGGGTTTTTCTGGATGCGATCGTTCCGTGTGCGGGCACACAGAACGTCCGCCAGGGAAAGCGGGGGCGACCTAACACCTCGTCAGCAATCATTGTGCCGGCACACGGAACGCCCACTGGGGACGGGCGGGGGCGTTTTTGCACAGCCGGCTATATCTCGCGCAACGCACGGTTGCAGATGCCATGCTTGTTCTACTATCGTTGTCATGGCCAAATTGTGATGCGCGTAGAGCTCGCGCCCAGCACGAGGCGCAGCTGTCGGCGCGGCTGCTCGGTATCAGTCCTGCTTATCAGGTTCAGGCATCCCCGCCGCCGCGCGGGCCGACGCTCGCTCGTTCTGCCGCGGCGTCTTTCCCGGGAAGATCTCGGGCAGGGGCGTTCGTTGCAGGGGGCGCCTCAAGAGGCAGTCGCGCCGCGTCTGCGCGCGTCAAGGGAATTGTTCGGTCGCGCGTCGTCTTCGGCCCCTTTCAGCACCGCTGACCTCGACGACTCTGTCCATCGCCGGGCAGTCTGCAGGGGCTTCGCACGAAGACCTGGCAACCCACCACGGGGGACGAATTCTGCTTTGTGAACTTCCTGGAAGCATTCGAGGATTGGATCGGGCGTTTGCGCGTCGCAGATAACCCCATCCGTCGTCGCGGGCCCCGCGCTAGCGCGAGCTGATATCTGCCCGCCGCGGTGCCACAATGAGTGGGAGCGCGGCCGAGCAGCAGCTTGGAGCCGACAGAGCGCCATGGTAGGCTTGCACCGAGCCCCGCGTGCACCCTGAGCTGGGGCGCCTCGAGATGCGTTGTCATATCCGCTTATCGGCGATCATCTAGTCGACGAGATGGCCGGTCAAACCGGCGAGATGCATTGCGCCACCCCGGGGACAGAGAGTCTGCGCGCGCGGGCGAAGCTCTGAGCCAGTCGTCTTCTCCCGCTCGGTCCTGCGATTTGACTTTGCGCCCAGTGCGCGACCCAGGGCCCGGGCCCGCGCTAAAGCGAAGCGGCAGCCGAAATGCCAGCCGAGGTTGCCCGCGCAGTTCAGCGGCTAATTCGAGAAAGCGGCACGCAAGACCGAGCGCATGTTGGCCCCACAAGACGCAGGCTTTACTGCAGCGGCCTAGCGCTCGTGATGCCTTTCTGTGAGTGCTGGTACTTTGGGCCAGGCCGCTCGGGGCTTTCCCAGATCCGTTTGTGCTGCTGCGCGCGTTGTGGCGGGTTCGACTGTGATGTAAGCTCAAAGTGCTCTCGTCGGGACACAAGTGGTCCATCCGATCCAGGGTATGGTGGTGTCTGCCAGCGGTGCTTTGTTTGCCGTGATTTGTTTGAGAAGTGCGCGCGTCAGTGTTTCCGCCAGTTTGTTGGGCCGGCGCGTTCACAGGAACCGCCTGGTTGACAGGTGACAGGCCAGGCCGCCGAGCTAACAGCAAGCTGGCACCTTGCTCTGTGGTACAGTTGCGAGGCGAGAAGTCTAGTGCCCGCGAGCGCCTCTGTCGGTTTGGAGGGAGGCGTGCGGTTTCTTGAAAAGACCGTTCGCTGGTCAACCTCGGTGCCCCCGCCGTTCCTCCATCGCCTGCTGTCGGTCTCCGTCGCCCCATTCTAACCCTTCCCTCCCGCTCCATCACTCATCTCCATCCCTCTCCCCTCTCTGATTTGTCATCGCCCACCTCGCCAACTAGATCGCCCTGGCCTCTGCCTCGCCCGAGTTGCCCTTCCCCTGCTCCTTCCCCTTTCCAGTATCTTCCCCGCCTATTCCCTTGTCCCCCTCCCCGTCTCCTTTACCTCTCCTCTCCCCCTCTTCCCCTTCCCCTCCCTGGCCCCCTCCCCATCTCAGGAAATCCTCCCCTGGAGGGACGGTGGCGGTTGGGGGGGGGGGGCGCGCCAGGCGGGACGATCGCCTCCGACCAGGCCGCTCGATTTCCGCGCCCCGCCTGCGCTTGGGAGGGGGAGGGCGAGGACGAGGAGCAGCAGGAGGAGCAGGAGGAGGAGGAGGAGGAGGAGGGGGAGGTGGAGGAGGAGGAGGAGGAAGAGCAGCACGCGGAACAGGAGCAGCAGGAGGAAGAACTGGAGGTGCACGAGAGAGCGTGCGGAGCAGGAGAAAAAGACGCGCCATCAAGAGGCGATCGGCGTGGCCCTGGTCCGGGCGCTCGCTCAGAGCAGCCGGCGCCGGCGAGGGAGGAGACGTAGCGCTGGGAGCATCGCATACGCCGACGCCGCTTCGAGGCTGCATCCCGCGGGCGTTCCCCAGCGGGAGCCGGAGGGCCCGAGCCACGAGTGCTGTGTGGCACGGAGCAGCCACCGGCTTGCTGCAGGACATTTCTGGGACGGGCGGCGCTCGGATCGGGCAGTACCCACAGCTGAGGAGACGGAGGAGGAGGAGGAGGAGGAGGAGGAGGAGGAGGAGGAGGAGGAGGCAGAGGAGGGGGCGGAGGAGGAGCGGAGGAGGAGGGGGCGGAGGAGAGGAGGGAGGAGGAGGAGGGAGGAGGAGGAGGAGGAGGAGGAGGAGTGCATCACGATGCCTTGGTTGCCCCGACGCGCTCTGTGCATGAGAGGCGCCGCGTGCTGTGCTCGAAGCCGTCGGGGGCGGCACGCGCGTGTCGCGCCGGCTCTCGAAACGTGGCGGCTCGCGTTGCGGCGCGCGCGCCCGCGCCAGGCGTTCGCCTTGCCATCCTCCGCCTCCAGCATGCGAACCCTACCCCTACCCCCCACGATTTCTGAGGGGGAGGGTGGGGTTCACGTCGTTCGGGAGCTCCCGAGCGAAGTGAACCCCACCCTTCCCCTCAGAAATCGTGGGGGGTAGGGGCAGGGTTCGCATGTGGCCCCCTAATCCTGCGGGGTCCCGCTCCGTGCCAGCACGCCCCGGGTTGCGTGCGAAGCAGCAGGGTTAAGTCGGGCCTATCCCTCTACAGTCGGGGGTGGACAGAACCCCCAACAGTGACACGTCGATTAGTGAATTATCCGTTTTCGGTTCTCGAGACGCCGTGGCCGTCATTTTCCAGGCTTGCGCCCGCCAGGTTTGGGCCATCCCCGATACAGCAGGTTATTCAAAAATAGTCAAAAAATTGTCTGGGGACGATGTTTTGACTACTGCTGGCCATCTGGGAGTATCTCTTGGGATTATTCCCTACCTAGGCTCTGCCTAGAAGGGTTCTTACTCTCTTAGCTTAAAGGGGCCGGGCAGTGGAACACGCCCCGGGCGGTTCCCCCAGTCCCCTGGGAGCGGTTCCCCCAGTCTCCTGGGAGCTTTAGCTTTAGCTTTAGCTTTAGCTTTAGCTTTTCGCTTAGCGTTTCGCTTAGCGTTTAGCTTAGCTTTAGCTTAGCTTTAGCTTAGCTTTAGCTTAGCTCTAGCTTAGCTTTAGCTTAGCTGTAGCTTAGCTTTAGCTCAGCTTTAGCTTAGCTTTAGCTTAGCTGTAGCTTAGCTTTAGCTTAGCTGTTGCTCAGCTTTAGCTTAGCTTTAGCTTAGCTTTAGCTTAGCTTTAGCTTAGCGTTACTGTTGCTACTAATGTTGCTTTCCTAGGGGTTCCAACTCCTAGGTAGGGTCGCATTGGGATAATTGTTTCATGTTTCGTCAAAAATCCGCCTGTATGGGGGGACATGCCCGACCTAACACCAGGGGAGCCAAGCACCAGGCAGTGGGGACATCCACCGGGCGACGTTCGGCGTGCGGGCCGAAGGCGATCGAAAAGAGGCGCAGGGGGGACGACCGAAGGCGACGATGTCCCCGACCGCGGCTTCTACCGTGGATGTAAAGAATTAACGCGAAATCAATTCGTAACGTTGGATTTCGCCATTCAAAGGCCTCAGGAATAATGCTTCGGTAAGATGTCTGGCAGCCAATGAACATGCAAAGCGTAAACGCGAACCACGGAAGAACTTGTCCTTCACCCGTGGCGGGTTACGCCGAGGTTGTGTTCTATCTCTTTGCATGGCGGAGTTCAACGTCACGAATGGTTTTCGCGCTAATTCTTTACAGCCACGGTAGCGCGGAGCGTGCGCGTCCGTAGTGCTCAGGCCAATGGCTCTGCCTCCGTCGGGGCAGGCGTGTCCTCCCTGCAGCTCGCGTCTGCCGGTCGCTGGCTGACGTTTCTCCACACTGTGCCGCCACGGCAGGGATGCATGGGATGCAGGGCGGAGCGCTCCGAAAGCTCCGGCTGCGCCCCTGGAGAGCTCGTCGTGGAGGCGCCCACCACCCACCAAACCACCCCAACCCAACCCGAAGGCCTCAATTTGCCCTCCATTTCCAGTTGGGGGGGTCGGGGAACGTTGAAAAAAGACACACGTGGGACCCGTACCCCCCCCCCAACCCGAAGTTCGAGTCTTCGGGTTGGGTTGGGGTTGTCTGGTAGGTAGTCAGGCGCCCAGGAGGCCGATGGGTTTTTTTCTGCTGCCTCCTCTTGGGGGCGGGGGGGAGGGGTCCTTGGACTTCTCCTGCGGGCCACCCAGGGGGCCTCTCGCGTCGGGCCCTCGGGGGGCCTCTCGGGCGCCCTCCTGTCCGATATATATATATATATATATATATATATATATATAATATATATATGTACACATACATACATACATACATACATACATACATACATGCATACATACATACATACATACAGACAGACAGACAGACAGACAGCCATGCATGCATGCATGCATGCATGCATACATACATACATACATACATACATACATACATACATACACACAGACAGACAGACAGACAGACAGACAGACAGACAGACAGACAGACAGACAGACAGACAGACAGACAGACAGACATATATGTCGAAGATGCCTACGGCGAACCACCGCCGCCCCTCGCCTTGGGTGTGGCCGAGCGTTGTGGCCAGAGCTCTGCCAAGCTATCGGACCGTGTGCTTCCCCGGCCGTTGGGAAAACCCTTCGGCGAACACTTGGGGGAGGATGGCGGGGAAGGTGAGGAGGAGGAGGAGAAGGAAGAGGAGGAGGAGGAGGAGGACGAGGAGGACGAGGAGGAGGAGGAGGAGGAGGACGAGGAGAAGGACAGGCAAACCTTTCGTGCACCTGCGGGGTCTCTTCAAGGACCCCTTTGGGGAAACCCTTCGGGGAACACTTGGGGGAGGATGGCGGGGAAGGTGAGGAGGAGGAGGAGGAGGATCCCCGAGCCTTGGACGAATCGGTGCCGACTCGCCCGCCGCGGGGGAGCCTGGTCTCCACCTGAGGAGCCAGACCCCCCGACCGTGAACTGGAAGCAGTCGGCGGCTTTCCACGGGGGCCCGTGGGGGGGGAGGAGGAGGAAGATGAGGAGGAGGAGGAGGAGGAGGAGGAGGAGGAGGAGGAGGAGGAGGAGAAGGGGGCATCTTGGGAGCCTCTGGGGGCACTCTTGGGGCCTCCCGGGAACTTCCTGGGAGCCTCTTGGAGGCGTCTTGGGGCCTCATTGGGCATCTTGGGGGCCTTTGGGGCTTCTCGGGGGCATCTTTGGTCGTCTCACGCCGTCGGAAGACATCTTGGGGGCCTCTCTGAACCGACTTGGAACCCTCTTGGGGTGCTTCAGGGCCGTCTTGGGGGCCTCTTGGGCCGTGCTGGGACCATCTTGGAGGCCTTTTGGGCGATCGTAGAGCGGTGTTCAGTCGGAAGGCTGACAAGAAACTGTGAAAACCTAAGGTACATCAATGATGTCGGCGTCGTCGGGTCTTCCTAGAGGCCCTCTTGCGGGCCTCTTGGGCCATCTTGGAGGCCTCTTGGGGGTCTCTTGGGCGAACTCGAGGGCCGTCTTGGCCGCCTTGGAGGCCATCCTGGAGCCATCTGGAGCGGGAACAGCGTCTGCAACCACCTCCGGAAGAGCCTTCCGCGTGGCTGGCGCGCTGGGCCGGAGCCCCAGGGGGAGCTCTGAGAGAACCAAAAACCTCCTGAAGTCTGGCAACACCCCTATTGACGGGCTTGTTTCCCACCACCACCACCATGAGTGGGAGGGGGAGGGTGTCCTCCTCCTCCTCCTCCTCCTCCTCTTCTCCTCTTCCTCCTCCTCCTCCACCTTCTTCCCCCCTCCAACTTATGGTGGTGGTGGTGGAAAACAGGTCCATCACCTATGGCAAGCCAACAGGGGGCGCCGGATCGAAGACGCCTACGGCGAACCGCCGTCGCTCCCTGTCTCTTCTGTGGAAGCGCCCCTGTGGCCGAGCGCTGTGGCCGGAGCTGTTCCGAGCTGCTAGCATTGGACCATGTGTTCTCCCAGCCGTTGTGGAAACCCTTCCGGGAACACTTGGGGGAGGATGGCGGGGAAGGTCAGGAAGAGAAGGAGGAGGAAGAGGAGGAGAAGGAGGAGGAGGAGGAGAAAGAGGAGGCATCTTGGGAGCCTCTGGGGGCACTCTTGGGGCCTGCGGGGAGCTTCCTGGGGGCCTCTTGGAGGCATCTTGGAGGCCTCCTAGGGCCTCTTGGGGGCCTTTGGGGGCGTCTTGGGGCCATCTTTGGTCGTCTGAGGGCGTTCCTGGCCCGTCTGACGCCGTCGAAAGACGCCTTGTGGGCCTCTCTGAACCGACTCGGGGCCCTCTTGGTGTGCTCCAGGACCGTCTTGGAAGCCGTCTTGGGCGTCTTGGAGGCCTCTAGGGCCGTCCTGGGGCAATCTTAGGGCCGTCTTGGGGGCCTCTTGGGCCGTGCTGGGGCCATCTTGGAGGCCTTTTGGGCGATCTTAGGACAATCTTTGGGGCCGCTAGGGCTGTCTTGGGCCGTCAGACGTTCGAAAAGCAGCAAATGCCAAAACCGCTCAAAAACCTGAGGACTATTCTTTTTGCCTCTTCGGGCCTTCTAGAGGACCGACCGCTTGGAGGCCTCTTGAGAAGCTATTTGGCCGTCTCGGACCATCTTAGAGCCATCTTGGGCCGTCTTGGGTGTATCTGGGGTCGTCTTGAGTGCATTTTGGGGCCATCTTGGGCTCTCTTGGGGCCGTCTTGGCAGTCTTGGAGGCGTCTCGGAGGCATCTTGGAGTGGTGCCATCTTTGCCGTCTTAGAGGCGATCTGGGCAATGGGGGACAAACTTTGGGATTTTTTCCGGATGGCCGGCGCGCTGAGCCGAATCACCAGGGGGAAGTCTTGGGAAAAATAACTAAAACAAAGCCTTACAGGATTCAGCACACCAGGCACCCTTGTGGCAAGAGCACATGGGGGCGGCGGATCGAAGACGCCTACGGCGAATCACCGCCGCCTCCTGCCTTTTTTGAAGCGCCTATGTAGTCGAACGTTGAGGCCAGACCTGCCAAGCTATCGGACCATGTGTTCTCCGAATCGGTTTGGAAAGCCTTCGGGGACTCGAAGGTCATCTTTGCTGCCTGGAGGCCATTTTGACCCTTTCGGGCCTTCTTGGAGGACGTCTTGGAGGGCTCTTGGGCCGTCTTGGAGTCCATCTTGAGCATCTTGGAGGCCTTTTGGGCCGTCTTGGGGGCCTCTTGGGGCCGTCTTGGGCCTCTTGGGCGATCCTTGGGGGCATTTGGGCCGTCCTGGAGCCGGGCCGTCGGAAGACTGACCAAAAAGGCAAACGCCAAAATCTTGCAAAAACTCATTGGGAATCAATGATTTTGGCCTTTTCGGGCCTTCCTGGAGGCCCTCTTGGAGGCCTTCTGGGCCATCTTAGGGCCATCTTAGGGCCATCTTAGGCCGTCTCGGTGGGCTCCTAACCCGTCTGATGCCGTCGGAAGCCTTTTGGAGGGCCTCTCTGGGCCGGCTTGGGGCCCTCTTGGAATGCTCCAGGGCCGTCTTGGAGGCCATCTTGGGTGTCATAAAGGCCTCCTGGGCCGTCTTGGGGGCCTCTTGGGGCCGTCTTTGGGTGCCTCTTGGGCCGTTCTGGAGCCATCTTGGAGGCCTCTTGGGCGATCTTGGGGCGACCTTTGGGGGCTCTTGGGCCGTCTCGGGCCGTCGGAAGGCCGAAAAGAAGCAAATGCCAAAATCCTTCAAAAACCCAAGGAAAACATACGATTCTGGCCTCTTCGAGCCCTCCTGGGGGCCTTCTTGGAGGCCTCTTGGGTCGTCTTGGGCTAGCTAAGAGCCAACTTCGGCCATCTTGGTGGGCTCCTGGCCCGTCTGACGCCGTCGGAAGCCGTCTTTGCTACCTCTCTGGGCCGACTTGGGGCCTTCTTGGGGTGCTTCGGGGCCGTCTTAGAGGCTATCATGGGCGTCTTGGAGGCCTCTTGGCCCGTCTTAGGGGCCCTCTGGGGGCCGTCTTGGGGGCCTCTTAGGCCGTCATTGGGCCATCTTGGAGGCCTCGTGGGCGATCTTGGGGCGATCATGGGGGCCTCTTGGGCCGTCTTGACCCGTCGGAATGCCGAGAAGAAGCGAAAATCCAAATCCTTCAAAACCCTTGGGAAAAAAACAATGATGTTGGCCTCTTCGGGCCCCCCTTGAGGACCTCTTGAAGGCCTCTTGGGACGTCTTGGGCCGTCTTGGAGGCCTCTTGGGCGAACGTGGAGGTATCTTGGACTCGCGTGGGCCGTCTTGGAGGCCGTCTTGGACCATCTTGGGCGGACTTGGAAGCCATCTTGGACCATCTTTGAGGCCATCTTGGGCCAACGTGGCCATCTTGGAGGCCATCTTTGGCCATCTTGAGCGACAAATTGGGGAATTGTGCTCCGTTTCGGGTGGCCGGCGGGACAGGCCGAAGCCCCAGGGGAAGTTCTCTTGGAAACAGAACCAAAGCCAAAACCGTCATAATTCGGCACGCCAGGCACCCCTGCGATGAATCGACAGGGGGCGGCGGATCGAATGGCTTTCGGCCCATCCCGCCACCGTGCCTGGATTGCGGGTCAGAGTCCTCAGGTATGCTTCGGAGC
Organism: Prorocentrum cordatum; assembly: GCA_963575745.1. NCBI lineage: Eukaryota > Dinophyceae > Prorocentrales > Prorocentraceae > Prorocentrum > Prorocentrum cordatum. The sequence continues at coordinate 38,086 of CAUYUJ010020307.1, read as the reverse complement.
GCTTTTGGGGGGCAGTTAGGGGGTTTCTTGGGGATCTCTTGGGGGCCTCTTGGGGGCCTCTTGGGAGCCTCTTGGGGGCTTTGAAGTTCCTGGGGGCTCCCTGGGGGCCTCTGGGGACCTCTGGGGGGCCTCTTGGGGCCTCCTGTGGGCCTCTCGTGGCCGAAAGCTCGAAATGTCGTTCAGCTCTTCCGTCTGGGCCCCCTCTTGGAGCCGTCTTGGGGGCCCGTCGGTGTCTCCGTCGGTGTCCCGTCGGTGTCTCGATTGGTGTCTCGTCGGTGTCCCGACTGGCGTCCCGATTGGTGTCCTGATGGTGTCCTGGTGGTGTTTCGTTTGGTGCCTCGACGGTGTCATGGTGGTGTCCCGATAGGTGCCCCGAGTGGTGTTCCGACGGTGTCCTGACGATGTCCTTGCGGTGTCTGCACGGTGCCCTGGTGGTGTACCCGTGGTGCCCCGGTGATGTCCCGAGGAGGAGGAGGAGGAGGAGGAGGAGGAGGAGGAGGAGGAGGAGGAGGAGGACGATCTTACAAAAACGTGTTTTCCAGCATCGATAGTGAGATTTTGGGGGGTGGGATCGTGGAGAACCCGATGCGCCCGCCATGTCCCGTCGGTGTCCCGTCGGTGTGCCGTCGGTGCCTCGTCGGTGTCCCGTCGGTGCTCCTTTCGGAGTTCCGATGGGTGTCCTGGTTGTGCCTTGGTGGTGTGTCGGTGGTGTCCCGATTGGTGTCCTGGTGGTGAGAACCGTGGGTGAGATCGCAGGGAACCCGATACAGTCGGGGCCCTGAAGAAGGAACCCTTTTCGTTGGGGAGGGGCTCCGCGTTCCTTAAGTGTTTCACAGCTTGCCTCAGGCTTTCATCATGTTTTCGACAGGAAAATCGAAGGTTCACTTATGGAAAAAAGGGGCCTCGTTCCTTATTTAGGGTTCCTTAGGTCAACGCCTCGACTGTACGCCAAACGGTTTTCAATGTCACCATCACCGGCCACGTGACCGACAGTGAGATTGGTCGGATGAAACGGATAGTGCTATCGATTGAGGATGGTCGGGTGAATGACCAGCATTACGCGTCGTCGCCAATTCGAGGGCGCATCGCCAGCATCGTCATAAGCCTAACCATCGCAGTTGCCATCAGTTGGTCCCTCCCCCCACCAACCTCCCTGTCACCCGAAGGGTGGTCGTATGGTTATATGCAGTTTGGCTTCTTCTAAAAAAGTGTCGAGCAGAGGCCCTTCGCATCACACAATCTCGCGCAGCTTGCCATGCTGGTGGCAGCATTAGCTAAGCTGAGATCCGACGTCGTTAAATAGCCCAGAAGAGCTCGAAATACTGCTGGCGGCCACTCGTTGCATTCACTGCGGGGGCTAAAGGACGAGGAGGACGACGACGACCAGGAGGGGGGGGAGGAGGGAGGAAGCGAGGGCGAGGAGGCACCCTGCGATACTAGATTCGCTTCCCTTCCTTCTCTTCCTCCCTCTCCTCGCTTTCTCTTCTCGTCTCCCGTGCGTGCCCGCTTGTTTCCAGCGTGCATCGCGTGGGCCGTTCTTGCCAGGAAGCTCACTCCGAGCGGGACCGCTCGCTTCCGACGCACATCGCGTTGCCAGCGTGCTTCCCAGGAAGCTCAGCTCCTTCCGTCAGTGCCTGCCCGCTTCCGACGCACATCGAGTGGCCAGGGGTGTGGCTTGGAAGCTTCGAGATTGGTACGTAAACAAATCCAGTCGTGTTCGCTTCACCCAGACCTGAGGGCAGCACTCGACATGTGCAATCCATTGATGGCTATCGAAGACGCCCACACCGAACCACCGCCGCCCCGTGCCCGCGAGGAAACGCAAGGCATCCACGGTCGCTAAACCCGCTTGACTGTGGTTGATCCAGAACAAAGGACTGCCTTTGGGCTTTTGGGGGGTCCCTCTTGAGCGTTCTGTGGGGCCTCCCGGGGCATTCTGGGGTCTTCTTACCAATGAGCTCAAAACCAATTCAAGCTCAACTACCAAACCAATACAACATCAATCCAAAAGTAAACTCCTACATCAATTCAACATCAACTCAAATATCAAGTCAACCCTCCCTCGCAACTCCATTCAAACTCAATTCAGCAACAGCTCGAGAAATGAAATCACAATCGGCTCGACGTCAAGTCAAAATCAACTCAGTCCACGCCTCCCTGATCAACTCAACATCAGCTCAAAATCAGGCACCCTGTTGGATCAGTTCGGCGGCAAACCAGCGGGGCCTGATAAAAGAGGGTGGCGCGAGGGGGCGGCCCTCTCAGCAGGCGGCGTGGCGTCTGAGAAGGCAGGGGCGTTTCTGAAAAGCCCACCAGGCTTCCGAGAGGCTCCCTTAGAAGCTTCCAGGGCCTTCGAGGATGCCCCGGGCTTCTAAGGAACCCCCTCCGACTTCCCAGTGAGCCGCTCTTCCTCGCGCCACCCCTTGACTGGCGCCGCCAGGCGATGGGGGGGGGGTAATAGAGGGCCACATGCGAACCCTGCCCCTACCCCCCACGATTTCTGAGGGGGGGGGGGGGGTCACTCCGTTCGGGAGCTCCCGAGCGAGGTGAACCCCACCCTCCCCCCTCAGAAATCGTGGGGGGTACAGTCGGGCCGCTGAAGAAGGAACCCTTTTCGTTTGGGAGGGGCTCCGTGTTCCTTAGTTGTTTTACAGTGCTCCTTGGGTCTTCCTGAGGTTTTCCATGGAACATCTGAGTTTTACTTATGGGAAAAAGGGGCCTCGTTCCTTATTTATCGTTCCTTAGGTCAACGCCCCGACTGTAGGCCCAGACCCCCGACGCCATGATTTTTTCATGACGCGACCCCCAAAGGTCCAGACCCTTTCTGCATGACCGGTTTTTCATCCCGAGTCGTTTTTTGACGCTCCCGAGGCCCGGTGAGGGCTCCTGGAGGCCGAAAATTAGGAAAAACATCCCGTTATGATTTTTTCATTGCTCGAGGGGGTCTGGGGGGGTAGGGTTCGCACGTGGCCCCCTAGGGGGGGGGGCGAGCAGATCAGTCGGGGAGGGCAGCGACGGTGGCAGGCGAGGGGCCCCCCAAAGGGGTCCTTTTGAAGAGACCCCGCGGGTGCACGAAAGGTTTGCCTGTCCTCCTCCTCCTCCTCCTCCTCCTCCTCGTCCTCCTCCTCCTCCTCCTCCTCCTCCTCCTCCTCCTCGTCCTCCTCATCCTCATCCTCATCCTCCTCCTCCTCCTCCTCCTCCTCCTCCTCCTCCTCCTCCTCCTCCTCACCTTCCCTGCCATCCTCCCCCAAGTGTTCGCCGAAGGGTTTTCCCAACGTTGGCTCGGAGGCTCGCGCCGCACCGCCGCCGCGGCGGCGCTGCGGCGCGAGCCTCCGAGCCCGATGTTTTCGTCCTCCCCGGCGTCGCAGCAGCTGCGTCGGCGACGCGTCGGCGCTCCCGGGGCCTCGCTCGCTCCCGCCCCGTCCGGGCGGCCCCCCGCCGCGGGCACGCGGAGAGCTCCGCGAGAGAGCTGCGAGCAGAGGTGCTCGACGATCCCCTCCGCTCGAAGATGCTCGACCCTGGTCCCTTCGGGCGGGGCCAGGACCAGGAGGAGGAGGAGGAGGAGGAGGAGGAGGAGGAGGAGGAGGGCGGGTCGCTCCAGGGACGCTCCGGAGCGCTCTCTCGGAGGAGTTTCGGAGCACGATCGGACGGGCCCGTCGGGCCGGGCCAGGACCAGGATGGGTCGCCCCCGACCTTGCTAGAAAGTGGCCTCCTCGCGATACCCCCATGTGGTCATCTCCAATTTACTGCGCTGTTGCACGGGCAATTACAGCCCAAATGCGCGTCGCCCATTGCGGTTGGACATCGACGCTGAGCAGTTATGCTCGCGGTGGACAAAAAATTAGGGTAGGTCGCCCCCGAACGTTCCAGGGCGCGCTCGGAGAACGCTTCGGGGAGCGCTCCAGAGCGGCGGCGGTGCCCGACGGGCCCTGCAGAACCTCCAGATTTCAGAGATCCCCGAGTTGTCTCAGTCCGGTTTTCGGTGGCCTAAAGGTTCCCAGACATGCTCGCGTCGTAAAAAAAAAAAAAAAATAGGACGGGAGGTTTCTGGCTGTTTTCGGCCCCGGGGGGCCCTCGCCAGGCCTCGGGACCGTCAAAAACGACGCAGGATGAAAAACCGGCCCCAGGGAAAGGGTCGGGACTTGCGGGGACGCCGTCCTGAAAAAGTCAGGACGGCGCATGTTTGGGTTGGCACCAGCTCCACGGTGGCGCCTGCCTCCACCGACAGACGATCCCGATCCTGGCGACGATGTCCAGGCCTCTTAGGTGGCCGAACCACCCACGACCACCAGCACCAGAATCTGGGAGCAGCCGTCCCCCAGGGGGAGGCACTCCCCTGTGCAAGCCAGCCACAACTGGGGGAGATGTGGTCCTTACCCCCCTGGGGGACCCGTCGATTTCGACACCCCTCTCGAGAGATCGTCGATGCGATGGGTTCCCCCAGGGGGGTAAGGACCACAGCTCCCCCAGTTATCGCTGGTCGGCCGGGCTGGGACGGGTACGGAAAGAATGGGTACAATGTCCAACAGCAGTTCCTGCTCATTTTGATCAGGATTCGCTGTCCACGCCGCCGCGGCCTGTGTCCATTCGAGACAGAAGGCCGCCTGCCCAACAGCGGCCGCTGTTGGTTTGGGACACCACTTGTTGTTGGGCATATTGTAGCCACTCTTTCCGTACCCATTTTGGGAGTCCAACATTCGGACCTCGGGAGCCCAACCCCCGACGCCGTGATTTTTCCACAGCGGCGGCCCACAGAGGTCCGGGCCCCGTCCCCGGGACCGGCTCTTCATCCCGGGTCCTTTTTGGACGGTCCCGTGAGGCCCGGTGAGGGCCCCCTGGGAGGCCGAAGGTACAGCGAGAGACCTCCCGCCGCGAGCTTTTCGCCACGCCAGGGGGTCTGGGGAGAAGGGGGTCGACGCCAGCCACCGCGCTCGGGGCAAAGGGGGGGGGGCGGAGCCCCTGCACAGACCCCAGACCCCCGACGTCATGATTTTTTCATGACGCGACCCCCACAGGTCCAGACCATTCCCCGGGACCGGTTTTTCATCCCGAGTCGTTTTTTGACGGTCCCGAGGCCCGGTAAGGGCCCTCAGAGGCCGAAAATAGCGGAAAACCTCCCGTCGTGATTTTTTCATGACTCGAGGAGGTCTGGGACTGCCGCTGCTCGGGGGAGCTCCGCCTGCGGCCAGAGGCCCGGCGCGCCCCCGCCGCCCGCCCCCGCCCGCGCAGAGGCGTCCTCGCTGCTCACGCCGCTGGTGCAGAGCGCCGAGCCGGCGGAGCTCGGAGCGGCGCCGGCCGCCGCGCCCCGGGGCGGAGATCAGGGAGCCCAGACCCCCTCGAGTCATGAAAAAATCACGACGGGAGGTTTTTCGCAATTTTCGGCCCCAGGGGGCCCTCACCGGGCCTCGGGACCGTCAAAAAACGACTCGGGATGAAAAACCGGTCCCGGGGAAGGGGTCGAGACCTCTGGGGGTCGACGTCATGAAAAATCCATGACGTCGGGGGTCTGGGAGCGGCGGAAGCGTCCTGGCTCGCCTACAGTCGGGGCGCTGAAGAAGGAGCCCTGTTCGTTGGGGAGGGGCTCGGTGTTCCTCGATTGCTTCAGAGTTTGCCTCGGGTTTTCCGTGGTGTTCCACAGGAAATCGAGGTTGAACTTCTGGGGAAAAGGGGCCTCGTTCCTTATGTATGGTTCCTTTGGTCAACGCCTCGATTGTATATCGGGGGCGGCAAAGGGGGGGGGATGACTAGGAGTGGGTGGATATCATGGCGGGGGCCATGATATTTGCCCAGATTTCATGGCGCCTCTTCTTGTTTCATTACGTCCCTGGCCCCCCCGCTGGGCCGCGCACATGCCGCCGGTCATGATTTGCACCCCCCCTCTTGGACACCCCACTCCTGGCCGCTCCTGACTATAGGCCTACCAAAAAATGTTCGAAGAGCCGGTTGTGGTCTCCACGAGATGTTCTCAGGACAGTTGTGGCTGGGACTGGGACTGTCTTGTTTTGCACACATCGGGTTCACGTTCTGAGAACCTTGGTTTTGGTTATTAGAACATCTTGGGGTTCTAAGAACACTTCGTGGTAGGACTATAGGAATGCCGGGACGGTCGGTCCCTGCTCAACGAGGGCAGAGAGAGGTTGCCGTGCGGGTCAGGGGGGGGGAAGGTGGGGCCCGAGCAGCACGGGGTCGGGAGCTCGCGCCGAGCATCGCCGATGCTCAGTAGCGTTACGTCGGGCGTGTCCCCCTGCAGGGGGATTTTCGACGAAAAATAAAAAAAATACGCGAAAAATAATCAAAGAATAGTCCAAAAATAGTCCGGGGATTATTTTTTGAGCATTTCTTGACCATTTCGGAATATTTTTTTAGTAATTTTATTTTTTCATCGAAAATCTCCCTGTAGGGGACACGCCCGACTTAAGAGTAGCGTTTGAACGATCCCCATCCCCCATCCCCCTCTCCTTCGAGACCCCCACCAAATTATACCCCCCCCAGTTGGGGATGCACCCCTCGAAGCCCGAAGGGGACGGCCCACATCCCCACCTGGGGGGGTAAATCGGCCAGGGGGGGGGCCCAGGCCACGCCGCTGGGGATGGGGATCGGTGAAACGATACTCGGATGCATCGGCGGCGTGACACGCTGCGGAGCCTGGTTTTCTCCACGCCGACGCTGCCGATGCATCCCCGACGTCGCCGATTCATCGCGGATGCATCGGTGATGCATCGGCGATTCGGCGCGACCATCTGACCCCACGTGGTCGGACCCCACTCGGGAGGCCTCCAGGCGTGGGCTCGGGGGGGACGCCTGTTTCCAGGATCGAGGCTCGAGGTCTTCGGGCGTCTTCGTTGGCCCTCGGTGTTTTCCCAGCCCCTGGAGGCCGTCCAGCAGAGGCGCCTCGCCGGGAGCGTCGGGGGGGGCCCCCGAGCGTCCCGAACGGGTACCAGAAGCCGGAGTGATGCCCCGAACACTTCTGGGGGTGGGGATACGCTCAGGGGGGTTCGGGTACAGCCAGGACCCCAGGCAAGGGGACCAGGTTAGCGTTAGGGCCCCAGAGCCCCTAGATTGGCCAGAATCACTAAACCAGGCCTGCCGTAGCTTGTGCCTCTTCGGGCGACGGCAGCTCCGGGTAGCGAAATGGGGTGGGGGGGGCGTCCCCCTGTTCCCCTCACTAAGCCAGGTCCCACCAAACCCAGTTTTGGCAACGCCCGAGGGATGTATCGACGGAAAAACCTCGACCGGGGAAACGAGGTCAACCCGGGAGACGGGAGCGCGAACCCCAGAACGAGGAAGCGCGACCCACAGAAACGGGACCACGAGCCCTGGAACCGCGAGATTTCTGCGGCGCGACCCTCACACGTTAAAATAGGGACAGTCTGGCCGCTGCAAGGCACGCACCCGAAAGCGCCTGCCACCGCCCGGCTCCTGCACACGAGAACCAGCGAGCACTGTAAGCCCCTGACCCTGGTCTCCGAGTCGGACGGGGACACCCTCCAGCACACGACGCGAAAATGGAAAACCAACATCTGCCAAGCCAGCCCCCTAGGCTGGGCAGGTCCAAAGGAGGAGGAGGAGGAGGAGGAGGAGGAGGAGGAGGAAGAGCAAAGGTGCGGAGGAAAACAACTGGGGGCACCTCCCGTAGGTACAGTGCTGGCCCCGCCCCAGTCCTGCACACCAGCGCCGGCGAGAGCTCGGCAGGAGGAGAAGGAGGAGCAGGAGGAAGAAGAACACAACTAACTAGCAGGCGCCAACATGCAGGAGGAGAGGGAGGGCGGCAAAGGCAGCAAGGCAGCAGGGGCGGGCGGGGGGCGGAGGGGGCGAGTGACGTCGGTGGAAGTCGTGGGTCGTCGTGGGTCGTCGTGGTTCAAGGGATCGTCGTGGTCGTCGTGGCGGTTGCTGGCCGTTTGGGGTCAGGCGGGGCGTCGGGAAAAGCGGGCGGGGTCGACGGCGAAGGCGGGCAGGGGGTGGTTCACACAGCATCCGCCGTGGCGGCTGCGTTGGCCGCGGCTAACCGCTCGGCCGTCGCGCCCGCTCGCGGCTGGAGGCGCCGCAGCACTGCCCGCGCATTTTCCCTGTGCAGGGAAATCGAAAACCGCTGGGCAAGCTGATCGGCCGCGAGCGCGGCGTCGTCTCCAGTAGCGTCGGCCGCGCGCTTTGCGAGCACCGCGAAGGCGCGTCGCGCCTCGCGGCCCCAACCGCCGCCGTGGGCCTCGCAGACCATCGGTATGAACGTCAGGCCGGCCTCTGAGCATTTGCGCTGCGTGTCCAAGTGCAAGCGCTTCTGCTCCTCGTAGCGGGTCGCCGCTGCGTCGCCGCCGCCCTCCGCGGCAGAAGCCGCGAGTAAGTCCGCGCGGAGGCCCGAGGTCACAGCGAAATCCCACGCCGCCGGCGTGCCGCCTCGCTACCGCGGGACGAAGACGTCCGCGGGGCGCCTCCCGTCGCCGTCCAGGTCGTCGCCGCCAGCCTCGCCAGCCGGGGGGCCCTCTCCAGGAGCGCGCGGCGGCAGCAAGCCCGGGCGCTCGAGTTCTGCCCCAGCGTAGCCAGCAGCCAGTGCCTCGTGCCAGGCTTGGTTCCGGAGGCAGTTGTGGCGCTTCGTGCGGTCACCGCGGCAGCTGCAGGTGAGCGCGTGGTCTGCGAACACATCCATCACCTCCCCGCACGCCGGGCAAAACGCCTCTTCTTCGAGCAGCTGGTGTCGAAGGCGTCGCTGCAGCGCAACTTGCATCAAGCTGTGCGGAAAGTCGGTGCCGAGCGCCCGGCACGGCGGCGCCTGCAAGTAGGCTCCAGCGCCTGGGGCCGCCACCAAGTTAAGGTGGGCCCTCGTCGCCTGCGAGGCGCGTTGCCAGAGGTCGTGGCGGACAGCGTCGTCCACCTTTCCAGAGAGGAGCCGCTGGTCTCCGTGCTGGGCGGGGTCGAAGGCGATTTGGTCTGCTGGAAGGACAGTGCGATTGAAAGCCTGCGTGGCTGCCGCCAGGCTGCCTCCGTCTCCGCCGTCGGCGTCGTTGTAGGCTCCGTAGAGCTGTCGGCAGAGTTCCGCGCTGCGGGCGCGCGAGGCTAAGTAGGCGGCCGCTGAGTGCTTCTCGGCGGAGCGGAGCCCGAGCCCGCCTCGGTTGAGCTGGAGCTGCGCTTGCTTCCAAGAGTCGTCCAAGGGGGAACATCCACTGAGCTGCTCCAGACAAGCCCGGACGGCGGAGTCCATGGTCTGCAGCGCGCCAGTCTGCGCCGTCGGCGGAACCACGCGCGCGGAGTAGCCCAGCTTGCAGTAGGAGGCGCACTGGCGGAGCAAAAGCAAGGCAACTTGGGCGTGTTCCAAAGCCCCGAGAGCCTCCAGCAGGTCAGCAGCCTTGGCCACTCTTGTCCTGGTGTGTTCCGCGCAGAAGTTGTCGTCCCCCACGGGGGCCCCCAAGAGTTCGAAGCTGTTGTCTTCCCTGAGACGGAAGCCTGGCGGGAACAAGTTCAAATCCACGCTGCTGTCCGCGCCGCTGGCAGGCACCACCTCGCACTTGCCTGGCCCAGTGCTGAGGTCCAGTCCAACTGCGGTTAAACGCCTCACCAAGTGGCGCATAAGGCGGGCTACTGCGGGCGCGTCTCCGGCCAGGCAGCCGTCGTCGAGGTAGAAGAACACCAAGTCCAGGGAGCCGACGGCAGGGTCGGCCTGCTCAGCGCGCGCCTGCTCCACGCAGCGTTGCAGAGCGAGCGCGAAGAGTCGCGGGCCTAGCGGGTCGCCTTGTTGAACGCCGCGCTCGGAGGACAGCGGCCGAGTTCTCTTCCCCAGGAACAGTGAGCTCGGGGCGCCGTAGCACCAGTCCACAAAGTGGGCTAGACCAGGGAAGTCTTCGTGAACGGCTTGCAGGACTGCCTGCCTGTCAAGCGTGTTGAAGGCATTCGACAGGTCGAGTTTCACGAACACCTTCTGGCGATCCCCCTGGTTCCTGCTCCACCACTGCCGCGCGACGTGGACCGCGGCCTCTGTGCCCCCGGGCACCGCCACCCCCAGCTGCAGAGGCGCAAGCCTGCCACGCGCCGCGTCTGACACCTCGCCGCAGAGGCACTTGCCCACCAGGCGGCGCAGGGTCTCGCCCACGGCGACGGGCCGCAGGCCGCCGTCTTTCTTCGGGAGGGCCGCCAGCGAGGCCCCGGCGAAGAACTTCGCGGTGGCTGGGGGCGCCTGGCCCCGGGCGAGCAGGTTGGTCAGGCTGAGGAGCTGCTCCAGGACCTCGTCCTTGTGGGCCGTCGTCTGCAGGGCGTCCTTGAGGTGCTGCGGTCGCAGGCCAGTCGGCCCCGCCGCAGACCCGCGAGGGAATGCCTTGATCTCCCGCTCCACAGTGGCCGCGTCCACCTGCAGGGCAGCCGCGGCGTGCACCTGGGGCAAACTGGAGAAGTCCACTGCCCGGCTGCTGAGAGGGTGCTTGCGGCGCATTTGGTCGACGACCTCTGGAGTGACGTCGACGGGCGGCTCGCTCACAAGAGCGGCACAACTCTTCGAGTACTGGGCGTCGGCCGCCAGTTCTAGGCACCTTTGGGCGCGCCCCGCGGCCTCGTCCTCGGAATGTTGCTTCCTCGCCTCGCGTCGCTCTGTTGTCTCGGCCCATAGTGACGCTCGCTCGCCCTCTAACCACCGTCTGCAAAGCTCTTTCGTTTCCGCCTCCGCGGCGTTCCTGCTGTTGCGGCCGCCGCGGGCGTGCGGCCGGAGCACGCACTTCGGTAGCATGGCCAGTTGGATCCAAGCAGCCTCGTTGTTGGCGTGGGTGGCGAGCGCCGTCGCCTGGGCCAGGCACCGCGCCCACAGCGTGCGAGCGCCCTTGGGCACGTACCGCTTGGTGCCCGCGCGTCTGGCGAAAACCTCCTCCAGGGAAGGGAGTCCCGGAGGTCGCGGCACAGCGTCGTCAACGGCCGGGGCGGCTCCCGCGGCCGCTGCCCGGGCGGCGGGGCGGCAGCGGGGGCAGATGCCGTTGTAGCGAGTGGGCAAGAAACGCTGGCACACGGAGCACTGGCTCAAGCGGTGATCGTCCAGGTAGTCTTGAGGCACTGGGGGGAACCCAGGGAAACGACCAGCAGCATGTTCGTTCAGGTGTAGCCGCATGGACTGGTGGTCCGCCCACCCTGCAGTGGCCGCTGGGTCTGCGCGCGGACACCCGGGGACAGGACAGAAGACCCGAGTGCGCGGGCGCACGCGCCGGACGAAGTCAGGACCCTCGGGCGCAGCTGGCGGTGGCGGGGCTGCCGCGGCGGCTCCTGCGTGCTGTTGCGGCGGTTGGTGCTCGGCGGCTGGTTGGGCGCCTCCCGACGGCGCTGCTTCTCCCCGAGCTGCTGCTCGCCCTGGGCGTTGCTGTCGCTGCTGCTCCTCCAGCGGCACGCCGGCATCGACGTGCATATCCCGCTCCGCGTCGATATGCAGCCCTTCCATCCGCAGCGCAATCTGTGGATCTGGTTCGTCGCCCTCTGTGCGGTTGCGCCGGAGTTGGCGCCCTGGGGAGCCCTGGTTCCTGCCCATCTCCACGAAGGTGCTGTGCACTGCCACGTTCTGCTGAGGGAGGGCCGCCTCACGGATGTCGTTGTCGCCCGAGCCCGAAGCAGGGAAGGCTGGGGTGAGGACGGCTCTGGTCAGCAGCACGGCCTGCGCGCGCAACATCAATGTCGGGTGCGACTGGGCGTCCGCGATGGGGCTCAGAGCGAAATACTAAAACGACGCGAAGATCGGGACAAAATCGGATCGGGATAACTCGAAATCTCTGAGAATCGGCGGGTTTGGAGAATGTATTGGGCGCCGCGGCCGCTCCAGAGAGTTCCGGAACGCTCTGAGAGCGCTCCGGAACGCTCTAGATCGATTTATCCCGATCCTAGCCTTGTTTAAAATACAGATGGCGCGAGGCGTAGAAGGAGAGGGCGAGGAGGAGGTTCACTTGAGACATCCTCGCAATCCGGGGCTCCGAGATGCTGCGCGCGAGGTGGTCCCGCCCGTTTCGCTTGAGATATCCTCGCAAGTCATGATTCCTTGAAGATGTGCGCGAGGTGGTCCAGCTCGTTTCGCCTGAAACATCCTCGCACGTCGTAGGCTCTCTGAACATGTGCGCGAGGTGGTCGCTTGAGACATCCTCGCAACTCTGGATTCCGAAATGCCGCGCCAGAGGTGGTGGAGAGGGGGGGGGAGGAAGACGGAGGAGGAGGGGGGGGGGGAGGGAGGAGTAGCACACCGCATTGCAGTGAGGAGGGAGAAGGGGAGAGGAGGAGAGGAGGGGAGGGGGAGGGAGGGAGGAAGGGGGAGGGAGGAGGGAGGATCGATGGGGGAGGGAGGAGGAGGGGGGGAGAAGAACCAGGAGGAGGATAGGACAGTAGATTTGTTTGCCTTCCTAGCACTCGTCATCATAGTCGTCGTGGCGTCGTGGCATCATGTTTTTGCTCGGCTCCCACGGCGCTGCCACGTGACGCGTATCATTGCATTGCGTTGCATTGCAGTGTATTGGATTGCATCCTGTTGCGTTGAATTGCAGTGCACTGCGTTGAATTTGCATTGCATGTGCAATACATCGCATTGCAATACATTGCGGGCGAGGGGGAGGACAGGAGGGAGAAGAAGGGAGGAGGGTGTATAGGGAAGGGGAGGAAGGACGAGTGAGGAGGTCAGGAGGGGGGAGGAGGGGATGGGCAGGAGGGAGGAAGGGGCAGGAAAGAGAGAGGATGGAGGAGGGAGAAGGGAGGGGGGAGGAAGAAGGACGATGAGTACAGGATAGAAGTGCTGTTCGCTGCCCTGGCCCTGGTCATCATCGCCGTCCTCGTCGCCGTCGTCATGGCACAGTGGTTTTTTCGGCCCACGCGGCGCTGCCACGTGACGACTATCACTGAATATCTCTCTCGTGCGCCTCCGATCGTCGCCACGCGGCGAGTGGAGTGGCACAGTAGGTTTCCCAACTCTCCTTGGTCGGGTACTCGTCTTGAATATAGAGCACTGCTCGCGCGTCCTCCTCCTGCCTCCCGCCTCCCGCCGCCCCTCCCTCTTGTCTCCTCTCGCCTTGCCCGGGGGGCTGCGATCTGCGAAATGGTCGCTACGTTCGAGGGCTGCTGGTGGGTCTAGCGGAGTGAGGCACCGCGCAGATCTGAGCGGGACCTCCCCGTCCCTGGGGGGCTGCGATCTGCGGAAGTGTCGCCACTTTCGAAGACTTTTGGTGGGTCCAGCGGAGTGAGGCACCGCGCAGATCTGAGCGGGACCTCGCTGTCCCTGGGGGGCTGCGATCTGCGAAACCGTCGCCACGTTCAAAAGCTGCTGGTGGGTCCAGCGGAGTGAGGCACCACGCAGATCAGAGCGGGACCTCCCCGTCCCTGGGGGGCTGCCATCAACGAAATTGTCGCCACTTTCGATGGCTGCTGGTGGATCCAGCGGAGTGAGGCACCGCGCAGATTTGAGCGGTAGCTCGCCGTCCCTGGGAGGCTGGGATCTGCGAAATTGTCGCCATTTTCGAGGGCTGCTGGTGGGCCCAGCGGAGTGCGGCACCGCGCAGATCTGAGCGGGACCTCGCCGTCCCTGGGGGGCTGCGATCTGCGAGATTGTCGCCACTTTCGAGGGCTGATGGTGGGTCCAGCGGAGAGGGGCACCGCGCAGATCTGAGCGGTAGCTCGCCGTCCTTGGACTTTCGAGGGCTGCTGGTGGATCCAGCGGAGTGAGGCACCGCGCAGATCTGAGCGGGACCTCGCCGTCCTTGGGGGCCTGCGATCTGAGAAATTGTCGCCACTTTCGAGGGCTGCTGGGCGCAGATCTGAGCGGGACCTCCCCGTCCCTGGGGGGCTGCCATCAACGAAATTGTCGCCACTTTCGATGGCTGCTGGTGGATCCAGCAAAGTGAGGCACTGCGCAGATTTGAGGGGTAGCTCGCCGTCCCTCGGGGGCTGCGATCTGAGAAATTGTCGCCACTTTCGAGGGCTGCTTGGGGGGCCGGCATAGCGATCTGCGAAACCGTCGCCGTTGTCGAGGGCTGCTGGTGGGTCCAGCGGAGTGAAGCACCTCGCGGATCAGAGCGGGACCTCCCCGTCCCTGGGGGGCTGCCATCAACGAAATTGTCGCCACTTTCGATGGCTGCTGGTGGATCCAGCAAAGTGAGGCACCGCGCAGATTTGAGCGGTAGCTCGCCGTCCCTGGGAGGCTGGGATCTGCGAAATTGTCGCCATTTTCGAGGGCTGCTGGTGGGCCCAGCGGAGTGCGGCACCGCGCAGATCTGAGCGGGACCTCGCCGTCCCTGGGGGGCTGCGATCTGCGAGATTGTCGCCACTTTCGAGGGCTGCTGGTGGGTCCAGCGGAGAGGGGCACCGCGCAGATCTGAGCGGTAGCTCGCCGTCCTTGGACTTTCGAGGGCTGCTGGTGGATCCAACGGAGTGAGGCACCGCGCAGATCTGAGCGGGACCTCGCCGTCCTTGGGGGGCCTGCGATCTGCGAAATTGTCGCCACTTTCGAGGGCTGCTGGGCGCAGATCTGAGCGGGACCTCCCCGTCCCTGGGGGGCTGCCATCAACGAAATTGTCGCCACTTTCGATGGCTGCTGGTGGATCCAGCAAAGTGAGGCACGGCGCAGATTTGAGGGGTAGCTCGCCGTCCCTCGGGGGCTGCGATCTGAGAAATTGTCGCCACTTTCGAGGGCTGCTTGGGGGGCCGGCATAGCGATCTGCGAAACCGTCGCCGTTGTCGAGGGCTGCTGGTGGGTCCAGCGGAGTGAAGCACCTCGCGGATCTGAGCGGTACCTCCCCGTCCTTGGGGGGCTGCGATGTGAGATTGTTTTGCCTTTTTCGACGGCTGCTGGTGGGTCCAGCGGAGTGAGGCACCGCGCGGATCTGAGCGGGACCTCCCCTTCCTTTGGGGGCTGCAATCTGCAAAGTTGTCGCCACATTCGAGGGCTGCTGGCGGGCCCAGCGGAGTGAGGCACTACGCAGATCTGAGCGGGACCTCGCAATCCTTGGGGGGCTGCGAGCCGCACGAATGCCGCTCGCAGAAGTATATGCGCCCATGTCGTGTCATCACCTCCGTAAAACGTCTCCCAATCTACTCATGCCCCGCATTGCGCAGGGGGTGGGTACGTCGCCAGGGTAATTTGTTGACCCCCGCGGCGTTGTGAATATTCGTTTTGAACAGGGCACTGCGGTCGCGCCCTCCTCCCGCCTCCTGTCTCCCGCGAGACTTCGCCGTCCCTGGGGGGGTTGGCCCAACCTTCCTTGGTTGGGGGGGTACGTCGCCGAGAGTTGGCCAGGGCCCAACCCTCCTTGGTTGGGCATTCGTTCAGAATAGAGCACTGCGGTCGCGTCCTCCTCCCGCCTCCCGCCTCCTGTCTCACCTCGCCGTCCCTGGGGGGGCTGGGATCTGCGAAACCGTAGCCACTTTCGAGGGCTACTGGTGGGTCCAGCGAAGTGAGGCACCGCGCAGATCAGAGCGGGACCTCCCCGTCCCTGGGGGGCTTGCGATCTGCGAAATTGTCACCATTTTCGAGTGCGGCTGGTGGGTCCAGCGGAGTGAGGCGCCGCGCTGAGCGGGACCTCAATGGGGGGCTGCCATATGCGAAATTGTCGCCACTTTCGAGGGCTGCTGGTGGGTGGGTCCAGCGAAGTGAGGCACCGCGCTGAGCGGGACCTCGCCGTCCCTGGGGGGTTGCGACCTGCGAAATTGTCGCCACTTTCGATGGTGGGTCCAGCGGAGTGAGGCACCGCGCGGATCTGAGCGGGACCTCCCCGTCTTTGGAGGGGTGCGATCTGCGAAACTTTCGTCACTTCCAGCGCTGTTGGTGGGTCCAGCGGAGTGAGGCACCGCGCAGATCTGAGCGGTAGCTCGCCGTCCCTGGGGGGCTGCCATCTGCGAAATTGTCGCCACGTTCGAGGGCTGCTGGTGGGTCCAGCGGAGTGAGGCACCGCGCAGATCTGAAAGGTATTTCCCCGTCCTGGGGGGGCTGCGACCGTCCCTGGCGTCGAGGTTTCGATGCTCTTGGCATCCATGCGTCCACGATCCCTCTGCGATAGCTCCGCTGAGCGAGGCTTTCGTAACGCACATGCCTCCGCAGACGAGCTGCTCGCCGCATGCAGACATACTGGTTCGAGCTCTCGTCCCAGCACCGTCACAAACAACCCGTCTGTGGAGACCATGCCTCCAGACTCATACGAACGCGCTTCTGCGCAGGAAGACGAACTCTTTCGTCGTCTGCACAAGAATGGGCTGGGGGTGAAAAAGATCAGCAAGGCCACCGGGCGATCTCAGTCCACATTGTCCCGGCACCTCTTCCAGAAACACAGGCCTGCAAAACCAAAAGGACGCCCGAAGGCGTTCGCGAGCAGTGAAAAAGGGTTTCTGGCAGCGCAGAAAGCGCACGCTAGGCTCCTCCGCAAGTCCAAGGGCCTCTCGGAGGTCACGGCGGCCATGGTTAAAGATGAGCTGGGGGAGTCGTGCTCCACCCGGACCCTCCCGCGGGCGTTCTGGGAACACGACGTGCACTTCCGACCTTCGTACGAAAAACCCGACTAGATAGACCCCAGAGGACACGAAGGAACGCTTGGAGTGGGCGGAGCGCCACGGCCAACGAACTCTGGGGCAGTGAGGTCGTTGCGTCCATGTTTTCATAGACAACAAAGTCTTCCCTGTCTACACGCGTGGGACGTTCCGCAGAGCTGCCGCGAAGCGTTTGGTGCGGGGGTCCTACAAGACCCGCAAGAAAGTGTTCACCACCGGGTACGTCAAGCCAAAGAACCCCAAAGTACTGAAGAACAGTGCTGGGACCAAGTCTGTTTCCGTGACGTGCGCCATCAGCTCCGAGAAAGTGTTGATGTGGCACGTCGTGCCAGGTCGATGGAATGGAGCAGAGGCCGCTCGGATGTACTCCGGCCCTCTGAAGACAGCGCTCCGGAGAGCGTTCCTTGGGGTGAAAGGGTCGTGGCGTGCGCTGGAAGACAACGACCCGACAGGGTACAAGAGCAACAAAAGCCTCGAGGCGAAAACAGCCCACGGGATTCAAACTCTGGACCTGCTCAGACGGTCGCCGGACTTGAACCCTCTGGACTTTGCGTTCTGGGCCGACCTGAATCGGCGGATGCGCGACGCCGAGATGACGCGGCCAGTGTCCCGACGCGAGACCCGCGCCCAGTACGTGGAGCGGCTCCGCCGCACCGCCATGTGCACCCCGCCGGAGTTTTTCGCCCGGATCACCGGGGCCGCCAGAGCAGTCACGAAGCGGCGCGCGAAGCTCGCCGCCGCGAAGGGCGGTCACTTCCCAGAGGGAGGGTCCACTCAGACGTCCTATACTGGTTCCGGCGACGCCGCCTGCCCCCCAGGGAAGGCAGTGGCCGCGCGAGCGTGCAGGGGGTTGCCCCCGCATCCGTCGCGCCCGCGCCTCGGCTCGCCTTGCCGCGCCTCCGCGCAACTGCCTGAAAAGGCTCGGCAACGCAAGGCTACCCCTGCACCCCTGTCTCCACGTGCCGACTCCAAGGGTTCGGTTCGCCGTGCCATTCCTCCGCGCGACCGCCTGCAAGGGCTCGGCGACGCAAGGCTACCTTTGCATCCCTGTCCTCCAGTTACCGATTCCAAGGGTTCGGCTCGCCATGCCAAAGGCGTCGAATGGTGTTATTCGATTGGGACGGTGGGACATGGGGCCCGGGTCGATGGGCGGGGGCCAGATCGACAATAAGAGGAGCAGGGCTACGTCTTCCCTAGAGGACAACTAGAGAACAATTAGAGGACAACCTAGGGGACAACCTAGAGGACAACCAGGTTCGCGTGGAGCTTCCTGCAAAAGCATTGCCATCTACAAAAAGAGAAGAACGTTCTCATGGCTTTTTACAGGCTTAACCATGTTGTTGCAGGAAGCTCCACGCGAAACTGGTTGTCCTCTAGGTTGTCCTGTAGGTTGTCCTCGAATTGTACTCTAGTTGTCCTCTAGTTGTCCGCCAGGGAAGACGTAGCCCTGCTCCTCTTAACGTCGCCCCGGCCCCCGCCATCTTGTCGAATCGTACCACGCGGTGCACACTTGCTCATCTTGAGATCGGCCCACCCCCGCCATCCCTGACAAATTATACCCGGCAGTGCACATTTGTTCATCTTAACGTCGCCCCACCCCCGCCGTCCGCATCTAAAATGTGCAATCGTCAGGAGAGGAAAAAACACACAGACACAATGAATCGTCGATTCCCAGGAAAATATGGGAAAATATGGGAAGTGGGGGGAAGACAGAAACTCTGAAAATATTGGAAAATATGGGGAATATTTTTATTTGTGTGTATTTATTTGTGTGTCCTGGGGCCCCTTCAAATCGGTGCACATCTGCTCATGGGGACCTTGCATCCGAATCGGGAGGGGGTTGAACGCTTTTTGGGCTCAAGCCTTTACAAGGTCAGAAATGGCGGAGCCGGCTGCTGCCGCCGGGCCGCCAGGCGATGATTGGATCGAGCAGCTTCAGCCACATGATGCCACTACAAAGGCAGACGGGGGACCGTAGATGGACAAAAAAGTGAAATTCTTGACACCACGCCCCCCCCCAACAAAAAATTCAAAGTTGGCCTCGAGCATTGGGCAGCACAGGCATGAGAGGACAAAGAAAGTGGACCCCCCAGGGCCCCCGAGAGGCCGAACTCAGCTTTGAAATTGGGGGGAGGGGGGGGGGGGAGCAAATGCGGGGCCGAAGACGAAAGGGGTTCCACTTTGTTGTCCCCTTACCTGATCTGCGAAATTGTCGCCATTTTCGAGGGCTGCTGGTGGGTCTAGCGGAGTGAGGCACCGCGCAGATCTGAGCGGGACCTCCCCGTCCTTGGGGGGCTTCGATTTGCGAAATTGTCGCCATTTTCGAGGGCTGCTGGTGGGTCCAGCGGAGTGGGTCACCGCGCAGATCTGAGCGGGACCTCCCCGTCCTTGGGGGTTGCGATATGCAAAACCGTCGCCACTTTCAAGGGTTGCTGGTGGGTCCAGCGGAATGAGGCACCGCGCGGATCTGAGCGGGACCTCCCCGTCCTTGGGGGGTGCGATCTGCGAAATTGTCGCCACTTTCGAGTGCTGCTGGTGGGTCCAGCGGAGTGAGGCACATCGCGGATCTGAGCGGGACCTCCCCGTCCTTTGGGGGCTGCGATCTGCGAAATTGTCGCCACGTTCGAAGGTTTGCTGGTGGGTCCAGCGGAGTGAGGCACATCGCGGATCTGAGCGGGACCTCCCCGTCCTTGGGGGGTTGCGATCTGCGAAATTGTCGCCACGTTCGAAGGCTTGCTGGTGGGTCCAGCGGAGTGAGGCACATCGCGGATCTGAGCGGGACCTACCCATCCCTGGGGGGGTGCGATCTGCGACAGCGTCGCCATTTCCGAGGGTTGCTGGTGAGTTCGCCACTTTCGAAAGCTGCTGGTGGGTCCAGCGGAGTGAGGCATTGCGCAGACCAGACCGGGGCCTTGCCGTCCTTGGGGGGCCATGTCATGTTGTTGCTGCCCCGCCGTGTTCAAGCCCGTTACCCACCCTCTCCTTTTGGACACTGCGTCTTCCTCAGTGACTCAGGGGGCCACTTAGTTACTCATCGTGTTTCCCGTGATTGGGGACCTTCGAACTTCCCGAATGCCGCTCGCAAAAGTATCAGCGTCCATGTCACGTCGCCGCCTTCTCGTCAAATCTCCCAAGCTACTCCTGCCCCGCATTGCGCAGGGGTTGGGCACGTCGCCGGGTTAATGTTTGTTGGCCCCCGCGGCGTTATCACGAACCGAGTCGTGAAATTGTATTTTGCAGGTTCCCGCCAGGCGGAGCCACGTGGCGAATTGAGTGGTATAGAATTTTTTGTCAGGCCCCCGCGGCGCTGCCACGTAACGAGTAGAGTGGCGCTGCCACGTGGCAGCCGCCCAATCAACCAGCCACCGAACCAACCTACCTACCGACCGATCAGCCACCAGCCCACCAACCGGTCAACCAACGATCTTGTTGCGTTGCATGCATTGCGTTGCATGTGCATTGCGTTTGCAGTATATTGCGTTTCGGTAACTTGCGGGCGAGGGGGAGGGTAAGAAGAAGGAGAAGGGAGGAAGCTAGAGAGGAGGGGAGGAAGAAGGAGGAGTGAGGAGGGGGAGGAGGGGATGAGGAGGAGGGACGATGGGGGAGGAAGGAAGGATGACGGAGGATGGTGGAGGGAGGAGGAAAGGGAGAGGGAGAAAGACGAGGAGGAGGATATGATAGGAATTGTGGTTCACATCCCTGGCCCTGGTCACCGTCGTCGTCATCATCGTCGTCGTCGTTCTCGTCGTCGTCCTCGTCGCCGTCCTCGTGGCATACTGTTTGTTTCGGCTCCCGCGGCGCTGCCACGTGACGACTCACTAGGATGGAATACGATGTCTTCGCGCCTGCAGGCGTTGCCACGTGGCGAGTGGAGCGGCACAGTATTATTCTCGGCCCCCGCGGCGCTGCCACGTGACGGATCGAGTGGACTGGGTTGTTGTCTCGGCTTCCGAGGCGCTGCCGCGTGACAGGTGGAGCGGCTGGAATACAGGATTGCAAAAAACCCGAAGGATTGCAAAAAAGGATTGCAAAAAGGATTGCAAAACAAACTCCTTCGTTTTTGCAATCCTTCGTTTTTTTGCAATCCTTCGTTTTGCAATCCTCCTTCGCGCCTCCCGGTTGCCACGAGGCAAGTGGATCAGGCTTATTGCTGGGCCACAGGCAGCACTGCCACGTGACGCATGTTGTGGACCAGTGTTTCTGCTTCGCCCCCCCCACCCCACCCAAGGCGGTGCCGCGCGGCGAATTCCGTGGAATCTGTGTTTCCCAGCCTCCGCGGCGCTGCGACGTGACGAGCAGAGCGGGGAGGTAGGTTGTCGCCCGCCAGGGCGCTGCCGCGTGGCGAGTGGAGCGGAAGGTATGCTTTTCGGCCCCGCGGCGCTGCCACGTGGCGAGGTACAGTGCCGTTGTTTTGTTATACATGCTCCGCGCGCGGATCATGTATTAAAAATGCTGGGATCTTGCATTCAAAACAACAATGAGTTCATGCATAGATGTATTCATAACTTGATCATGTGTTAAAAATCCGATGTGCTTAAAAATCTCATGTATTAAAAACTGCCCTGGACACGTTGACGTCACACCAAACGGTCCGCTGCGGTCTTCCCAGGGTCACATCGGACAGTCCGCCAACGCTTCCCCCGTTCCCCTAGAAAAGCGTCACGCCAGGCCGCCGGGCGCCAGGGCCGCACCAGAGCGTCCGCCAGCGCTTCTCCTGGAAGGGGCTTGCCGCGGGGCGCCGCTGCCCGAGGGGCGCCGGGGCCACACCAGCAAGCCGCTGCCGCTCTTCGTCCGCCTCCTCCTCCGTCCGCCCTTTCTCCTTCCTCCGCCCTCTGCCCTCTGCTCTCCTCTTCGGCTCCCCCTCCTCCCGCGCCCCGGCTTCGGCGGCGGTCGTCGCTGGCCAGCCGTCGGCTCTGCGGCGCTGCCGCCGCGGTGCCGCGGCAGGGCACCGCGTGGCAGAAATATTGGCGTCGGGCGCTTGCAGAGGGGGGGGAGGCAGGAGGAGGGCGAGGGGCCAGAGCGTGACTTCTGCTACTGCGAGCGAGGCCCCCCGAGCGGTGCTGCCACGGGCGTCCACGCTCGAGAAGCACTCTTCGCGGGTCCCTCTTCTAGGGGGGGTGCTCTCGTCGCGTGGGGCGCCGTGGGAGAAGCCGCAAGGATCTGTTCAGACTGCCCAGAGATTTCTGCCATGGGACCCCGACCCCGCCAACCGATTGACGTCGGTTGCTTGTTAAAGAGGGGGGGAAGGGGGGAGGAGGAGGACGAGGACGAGGAGGAGGAGGAGCAGGAGGAGCAGGGCGAGGGGCCCGGAAGGGGAACGACGACGACGGCGACGAAGAGACAAACACTCAAACACCGAAGGGACACTGGTGCTGTTGTCCTCTTGGGGGTTCTCTTGGGGGTGCTCTTGGGGTCTCTTTCGGGGCTTCTCGGTCGATCCCAGGGTTTCCTGGGGGTCCTGGGGGCGGAGGCTCGACTTGTCGTTGGGTGCTTTCCCGCTCGGGAGTCCCTTGTGGCTCTCTGAGGGCCCTGTCAGTCTGTCTTGAGGGCTTCTCGGGCCGTCTTGGGCAGCTTAGGGGCGTTTTCGGCAGCCTTGATCTTCGCGCGCGGTCTTACTGGGGGGAAGGAGCAGGGGGAAGGGGAGGAAGAGGAGGAGCAAGGCAGAGGAGGAGGAGGAGGAGGA
Organism: Prorocentrum cordatum; assembly: GCA_963575745.1. Lineage (NCBI taxonomy): Eukaryota > Dinophyceae > Prorocentrales > Prorocentraceae > Prorocentrum > Prorocentrum cordatum. Next base: position 15,936 of record CAUYUJ010020307.1, on the reverse strand, counting down.
GGTTCAGAGGGTCGAGCAGAAGGCGATGGAGGAGGAGGAGACGTGCTCTCGGGCTCTCGGGGGTCGGGCTTTCCTTTCCGGGGATGGCGCTTCGCTGTTTCCGTGGGCGGCCTCTCGCGTTTCCCGGGGCTCGTGCCGCCGTCGTTGCCGGGGTCGGCGCGTGCGCGCTCCGGGGTTCGCGCTCCGCGCTTCCTGGGGTCGTGGTTTCTCCTGCATCGCCCCCCCGTCGTCGACTCGATGGTCCCCCCCAATCAACAAGCCCCCCCGCCCTCAGCTTTCCCCCTCAGCGGTGAGCTCGCGCGCGGCTGCTCAGAGGAGGCCCACAAGCCGTGCGATAGCAGACGCTCGCCAGGAAGCAGCGGGGCCCCGAAGGGGCACGGGTCCTGAGGTTGTTTTGATTGTTTCTCGGGCCCATGGACTGCCAAGAAACGTCTCAGGATGAGAAGCTTGGTTCTCGGGGGAGGCCTCTGGGTCCAGGACCCGTGCCAGAGCAGTCGTTCGAATCACAACAAATTTCAGGAGGGAAAAATTATCCCGGCAAAGCAACCTAACAGCGATGTGTAGGAGCATATCTGGAAGCATTCCCCTTAAGATTCAGATGAGAATCCAGTTGTAGAATTCTGCTGTTCTCGCAGTCGTAGTCGCATTCGCGATGACAGTCGCAGTGGCAACGGCAGTCGCAGTCACAGCCTCAGCCTCAGCCTGCCTCAGCCTCAGCCTGCCTCAGCCTCAGCCTCAGCCTGCCTCAGCCTCAGCCTCAGCCTGCTTCAGCCTCAGCCTCAGTCTGCCTTCAGCCTCGGCCTCAGCCTCAGCCTGCCTCAGCCTCAGCCTGCATCAGCCTCAGCCTCAGCCTCAGCCTGCCTCAGCATCAGCCTGCTCAGCCTCAGCCTCAGCCTTCAGTCTGCCTTCAGCCTCGGCCTCAGCCTCAGCCTGCCTCAGCCTCAGCATCAGCCTAGCCTCAGCCTCAGCCTCAGCCCTCAGCCTCAGCCTCATGCCTCAGCTGCAGCTCAGCCTGCCTCAGCCTCAGCCTCAGCCTCAGCCTCAGCCTCAGCCTGCTTCAGCCTCAGCCTCAGTCCTGCCTCAGCCTCGGCATCCAGCCTTCAGCCTGCCAATCAGCCTCAGCCTCAGCCTGCCTCAGCCTCAGCCTCAGCCTGCCTCAGCCTCAGCCTCAGCCTCAGCCTCAGCCTCAGCATGCTTCAGCCTCAGCCTCAGTCTGCCTTCAGCCTCGGCCTCAGCCTCAGCCTGCCTCAGCCTCAGCCCTGCCTCAGCCTCAGCATCAGCCTGCCTCAGCATTCAAAATGTGGCCCGGGAATGGAAGTTCTGGGAACTCGAAGAACACGAAGTGGCCTACAGTTGGCTCCGGGCATTCAAAATCATGCCCAGGAATGGAGTTCTGGGAACTCGAAGACACGAAATGGCCTACAGTTGGCTCCGGGCATCAAAATGTGGCCCGGGAATGGAGTTCTGGGAACTCGAAGAGCACGAAGTGGCCTACAGTTGGCTCCGGGCATTCAAAATGTGGCCCGGGAATGGAGTTCTGGGAAGTCGAAGAGCACGAAGTGGCCTACAGTTGGCTCCGGGCATTCAAAATGTGGCCCGGGAATGGAGTTCTGGGAAGTCGAAGAGCACGAAGTGGCCTACCGTTGGCTCCGGGCATTCAAAATGTGGCCCGGGAATGGAGTTCTGGGAAGTCGAAGAGCACGAAGTGGCCTACAGTTGGCTCCGGGCATTCAAAATGTGGCCTGGGAATGGAGTTCTGGGAGGTCGAAGAGCACGAAGTGTGTGACTGTTTGCTTAAAACGAGCCCGGCCCTCGCCTGTCCGGCTCCCGCCCAGACCCCCTTGGGGAGTCATCAGATGCTCCCTTTTGACCCCATTAGACACCTATCAGTCTTCGCTGTTAGGTAACAAAACATGCCCCAGAATTACAGTTGGCTCCGGGCATCCAAAATGTCGCCCGGGAATGAAGATCTGGGAAGTCGAAGAGCACGAAGTGGCCTACAGTTGGCTCCGAGCATCCAAAATGTGGCCCGGGAATGGAATTCTGGGAAGTCGAAGAGCACGAAGTGGCCTACAGTTGGCTCCGAGCATCCAAAATGTAGCCCGGGAATGGAGTTCTGGGAAGTCGTAGAGCACGAAGTGGCCTACAGTTGGCTTCGGGCATTCAAGATGTGGCCCGGGAATGGAGTTCTGGGAGGTCGAAGAGCACGAAGTGTGTGACTGTTTGCTTACAACGAGCCCGGCCCTGAGCCCGGCCCTCGCTGTCTGGATGCCGCCCAGACCTCCCTTCTGAGTCATCAGATGCTCTCGTTTGACACCACTAGAAACCTATCAGTCTTCGCTGTTAGGTAAAAACGCACAGACACAATTCATCGTCGATTCCCCCGAAAATATTGGAAAATACGGGACGTCGGGGGGGGAAGACAATAATCCAGAAAATGTTGGAAGATATGGGGGATTATGTTATTCGTGTGTATTTATTTGTATGTCCCAGGGCCCCCTGAAAATTGCACAAGCATAGACTTTCGGAGGTCCGCGCGGGTTTCTTGGATCGGTGCCGGGGCCCCGATCGCAGCGCCTACGTCCAGCGCCGCTCCTGGTTCGCTCCGCACGCCATGAAGGGCATCCAGCACCGATCAAAGAAATTCGCGCGGGCCTCCGACAATTTATGTTGACTGCGATTTGTCTTCTTCCTTGGACGCCGCCGATGACCCAGAATCGGCCGACGCCGAATGATCCCTGCTGTCGGAAAGCAGGGTCGTTCAAGGTTGAGCGATCCATGCGGTGTCAGAAGCCAGCGCGGGACGACAGGGACCTGCCGTACCCTGGAGACCGGTCCTCAAGACCGCTACCAGGAGGTTTGAATGCGGGTCCCAGAGCGCTTGCAAAATGACCTCGAGATGCAACACATTTTTGACAATTGATTTGTGTGCTGACGTATCTATATAATTCTAGAAGCCTCGCGAAACCCCACCAGCCCATCCAGACACAACACACAGACGAGTTGCCCTGATCAGGGATGGGGAGGAGCATGCAGTGGAAAGGTTTGGGTAAGACGTCATACCCCAAGAAGGAGAGGATGGATGAGGAATCGGAGGAGGAGCAGGAGAAGAAGGAGGAGGAAGAGGAGCAGGGAGAGTGGGAGGAGGAGGAGGAGGAGGAGGAGGAGGAGGAGGAGGAGGAGGGCGAGCAAACAGGTCAAAGGCCTCTTCGATGCCTCTTTGAGCGTCGTGGGGTGCTCTTGGCAGTCCCAGAGGCCTCTTGGGGCGTCTTGAGTGCCTCTGGGAGGCCTCTCGGGGCATCTTTGGGGTCTCTTGGGAGCCTATTGTGGCGTCTTGGGGGCCTCTTGGGGCCTCCTGGGCACCTCTTGGGGCCGTCTTGGGGCACCATTGGAGCCTCGGAGGGCATCTTGGGGCCATCTTGGAGGAGATCGATCAAAGGAGGGGCCGTACTTAATTAGCGTTGCACCCCCAGGGGGCCAACATGTGGCCAAAACCTTAGTAACATCAGTGATTCGGGCTTCCTCGCTGATGCCATCTTGGACACTCCAGCGACCCGTGAATCCCCCCCCTCCATGTCCAGGGGGGTGTACGGGGAAGGAGCAGACCCGTCCCCGAAGGGGAGGAATGGGGGGGTGGAAAAGGAACGGCTCTGAACCGCTCCTGCCCTGAAGGGTTGGTGCGACTACAAGTCTCGAGTATCTGGGCCGTTGAGCGTCACAGACGGCCTAGTGCATCGCCGATATTGTGCCAACATGTGTCCAAAGGGCAGCCAGATGCCTTGAAGGGGGCGCTCTAAGGCGGCCCCAGATCCTGTCCCCCCGAAAGTGGTCAGCCGTTCGTCCAGGAAGCACGGAGCTGCATGGATTGGCGTTCAAAGGATGGGCAATGTGGCCCAGAATGGTCACGAAGGACGGTTCAACAGGGATCAAAATAAGTATTGTCAGCGTTCGGGTCGTTCGACTCTTTTCAGGCGATACCCGGGAGGCCCGAGTATTGACCTGACTCATGGTGTCCTTGATGCGACAACTCCACGGCTGACTGCTCAGGTCAGTGCTCAGGTGGCGATGGTGGCATTGAGCCTGATTGTTCTTGTTATCGAGAAGAGAGCCCAAGCGCGCTCCAAGTTGGTTCTCCAGACCAGCCGCCGTCGCTTCAGACGGTGACGACAATTAGTGTACGTTGTGGTAGAACGAAGCGTGGAGGAAGAGGAGGAAGAGAGAAAGCATGCGTTCTTCCTATCATTTCTCTTATCTCTTCTCCTTCACCCCCTCATCCCAAATCCTCCTCCACCTCTACCTCCTTGCCCTCCCCATCACCGTCCTCATCCATACCCTACTCGTCCTCACAATCCCCCAGCTCTGTCATGAATGTCCTCGCCCTCCCATCCCTCCTTCACTCCCTCGTCCTCCTCCTTCTCCTCCTCCCGTCACCTCCTACATCGACACCCTCATTATCCTGTTCCTCCTCGCCATTCCCATGCCTTCTCCTCCTCCTCCTCCTGCTCCTCTGCCTCCTCCTCCTCTTCCTCCTCCTCCTCCTCCTCCTCCCTCCTTCCTCCTCATCCTGCATCCTCTCCTAGTCTCTTCCTTCTCTCCCCTCTACACAATCTGCACCAGCACGACGTCCTGTTGAAATTGTACCAGGAACTCGTCCCATCGCTTCATTCCTCGCAATTTCACCCCCCCTCCTATACCATGTGTGTCCTCTTTCGCCCATCCCTCCTCCCCTTTCCTCCTCCTCCTCCTCCTCCTCCTCCTCCTTCTCCTCCTCCTCCCTCCGCCTCCGCCTTCTCATCCTCCTTCTCCTCCTCCCCCTCCTCCTCCTCCTCATCCTCCTCATCCTCCTCATTTTCCCATTTACTCGCCATTGCCCGATCGGGTGCGCCAGCGCACCTCTTCGGAGCTGCACAAGCCCGTGGAGGAGCTCCTCGTTTCGCAGCCGCATGCCGGGGCTCCAGGACCAGGCACTGGAGCCGCTGGCCTCAGAGGTCGGGCAACTTGGTGGTGAGCGGCAACGAAGTGTGGCCGTCTCGCTCCGTGCGCGCACGACGGCGCGGGAGTTGCCATGCCATTTCGAGCTCTAGGAGTGGGACATCGACTCCTCGGCCATCGGACCGATCGCTGCTGAGGCCGCCCCGCAGCTCGCCGCTGAGGGGAGGAGGAGAAGGAGGAGGAGGAGGAGGAGGAGGAGGAAGAAGAAGAGGGGGAGGAGGAGGATGGGGAGGAGGCGGAGGAGGAGGAGGAGGAGAGAGACGAGGACGAGGAGGTGAGGTCAAGGAGGAAGGAGGACGAGACGAGGAGGAGGAGGAGGAGGAGAAGACGAAAGGAGAGGAAGAGGGAGAAGGAGGAGGGAGGAGGAAGGAGGAGGAGGGGTGGCGAGACGAGTAGAGGAGGAGGAAGGTGAGAGGAGGACAGCACAGCAGCAGCAAAAGAGCAACAGTAAACAGCAGCACACGAGGAGCGGGAGAGTGGAGGGAGGATAGGAGGCTAGGAGAATGTCAGGAGCAGAGCTGGAGCAGAGCAGAGCAGAAGCAAGCAGAAGTAAGAAGGAGAAGAGAATGAGGACAAAGGGGAGGAGAGGAGGATGAGGAATAATGGGGGACGGGAAGAAGAGGAGGAGAAGGAGGAGGTGGAGGAGGAGGAGCAGAGGAGGCGGAGGAAGGAGGAGGACAAGGAGGAGGAGGAGAGAGGACCAAGGAGGAGGAGGAGAGGTGAGGACCTGTGAGTATGAGGAGGCGGAGGCGGAGAGGAGGAGGAGGAGGAGGAGGAGGACGAGGACGACGAGGACGAGGAGGACGAGGACGAGGACGAGGACCCCCTGCGACGACCGCGGCTCGGCCAGCGGGCCCTCGGCGAGCCGCGGTCGCGCGCGGCGCGCGCAGGACTGTCGTCGCCGAGCAGGAGGAAGAGCTTGGACGGCGGGGTTTTGGACGAGGTGGACTCGCGCCTGATCAGGCGCCCCGGGGGGCGGGGGGGGGAGGGCGGCGGCGACGACGGAGGCGGCGCGGCCGCGGCGACATCGCCACGTCGGGAGGGGGATGCGTCGTCCTATCTCAACGTCCTCCTCGTCCTTTCCCGCCTTCCTCCCATTCCTCCTCCTCCACCTCCTCTCCCTTCTCCTCCTCTCCCTCCTCCGCCTCCTCCTCCTCCTCCTCCTCCTCCTCCTCCTCCTCCTCCTCCTCCTCCTCCTCCTCCTCCTCTCGCTCGCCTCGCTCCAATGTCTTGTGTGTCTTTTTGTGCTCGGCGCACCTGGCTGCCATGGTGGTGCCTGCTCCCCCTCCTCCTCCTGCTCCTCCTGCCTACCTACCTCCTCTCCTCCTCCTCCTCCTTCTCCTTCTCCCTCTACTCTTCCTCCGCCTCCTATTTTCCTCGCTCTCCTCCTCTTTCCCTCCTCCTACCTGCTCCTGCGTCCGCTCCTCCTCATCCTCCTCCTCCTTCTCCTCCTCTTCCTCCACCTCCTCCTCCTCCTTCCTCTCTTTCGTCCTTGTCCACCTCGTGTTCCTCCTGGCTCATCCTCCCCTCCTCCTCCCCTCCCCCTCCTCCTTCCTCCCTCCTCCTCCTCCTCCTCCTCCTCCTCCTCCTCTCTCCTCCTCCTCCTCCTCCTCCTCCCCTTCTTCTCCTATGTCACCTCGGATCCAACCGGCTCCTCCTCCCCCTCCTCCTCCTCCTCCCCCTCCTCCTCCTCCTCCTCCTCCTCCTCCTCCTCCTCATCCTCATCCTCATCCTCATCCTCATCCTCATCCTCATCCTCCTTCTCTTCCTTTTCCTGAACCCTCCTTTCTCCTCCTCCTCCTCCTCCTCGAACGGTCGGCTTCCATGGTCTGCAGAGTACGATCGTCTGGCTAAAAGTGGACACCGATCGGGTTCTTTCTTTAATAATTAATGATCGGATGCACGCTCGACCCGCTTTATATTTTATCCCACAAATGAGAAAAACATCTGCCTGCCTTCATGCTCAGTGGGTAGCGGAGCCCCGGCTCCCTTCCATTCGCAGCCATCGCCCGCGTGGCATTCCCTCGCCTTGGCTGCGACCGCTCTAAATGCCGCTCTACATCAACGTGGTTGACACGCTCCCGCTTCACATTCGTGCCGTGTTTCCACTTCGCCGAGGCAGGCGACGCGCTTTCAGGGGCCGCCGGGGCAGCCCCCGCCCAGCCGCCAGGCGCGCCGAAACTTGATATGCACGGGAACATCTGAACGGAATTCGACATCAAGGACCTACCTCCCTTGGCACCGGTTCTCGGGCTCGCCCAGACCATGTCTGAGCATTTCGTGGGCCCGCCGTCACCAGCGCTTGCGCATGTGAATGCACTTTCAAATATCAGACAGTTGCTGGACACGACGTCCACATTTTCGGTGTTGGTGGAAAAACCCGAGCTTCCTGTGACTATGCTGCGGTAGCCCTGGGAGGAAGAGGCAGCGGACACGACGCCTCCACTACATCCGCCTGCGGGCGTAGCCGCGGGTGTCAGTCAGTCGATCGATCCGACGTTCAAATCCCCAGCGGTGGCGAAGCGCCCCGAGATCCTGGCGATTATGTTGCCAGAGTTGGGGGAGGATCACGCAGAGAAGAGCGGTAAGATGCAAAAGGGTCTGACGACTAACTTGCCAGCACCCTGTGTGTGTGGGGGGGGGCGCGAGACGAATTTCGGACCATTCGCTTTCGAACTCGTGGAAATGGCCCTCGCCATTTCCTGCGCATTCCCTGCTTCATGGCAAACTTGGATCTTGGCCATTGTCCAGTTGGTGGTGCCCAGTACAATGACAACGCGACGCACGACGAGTATTCCCATGAGTGTGTTGTGGGACGTTCCGAGTTCCAATCGCGCTTCAGCCATGCGACAGAAGAGCATGCCCAGTGTGCAGATAAGGACGAGCATGCCCGGGGCTGATGTCCACGGCGGCTTCGAGGCAGTTTGCTTGAGCATCGCCGACGGTGCCAGGACTCCAGCATCTCCGCGATGCATGAAGGGGGCCCCATCCCAGATGGAGGGCCATCGGAGTGGGCATGGTCGCTGCCACAGGCGGCATTGCGCGCGTGGACGCTGGAGGCGGCGGCGGCAACGCGTGACACCTCCGCGCCTGGGGGCCCGAGCAGCAAGCTCGCGCGCCTTTCCAACGCTGGCCGCGGCAGGTCATGGCCTGGTCAGTAGCGAACTCCAACCTCGACAAGTTCCGCCAAGCGGGCCGCGTCTCGTCTCGCCTCGCCGGCAAGGCGCGCGGCTCCGCGGGAGCGCGGTCGCCCGCCGCCCAGATCCAGGGAGGTCACGTCGACGGCGGCCCAGCGCCGCCCATGACCTTCCTAGCGCACTGCCCGGCCAAACGGCGGGGCCATTTGGGCGAGGGGGCGCGCGCCCAAGCGGCATCGTCCCTGATGAGCTTCAACCAACTGCGACAGGATGGCATCGACAACCTCCTCACCAGGTTCGACATCCTCCGCAACAGGGCGCAGATCGGCTACGCGGGATTCAGTTACCTCTTGCTGCGCGCGGCGGGCGCGACGAAGAGCGCGCAGTGGGCGTGTCGAACAGCCAACTTATCATGATCTCGCAGCATCGCAACGCGGCCTGTCCCGCGCTCGGCAACCGTCCCACATGACTGGCCACCTGCGACTGCTTGGGCACGCGATCGAGGGCTCGCCGCGCCGACTCGCCTCGTTTGCGACGCCGCGCGTTCATAGGGGTGCGCGCGCGCAAGATCAGGCTCAGAGTGCCTTTGGCATGCGTTACGGCCGGATCGAGCCAGGGCGGCACGGGCCCCGCTGCCCTGGGAACGGCGCCGAGCCCGCCTGCAGCGTCGCCCGCCGCCGACGCAGGCGCGGCAGCTTCGGCGCGCCCAGCAGCAGGCGTAGACCCGGGCACCGACTCCGACGCCATCAGCTGCTCCAGCGAAGAGATCGCTGCCGACGACCCCAAGCTACGCCACGACGTTACAGTGGAACAACGCGGTGCCCATTCTTGGGGGCCCACGAACGCGCCGAGTCACGATCGCGCAGCTTGAACGACCGCAAGCCCACTCGCCGCGCACGGAAGTCCATCGAGCGCAAGGGCAACGGCCATTGCAAAGGCTACCGCGCCTTCCTGGCCGACATGTCCGAGAACGACCCCCTGGAAGCGTTCGCCGGCCTTGGGAAAGGCAAGGGTGGGGGGAAAGGAAAGTTCAGCACCGGCGGCATGGGTTCAGGCCGCCGAGGCAGCGCGCTGGGTCTTGACGGGATGCGTCTTAATTAAGCGCAGCGAGTGCGACTCCGAGGAGCATTTCGTGCGCGACTGCCCCCGGCGCCGCCAACAAGGGCGCGCCCCCTTCCTCGGCGCCCGAGCCCCAGCAGCACCACCACTACCTCCGACATCTCCACCACTTGCACATCTGGGACACAAGGGAGCGCCTGGGCCAGCAGCTCAGCAACCCGCGCCAGGCGCGCGCGCGGTGTGGATGACCAGGGACACTTCAGGGATTCACCAGTGTATGACTGGGGGCTCCGGCGGGGGCGATCCAGTGAAGAGCGCCGCTCCCTGGAACGACGGACGGCCGACTCCAGGAGCGGCAGCGCCGCGGCCAGCCGCGGCGGCAGCGCCCAGTGCCTCGCCCGACAGGCCAACGCAAGTGGTCGAGCTGGGTAGGTTTAAGTCGGGCGCGCCCCCTTACAGGCGGATGTTGGAGGAAAAGTGAAAATTACCCCCCAAATAATCAAACATAGTCACCAAATTCAATCTAAAAATCGTCCCAAACTATGTTTGAATATTCTCCCTGTAGAGGGACAGGCCCGACTTAAGGGTAGGCACGTCATCTTCATCGTCTTCTCCCAGCCCTCATGAGGCCGACGACGACGTCGCGAGTTGGCTGGGTTCGTGAGCCGCTGCGCAGCCGGACTCTGCTCCCGCCCTCTCGACCCGCCTCGGGGCGCGACGGGGAGGAGTTATCCATAAGGAAAAGGGATGCAGGAGCAGGAGGAGGAGGAGGAGGAGGAGGAGGAGGAGAAGGAGAAGGAAGAGGAGGAGGAGGCGGAGGAGGAGGAGGAGGAGGAGGATGAGCTTGGGAAAACCAGAGGGCCCGCTCGAGGAGGAGGGACCACATTGGACGAGGCGGCCAGGCCCGGAGGAGGAGGGCCCGCCGGCGCGGGAGGCCAGGACGAGCCCAGGATGGCCAGAGGGATGGAGCGGGGCTTCGGAGGGGGGTCAGCAGGAGGTCAGGGGAGGAGGAGGAGGAGGAGGAGGTTCAGGGGGAGGAGGAGGAGGAGGAGGAGGAGGAGGAGGAGGAGCAGGAGCAGGAGGCAGGAGCAGCAGGAGCAGGAGCAGGAGCAGGAGCAGGGAGAGGAGCAGGAGCAGGAGCAGGAGCAGGAGCAGGAGCAGGAGCAGGAGCAAGCAGGAGCAGGAGGCGCAGGGAGCAGGAGAGCAGGAGGAGGAGCAGGAGGAGCAGGAGGAGCAGGAGGAGGAGGAGGAGGAGGAGGAGGAGGAGGAGGGAGATGGAGGAGGAGGAGGAGGAGGAGGAGGAGGAGGAGGAGGAGGAGGAGGAGGAGAGGGGGAGGACAAGGCACTGGCACCGCTGCCCATTGCCCGTCTTCTCTCGCTGCGGCCTCCGGGGAGGCCCTCGTCGCCGCCGCCCGGACCCCGAAAGCCTGGCCCGAGCGCGCCCCGGGAGAGGCCCATGGAGCAGCAGTATCGGTGCCTGTGGACTGCCCCAGGAGTAGAACCGCAAGCGAGACTCCACTTGGGACTTGAAGCTCCCCAAATCCCAGACCCCATCCTCGCCATCCCATCTCCCTCTCCTTCCCCCTAGCCTCATGTCTTCTCCGCCACCCCGCCTCCCCCGTCCTGCTTCCCCTTTTGTTCCGCTCCCTCTCCCCCTCCCCCTCATCAACTTGTTGTTGTGGGGACATCATACCTCACGACACTCCATGAGCGAGAGAGGCGGGTTCCGAGTGTGGGGCAAAACATACGATGGCGAACAGCTTTGGTTATGCCATCGCATCGGCGAGCCCACTCCCGTTGGGGAGTTGGCTCTGGTTTGGGGGGTAGCCAGAATGGCACGGAAATTGACTACACGGTTTCGACTCCAAGAGGATGCGCTCTCCCTCCTCCCCTCTTGAGGGATGCTTCTCGTCGCCAGTCTCTCCGCCCGATGTGCTCCTCCCGCGCGTGCACGTCCTGTGCCGCCCGTATTGTCGCGTCTCCGAGGTGTCTTGCGCATGTTCTTGCCTTCGCTGTGCTAGGCCGTGTCTCGCTTGCGCGGGCGCCTGCGCTCGCGTGGTTGGAGGGATCCAGATATCACAAGGGGGGGGCGAGAAAGCGTCGGTGGAGAGGAATGAGTCGGAGAAGACAGGCGCGGGCGGGCGGAGAATGGGAGGAGGAGGAGGAGGAGGAGGAAGAGGAGGAGGAGGGCAGATGGTCCACCTCGCCAGCGGCCGCGGCAGGCAGAGGCTGCTGCGCAACAAGAGCATGGGCTTGAACGAGGCCCGGTTCAGCTCGGGAGAGCTGCCGAGCGCAGTCACGCCGCAGAGGCAGAGCACCGTGCAGAACAGCTGCTTCGAGATCGTCACGCTGATGGTGATCGTTCGACGGGCTGTGCCTTCCCCGCCGGGCTGGAGGAGAAGGAGGGGGAGGAGGAGGAGGAGGATGGGGCTCGAGGAGGAGGAGGAGGAGGAGGAGGAGGAGGAGGAGGAGGAGGAGGGGGCTCGAGGAGGAGGAGGAGGACTCTGACTCTGACTCTGACTCTCTGAGGCTCATGGTCAGCCTACCCCAAAGACATACTGGCAATCAAGCTCTATGCAAGAGAGACACAATACATCAACACAAAAAAGGAGGGTCCCCTATCCCTCTGCGCCACATAAGCTTGCCGAAGAGAAGAGGCCTCCTGCGGGAAGCGAGCGCCGCACAGCACGTCGAAATCGTGCTTGCTCTCGTCGGGCTTGGATCTGCCGTCTGAGCTCGGCACTGAGCTCTACACGGGCGGGGGGGGGGGGAGGAGGAGGAGGAGGAGGGGGTTGGGGATCCCACGGGACACCAGCCGCCTCACGGGACTGGAGCATGCCTTCCTCCGCCCACGGATCCTCATCCTCGACAGGCCAGGGTTCGGGCTCCCAGGGAGCCTGCAGAGGTCTGGCCTGTGGGGGAGGGGCATTACCCTCCAGGGGGCGGTCGAAACGGGTGTCTTGGGGCCCCTTTGTACTGAAACCTGCAAAATCAAGAGCAATCTCAGACTGACCTTCCGCGGTGTCTGCAGCGTATAAATCCAGAGCCTGAAAAAAAGACACTCAGCTCGTCAGGTAGTTCACTTGAATCAAGATCATCTGGGTCACATGAATTGAAAGCCTCTTCCACATATTGGGCAACAGCCCTGGCCATAGCAGCACATAGGTCCTGAGGGTACCTTTTTTTGGGAGCCGTACGCCATTTTCCTGTGTTCGGGTCAATGCCGAGGAGGGTGGTGTGGGTCTTCTTCGGGTGTGGGCACCTTCCCCCTTTACCTTGTCTCAAAATGTCCTCCACGAGGGAACTCAACCGAATACACAGAAACGTCGTCGGGGCCTTGCTAGCTTGGCCGAAAACACACTGGTCGAATGAGACCGTACGAGAGGGGGGAGCAGCGCTCAGAGCACACGACGTGGCAGACTGCCACGAGCTGGGTGCCCTTTCCTCCCAGTGAGCTACCTCAGGGTGCTCTTTCAGTGCACACGCTCCTACCTCCAGGCAGGTCAGCATCAACTGGTGCTGGCTGAGCAGGAGCTGAGAGCCGATGGAAAGCTGTTGGTGTTGACGGAGACTAACATCTGGCCTTCCCCAACGATGTTTGAGAGTACGGAGGGGAGCGGGTGGACGATAACGGTCAGCAACTCTGAGCTCCTGCCATCTCGCTGCTGACCACGTCTCGCAGGGAGGACCGCCAATCAAACCTATAGCACGACCTGTTCTCAAAAGCTTATCCCATTTTGCAACAATGTCGGCCCTGGTCAAATCCCCGTTCCCGGCGTCACAGGCCACATCACACGAAATAATAATAATAGTCACTGGACCCGAAACCAAAACTTTCTCAAGCTCATCCTGGACATCTCCAGCACGTCTAGCTCCTGAGAACAGGTGCAGAAAAGCAAGTACAGCATATTGCAGCGGCCGAGGACAATGCTCGGCAGACGGGCCAGTATACGCAAGAGGTTCAAACTGATGTTCATCTTCTGGGAGGGCCTCATATCGGGGGTCTACCTCACGAGTCTCAAAGAGGGGCTCAGGAACATCTTGGAACTGGTAATCCATGGAGCGGATAACTTCCCAGGCGTCCCGATACGGTAAAAACGAAAGCTGAGGAACATTACGAGGCCCTGGAACACGATAAGCAGGAAGCCAGGCCCCCCTTCTCATAGCCCCTCTTTTCCGAGCAGCCCTTCTGTCACAGGCCTCCTGGGCCCGAACCATCTCCAGAACCTCAGGAGCCTCCGGGGCCATATTGGAGAGGGCCGTGATGTAGCAATTCGGGTTCCCATACGCAAGGTGGTCAATACATAGCTCGACCGTGCTGAACCGAACAAGACATACACAGGTGCCGGCGTCAGAGATAAATCTGGTGGCACACCAATACGCGCAGCATGCTGAAAAAATATCTGCGTGCGAGCTCTAGCGTCTTCAATACGACCAGCCCAACGGATGTGTGCCTCCACCCCAGAGCGAACCAAGTTGGCCCAGTGCTGACCACGCCCAAGAACCTCCTTCTCCCAAGCTCCGAACTCCGAGAATGGACTGGGAAATTCACGAAGCCTTGAAACACGAGTGCGAAGCCACCTCAAATCATCCAAGACAAGGTTGAACCAGGAGTGCTTGGGGTCCGCAGTGGCCCTTATAAGCCCAAAGAGAGCCCTAGGAGCATACTTATATAGTCGACTGAGATAACGGAGACGATGCCATCTAAGCAGAATATCCACATCACATCTCATTACAGTAGCAAGCACGCTCGTATCGGGAACAGCCTCCTGATCATAAGCTGGCCTCCCAATAGCAGACCGATAAATCCGCACGATACCAGCTCGGTACCTATTGAACTGCGCCGTCGTCGGCTGTGGCCATGTTGCAGCATTGTACAGCCGGCCAGACATGATCAGCACATCTGCAAGCTGTAGCTTGTGCTGACGAGACAGCTGCTGGTTGCGAAATACCACCTGCCGTAGGGCCTGGAGCGACGACGTCGTAGACGACACGCGGTAGGCCAGCTCCGGGGCCAGGTCCTGCTTGTCCGAAATCATCCCTCCCAGATGCTTGTACACATGTACAGCTTCCAGAGTAAGCCCCTTGGGAAACGTTCCAGTAGGCGGGATAGAAACCTTACCTTCCTCCTCAATCCAGAACTGCTTTCGGGCCGTTACAGACCCAGGGCCTCTGAAGGTGACCATGAGGGCGCTCTTAGTGGGTCCCACGTTCAGCTTGAGGCCCAGAGGGGTGAAGGAGTCAGCAACAATAGCCATAAGGGCCCTTGTGCGAGCAATAATAGTACATGCAGGCCCCCACGCATTGAACAGGCTGTCGTCGCTGTACTCTACATCGTTAGCTGTAACCTGGGCATCGCATTGAGCGAGGGGGTCAAGAGTCCTGGTAGACGGCACGTTAAACTCCTTGTGTAGCCCTTCACTCTGGATCAGCTCCTGGGTGCGACGAATACTCCTGGACACGATGAAGAGGAAGAGTTGGGCAGCAAGGGTATTGCCTGGCCTGGTGCCCGTGGTCATGATCGCGACAGAGCCTGACCCTTGGGTAGTAGCCCAGGTACCCGTGAGCGTCTCAGATATAACACGCTGCAAATGGGCAGGAACCTCCAGCTCCTCAAATAATGGCGGCCGTGCAAGTTCGGCGGCCAGGAGATCCATGGAAGAGGGCGGGAGACCAGAGGCATGCAGCAGCTGAGCAATGCGCTCATCAGATATCGTATCCCCCCCCTCGAATCGAATGAGAATTTCACGAATAGCACGATGAAAAGCGGCCTCCAGGTCCACAAAAAGCGTCGACATCGACTCCGATCGTATACGCGAGTCCTCCTGCATCAATCGAACCATGTGCACGGCAAAGTCCGTGCCACGTCCTCTGATACCTCCACACTGTGACTCAGGGGCAAAATCATCTAGAAAAGGCTGAAGACGTCCAGCAACAAGGGCATGAGCACGCTTGCCTACCTGCGGACCGATGGCCACAGATCTGCTGGAAACACACTTGTTGGGCGCACCTCGACCCTTGTACAAGTCAGCTAACCTCGAGCTTTTCCATTGTAGTGGTTCATGTAGGCATAGCATATACTTCATCACAAGGGGGAAGTAGAGTCGTGCACATTCCTTCGCACATGTTTTGAGTAGAGCCCCTGGGACGCAATCGAGACCATTGGCACAGGCGCTGGAGGTCTTCAGCATCTGCTGTTCAAACATGGCGAGTGTCGGTAAACTCTGTGCCGCAAACAGGTCCAGTGAAGCAAGCGGCGCGCGTGATTCTCCAACAAACTGCAGCAACTCGTGCGCGGGTATCCGAAAGCCAAGCTCCTGTTCAGCAAAGTGTTCCAACCATCGCTCACGGCAGGCCGTGGGCGTCAGGGCTGGCGTTTCATCCTTCAGGAGGACCTGAGCTGACTGACTAGCGGGCCTCTTCTTTGTAGAACCTATGCCCAAGGATCTAAGTTTCCCGAACGCCTTCCTGAACTCCTTCTGAAGAAACGAGCTAGAGACATCCCTAGACACCTGCTCCATCTTGTCGGCTCTGTCCATGTCACGCGACCAGCTGATGAGCCTCGAAGTCAGAAAGGTAACGTTGCTAGACATGGCCTTCATCAGCCCACACCAGCGTCTATACAAGCTCAGCTGCCCCCGAGGACACGGTAAGTCACTGTTGACCACGGGGAGGCGAGCCAGAGAAATACACATTGTCATCAGAAATTCCCAATCAGGTATTCTAGCAAAGCGCTGTCCTTCAGGTA
>CAUYUJ010020306.1:118835-159902 GCA_963575745.1 Prorocentrum cordatum | reverse complement strand
GACGCCACTCGGTGCGGGGGGGCAGGATTTGTCCGCCCTGGCGGTGTCCGGCTGGAGGGCGTTACGCTGCACGGCGCTCTGCCGGAGCGATCCTCGACCCCTGCCCTGTGCATGCTCATTGTCACAATGAGTTGTCGGATTCAACGCTTGGGTGATGATCTTCACCAGGGGCCTGCTCGCCATATTTTGTCTGGCGCTAGGCGTAACGACGCTGGCACGCTTCGCGGCCAGTTTGTGCATGCATTCCTCCACGTCTATCCCTCGCCCTCGTCTGCCCCTTTCTTTCCCTGCGCGGCTACTGTTGCATGGCGCGTATGGCTCCATTCGTGATTGTATTGTTTCATATAATGTTGACTTCATGTGTCGAGGCTGAGCAGGCCCTGGGTTACATAAGCCGCGAGTGGACGTCGTAGGCCGAGGGCGGATGCACTGTAGTATTTTGTGCGTTTCCTTTCTCCCCTCGCCTCCTTCCTCGCCTCTTGTCCTCCCCTCGCCTCCCCTCCCGGAGAGGTTTCGTGGCAATTTCGTGCCCTCTGAGCCGGGCTCGGGGGGGATAATTTCGTTAACAGAGCCCTCCTTGATATTTCGTTGCCACTGGGTCGGTCTATTTGCCCCGTCCAGGCTACGACCGCCGAGTGCATTGGTGCCATCACAAGTGTGGTGCGATTTAATTTCTCCGCCACGCAGTGCGCGAAGCTAGATGATACGAATTTGGGCAAGTTTCGTATCAGCATTCCGCTCCTCCCTCTTCTCTTCCTCCTCTTCTCCCCCCGTCCGCCGCCCGTCCGCCCCCGAAACGACGTTGAAACTCTGACGGTCCTCCTTCGGCACGTTCGGACGTGGACCGAGGTTGAGCCCTTCCGCTGCGCGTCAATTTCGGGCGTACCGGCCTATCCTCGATTTGAGGCTGCTGGGAGGGCGCTGTTTTTCCTCCGTTTCATGTTGACGCAAGTGCATTGCTCGAGTGCGGCAGTTGCGGAGGTCGTCGCGCTGTCATTCCCCTTAGCTTTCCTCCTTCTCCCCCTAAAAGTGCGCAGCACATGTATGTGTATACATGTATATGTATGTGTCTATATATAGTTATATGTAAATGTAGGTGTATATAATTTGTATTTTGTACATGTACATGTATGTGCATGTCTATACAGCTGCATACGTATATTTTCATGTACGTGTACGTGTACATGTAGATGTACACGTATATGTATATGCATGTGTGCATTGGTTTGTTTGTGTATATGCTTATGTACATGAGTACGTACATGTACTTGCATCGATGTATATATATATATATATATATACATGGATATGTACATGCATATGTATATGGATAGGCATATACATATATTTATACAGATGTATAGGTATTTGTATATATATATGTATACATATATTTGTATATGTTCATGTATACGTATATGTGTATGTACATGTTTACGTCTATGTCTATGTAGGTGGATGTGGATGTGTGCGTGTATGTGTATAGATATACGCGTATGCATTTGTACATGTATATGTATACATGTATGACTATGCACATGTATATGTATACGCATATGTTTACGCAACTGTATACGTACATGTATATGTATGCGTATACGTATGTGCATGTGGATGTGCATGTGCATGTGCATGTGCATGTGCATGTGCATGCGCATGTGTATGTGCATGTATACGTATACGTATAGGTATATGTATCTGTATGTGTATATGTCTATGCTTCTGGATATGTATAGGTATGGGTATATGTATACCTTTATCTGCATGTAGGCATATCTTACATATACTGGGTGGGCTTGGAGGTCTTTGGATACTATCCGTATGCTCCTCGCCCTGGTCAGGGCGAGGCCTCATGGCTGCAGCGGCAGAGGGTGGATGCCATGCAGCTCGGGGCCAACCACGACGGTCAGGTCGTCTCCTGCTCCCCCTTACTGGGTAGCATGGGGGGATCGGCTTGCGGGGGGGCGCATCGATCCCAAATCGCCCGTTGATCGCCGATGCGCGCCCGAGACCCGCCCTGCCCAGGAGCGTGCGGTTTTGCAGTCGGGGGCCTGTCGCCGATCTGTCGGCGATGTATTGCCGATCCCAGCTCCATGTTCTCCCTCCTGAGCTGGCCTCCCCTCATAACGTAACCCGTCAATCCGTCTCCCCCTCCCACGTTTGCAGGATGCAGAGGCCACGGCACTCGCTCTTGGCATTCGCCACACATCTGCAGACGCATCGCCGCGCAGCCCCCGTCGTGCGCATCCGCAGCGCGAGTCGCGAGGTGCTGCGGGGCTGATGAGCCCCCTGCGCATGCGGTGGCGCTGTCTCTGGCCACGTCGGCTCCCGCCCCTTCCTGCCCACCTGCCGTCCGCGGCCCCGAGGCAGACGCCCGAGTTCGGCGAGGCGCTCAGGATCGTGGAGTCCTCCGCTTAGCCTCGCGCCCCTCCAGGAATTTGATGCAAGCTGCGATTCTGGTTTCTATCCTCTATTGCCTCTCTCTGCCGAACAGTGCTTTGTACTTGAACGCGGGGTCCTCGACATCCCCATGTGAGCGCTACGGCGCCGCGCGCCCATCGCCGTAGTCGGGACAGCTCTGCCGAGGCGGCGCCCTCCTCCTCCCCTGCAGGTTCGGATCCGATCAACATAATGAAAGTGAAGGAAGTGTCGGTAGCGATCAGGATGAGGTGGCCAGGCCAGGCAAGCCAGTGCTCCAAGGTGCCCCAACAGCGTCTCCAGGGGGCAAGGGCTCCCCACGATGTCCTCACGAGGGTCCCAAGAGGCCCCGCGCGGACTCCACCAAGACGCTCCGAGACGCCCCGCGCTGTGTCTATATACATACATACATACATATATATATATATATATATATATATATGTATATGCATATCTAAGCCTGGGCGTATCATCAGGTCTCTCGTGCACGCCTGGCCCAGGGGGCTCCGTGGCCCCCCCCCCCCCGGGGGTAC
The DNA here is from genome assembly GCA_963575745.1 of Prorocentrum cordatum. Classification (NCBI taxonomy): domain Eukaryota; class Dinophyceae; order Prorocentrales; family Prorocentraceae; genus Prorocentrum; species Prorocentrum cordatum. Next base: position 156,951 of record CAUYUJ010020306.1, on the reverse strand, counting down.
TCGAGCTACGTTTTGCGTAAGTTCCCGCGCTTCTCCTGGAGCCCCCCCAGTCCTCTCAGGAGGCCCAACGAGCCCCCACGATTGACCGAGTGCCATAATATGCCCCAGAAGCGTCTTCAACCGATTCCAAGAGAGCCACAAAAGGCCCGAGAGGCTCCACGACGACCCCGATACGGCCCCTCTGGCTGTAGTGCGGGGGTTTTGAATTTGGGGAAATGTCTATGCCTTTCCATATTCTCTTTCCACCATGCTCCGTGTCGAGTTCCTGAGCAATTCATGATCGTACCCCTGTGTGTGTGTGTGTGTGTGTGTGTGTGTGCGTGCGTGCGTGCGTGCGTGCGTGCGTGCGCGCGCGTGTGTGTGTGTGTGTGTGTGTGTGTGTGTGTGTGTGTGTGTGTGTGTGTGTGTGTGCGTGCGTGCGTGCGTGCGTGCGTGCGTGCGTGCGTGCGTGCGTGTGTGCGTGTGTGTGTGTGTGTTTGCTGGCTCCTACCTTTGGCAGGACGGTGCTTTGACGTCTGGCAGTGGTTCCACTCGTGGATCTGCTGCTGCCGCTGCTGCTCCGTTCTTGCTCGCTTCCCACCTCTGTCTCTCCATACGCGCATCGAGCCTCGTCTTCACCGACCGACCAACTGAGGAGGATGATGAGGAGGAGGATGAGGAGGAGGAGAAGGGGGAGGAGGAGGAGGAGGAGGAGGAGGAGGAGGAGGAGGAGGAGGAGGAGGAGGACGAGATGTGACGGGCTCGCTGGCTGGAGGCGCGAGCAGGGTTTTAACGAGTTGATTTCCATAGGCAAAGATTTCCCCGACAACCAGATGGTTGACTTCGGCTGCTTGGATAGCAAGCGTGATGATCTTTCCCCTCCGCTGCAGGTCGGTGAGAGCCAAACGAGGTGGTACCCTCGGGGAGGCCATCTAGGGGGACTGATATTTATTGATGGGTCTGGGCTAAATCCTGATATTGATTGGATGACGAGGGCGGGGTGGTCGGTATGCTCACTCAGACCAGGCACGGAGGAGGTCCAAGCAGTCGCTTACGGCCCCGTTCCAGGCTTGGTCCAGTCCTCAGGACTTGCCGAGCACTACGCGTTCCTGATGGCCTTGACCCTCATGCCCGCCAGAGCCACGATCGTGACAGATCACAAGAACTTGCTGCTGGCCCTCGAGAAGGGCCCAGAGGTAAAGTGTTGCCCGACCCAGCCACACTGGGAGATCTGGAGGCAGATTTTCTGGAAAATCGAAGACGCCGGGAGAGAAAACGTCGACTTGGTTTGGATGCCTTCCCATCGGTCCAGGTCCTGGTATAGGAACCATGGTTATTCTGATGAGTGGTTTCCTGGGAATGCCGCTGCCGACAAATATGCTAAGCTAGGAGCTATGGGGCACCCTTCTGTGGCCCATGTAGACCAGCGTGTTGCAACAGCCGTGCAGGTAAGTAGGCAGTTTGTTCGTTTGCTCGGAGGAACCTTGAGCAAACTGAGCGAAAGCGGTTTTCCTGATGTGGATAGAATTCCCAAGAAGAGTAAGTATAAGCCTGTAGCTCTTGGGGCGGCCCAGCCTGTGGTCACTCTCAAGATAGATAGGTCTGATAATGATCACCTCCTCTACCTTAAATATGGGGTCTGGGGGTGTAGAGTGTGCGGCAGGGCCTCCAGGAAGAGAAACGTTGTCGTGCAGGACCCTTGTCCAGGCAAGCCTCGTGTCCTGGCCAGGTGTCACGACACCCACAGAATGTGGAGTGTCAACGGTGAGCTGTTCTTCTGCATGGCTTGTGGTTGCCACGCGCGGAAGCAGGTCAAGGACTTGGCTCTGCGATGCAATCAACGGCCAACCAGTGGTGCGGAGCGCTCACCCAAGTTGCTGCGCAACGGTGTGGACCCAACCAGCAAGAAGGAGGTTGGAGTGCCATTCGCCGCCCACTAATTTAATTTGTTTGTGTGTGTGTGTGTCTTGCGCTGCGGGACACGCGCTCCGAGGCTCGACGGCTCAGAAGGAGGGGGAGAGGACGAGGACAAGGGGAGGGGAGGAGGAGGAGGGAGGAAGGAGGAGGCAGGAGGAGGAAGGAGGAGGAGGAGGAGGAGGAGGAGGAGAGGAGGATTTGATTGATGTGATGAGGAGGAGGAGTTAGTAGGAGGAGGAGGAGGTGCAGGAGGAGGAGGAGGGAGGAGCAGCGCAGGCGGAGGAGGAGAAGGGGAGGAGGAGCAAGAGGAGCAGGAGGAGTGAGAGGACGGAGGAGGAAAGAGGAGGAGAAGGAGGAGGAGAAGGAGGAGGAGGATGATGAGGAGGAGGAGGAAGAGGAGGATGAGGGGGAGGGAGGGTGAGAGCGGGGAATCAGGAGGTGGGAGAGAGGAGGGGGAGGGGGAGGGGAGGAGGGAGGACGGATGAGAGGTAGGAGAAGGGGGAGCGAGGAGGGAGGAGAGGAGGTAGGTGAGGAGGCAGGCGGGAGCAGGGACGATGGAGGAGGGACGGCTGGGGCGACGATGACCGCCGGCGATCGTCCTCGGCCGGCCCCCGCTCCGCGCGGGGCGCATCGGCCCGGCCGAGGTTGTCGGTGGCAGACGCCGGCGGGGCGGCGGTGGCCAGCAGCCCCGCCTTCAGGGCAGGTTCCGGCCGGCCGCGCCGCGCCGCCGTCTGCGGGCAAGGAGCGACATCTAGGGGGCCACACGCGAACCCTACCCCTGCCCCCTACGGGTTCTGCGGGGGAGGGTGGGGTTCGCTTCGTTCGGGAGCTCCCGAGCGAAGTGAATCCACGGCATCGTGCAGTCAGTCACCGAGCGCGTTCCACTGCTCGCAAAGTGCCCAATCGCAAACAAGTCGAGGAGCACATGTCTGCATCGGTGTAGTGTTTCGGGAAATCCCCCATGGAGGATGCAGGCCATTTGCGAGTAGTTACTTTGTGAGTAGTGGAGCGCGCTTGTCTAGCTGGGGCGCTGGGATAGAACTCATCCTCCGCCTCTCTCTCTCTCTCTGCGCCCTTGTCCTCCGCTTCTCATCTTCTCCTCTTATCTTCTCCCTCCTCCTCCTTTCTCTCTTCTCGTCGTCCTTCTCCTCCTAGTCCTCCTCGTATTCATTTTGTGTTTGTTTTCATGTCTCTCTAATCCCTCCTCTCCTCTGGTGTGCCGTAACCATTTTGGCTCAAGATGCTTGTTGCCCGTGGCAGAGCACGGATACCGCGAGTCCGCGGCCAGTCAGAGTATGGATGCTGCGGTGGCAGGTGGGCGTACAGTTTTGGCTAAAGGTGTGGACGAGACCGCTAAGGCTGAGCGAGTGGCCGGGCAGCGGCGGCGGCGGTCCGAGCGGCAGGAGGGTATCAGCAAGGTGCGTGACAAGGCCAAGTTGGCGGATGTGGCCTTCGCCGATGCTTGCACCCATCTCGGGGAGGCCCAAGCCGCCCACAACTCTGCGAAGGAGAAGAAGGATATCTCCGATGGGGAAACTTTCAGGAGGCAGAAGCAGAAAGCAGCTGCTGTCTTTCGTCCTGCTGATTCAGAGCCGCCTCGCGGAGATCAGTATAAGCGTGCAAGTGCTGACGCACCTGCGCAAGCCGCCCAACCTGGTCAAGGACATCGTCCAACTTGTGAGGTTCTTGGGACGCTGCATACCATGCATGAGGATGCACTTCGTAAGCTCGCAGAGTGCATGACGGTAACCTGTCAGTGACTGGTGCAATTTGCGTACGGCTCAGAAGGCTGCACACAACCTCCCACATCCTGCTTCGCCTATCTCGGCAGACTTGTCGTCGGCTGGCGCTGCAGGTGCAGCAGGTGGTGGAGGTGCTGGAGGCGTGCCCGCGGGTGGTGAAGATGACTGTGCAGGCGCTGGTCAGCATGATGGTGAGCATGGCCCAGCCCCTGGCGACGCTGATGATGGTCAACTGGCCGAGCCTGAGCTTCGCGAGTTGGCGAAGCTTCGCAAGCGCCCAGCTGGAGAGTGCAAGCCTGCCGCCCTTGAGAGGTTGAAGACCCGCCCTGTCAATTAATTTCACGCGCAGGCGCATAAGAAGCCCAAGGTGGCTACCTATGCGAAAGATATGTGGGTCAATGCTTTCGCGATCTCGGCAGCCCCCCCCCCGTGCGCCCCGTGCAGGGCGCGCCGTTGGTTTGGCGAGTCCAGGTGGCGAAGACGACGCCCCGACGCCAAGTTCTGTGACGTTTCCAGCTGGTTCGAGTTGGCCGAGTCGGAGATCGCCAGAGCCGTCTTTCACTTTTCTGAGCACCGCAGAGGACACGATGAGCCACGCGCCGCCAAGAAAGTTGGCTCTGTTATTAGATGCTGCCCGCACTTCCAAGCTGCCACTCCGTCGCCAGTTGGAGGGTGGTGGTATGGTGGTGTAGGAGCTGCCGTGCAGAAGTCGATCTACTGTGACAAGTCCATGCGCTGTCTCTCCGACGGGTCTGGCAATCTTGGGCAGGGGCAGATCTGTTTCTTTTCTGGAGTTGAACGCGCAGCATTTTGCCCTTGCTCTCTCTCTCTCTCTCTCTCTTTTTCTCTCGGGTGTGTGTTATTGGTGCTTCTGGGTTGATGCTCGCGATGTAACGTGAAGTCCTTCGTCGCGCTTGGGCCGTTGCTCGAAAAGCTAACCGTGTCGGGGTCCGAGCCTGGTTGGCCGGGGGGCTTGTTGGGGGCGTTAATTATTCTCGTGGATGGTTGCGTCCGATTCTAAAGAGGAGGTTCAGATGCTTATAGCCCAATTCTGGCATTGCCCAAACCCCGCCAGAGCTGATGAGCTACCGCGAAGGTTTTTTGGCCTCCTGGTGGGCAGGTTGAAGACCTCGAGAATCCCATGAAGCGTCTCCGTCCTGTCGCCGGGCTAGAGGCTGGAGGCCCGCGGCGTCGACTGCAAGGACGCCCTTGCTTTTTTTTCGAATGTTTTGCTGCTGCCGCGGCCATCGGAGTTCACGGGTGGTCGCCGCGAGACCTTCTGCGGCTCCGCATTGAGGCCTTTGGCCACTCGGCTGATTTGTTTAGCGGCATGGACCATGACATCGGGTTTCTCAGCAAGTTCAACTGTTCTTAGTTGCGTAGCTTCCGATGACCCTCGCCATTGAAGGGGCCATCGCTAAGTGTCCCTCTCGGTTTCGCGTGTGTGCCCGCGTCGGAGGTGATCGGATTCATGATTGGGCTGATAGTCGCGTCGCCCACTGGGGCGCAGCGCGGCTAGCTCGTCGGCTTTGGAGGCCGCGATGCTCAATGAAGTGATTCATCAGCGTGTCCGTGAAGAATTTGTGTTCGGTTCCGGTCCATTGGGGCAGGGGCAAATATCGATGCTATAGAGCTTGCCCATCTGGCTCAGGCTGTCGACTGCTCCCCCGTGCTCCGCTACTTGGGCTTCCTGGTCCACGCGCCCCCTATGTTCCTCGCGGTCCAATCCCTGGTTGTAGGCGTTCTGCAAGTTGGCCAATCTATCCTTGCTGGTCGTTCCCAGTCGCTGCCCTGGCTGCGCCGTGTATCTGATGTGCTGGAGGCAGCCCGCCACCGTGTGCCACGCGTGCCGATTGCAATTTATGATGTAGATAACATGACACAGTGCTTTAAAGGCTCAGTGCAGGATGCTGTCTCAAAGCTGGCGCCAGCCACCCGTGAACTTTCGTGATTTGCTGAAGCGCGGTTGTGAAACTTCTTCGAAGGCGCGCGTCGTTGTGTCGTCGCAGAAGGTTGGCCGCCCTTTCCAGGCTTTCCGTGGTAAGCTGAATGTTCCGCTCCGCCTCGTTGACGCCGTGAAGGATTCTGGGGTTGGGACTACTGCCGGGGGGAGAAGCACGATGTGGAAAATGGGACATAGGGAGGAGGATGCTAAACGTCGATCTAAGAGGCTCGCCACCCTTGCCCATGCCGGCCCTCGTGCGAGGATGTCTTCTCAGCCGGGCGTCATTGCCGTGGCATGTTGGGGCTGCCAAATACTAGGCGCGCCGCCCTCTCAGATGCGACAGTTGAGGGCGCGAGCAGCCGAAGCGTCTGGTCGGTGGCTGGCTGGATGCGGTGCGATTGCTCTTTTGTCCTTGGGCCGTGCGACGTCTGATGGCCCCGCGAATCAGATTGGATGCGAGCGCCTTCTAGAACCGAGTCGCGCCCTGAAAGCCCTCGTAGTCAAGTTGGCAGTGTGAAATTAGTCTGGTCACGTGTTCTCGAGAGACTTCTGGGCGCCCCCCGGGCTCGTCGTCGGCGTCGTGTTCGACGGCCCATCGCGTCCGTCATCGCTCGGCGGGGGCCCCATTGAACCGCGCGGGCGGCGTTTTCCCGAGGCGGCCCTGTGTTTTGATCGGCGTGATCTGTTTGTCAACTCTGGGGAGATGCGCGTGAGCAGGTCGGCGCGACGGTTGGGGCAGGCATTTAAAGATCATGGGGGCCATGGGGTATTTGAAGGTGTTGGTTTTGCGCGTTGAAGACGCTGCGTGGCTCCCCCGCCAGGCGCGTAGGCAATGGCGGGGCCTCTATTTCGCATCATCTTAATGCAGGGTGGCACTGGCCCAGTATGCGCCTGATGGGCTCGGGCTGCCTTGGCGACGGAGCTTGCGATCGACGCGGGGCAGATTGTCCGGGGCAGGCGCCGGGCGTGTCAAGACAACGCGACCATGGGCTCCTCAGCTCCAGCGGCGGCGACGGGGGGGGGGGCGAATGTTGAGTGCGCCGCCGGGTCTAGCAGGGGCGGCTGAGGCGACTTGAGAGAACGTGAGAACGTTCTCCATCATCTGAAGGAACTTGACACACATTGAGTCATAATGAGGGCCCCGAGGGCGCCCCTTGGTTATGTTGAGGGGGCCGCTTGGCTTGCAACAGCGGCGATCGGTCGCCCCCCCATCTCCGCCGCCGCCGCGCGGAGCTGCATGCGTTGGCGGTGCTTCTGCCCGTCGCGCCAGCCATCTGTTCCAGGATTCCCAAGGCAGCGTGCCCAGTGCTGAATGTCTCTGGGCCCGTGGTGTCGACCCCCTTCGGGCGGGCTCTCGGCGCCCCCGTCGCCGCCCGAATCAGAAGTTTGGGCTCGGGGATCCTGCCGTGGAGCTCCGAGAGGAGGAATTGGGCGCGAGGGCGCGACGGGGCTTTTTTTGGCAGCGGCGGATCTGGATGCGTCCATGCCAAGGCTTGGAGGTTGAGGAGACGTGCCTGGTCCGTTGTTCATCTGCGCCCAGGTGCCGAGGGTTTCAGTGGGCGCGTGAGTTTTGCCTGCGTGTTGATCGGCGTGATTTTCCTTTTCGTTCCTGGGTAGTTGTGCATGGGCAGTTCGGTGCGATGGTCTGGGGGCAGGCGTCTGAAGCTCATGGGGGCCTGGGGGCATCGGAATGTGTTCATTTTATGGTGTTGAGGGAGCTGCTTAGCTCCCATTAATATGGGGCCTTTATTTCGCATCATCTTACTGCAGGCGGGCACTGGCCCGATATGCGCCTGAAAGGCGCAGGCTACCTCGGCGGCGGCATTTGTCATCGCTGCGGAGCTCGACCTGGGACTCCCTGGCGCGGGCGGTGGGCGTTTCCAGATAATGCGAATATGGCTGATGATCTTATTTGTCGTGCCAGCCATCTGACCCGTGGCCTCGCCCCGCTCGGATGGGTTCGCGGCGTCCTCTAACCTGCTGGGTCTGAAGTTTGGGCCCAGAGATCCTTTCGTGCAGCTCCGAGTGAAGGTGTCGAGATGCGATGGGGGCATTTTGGCAGCGGCGGTTTTGCATGAGTCCATGCCGAGGAATGGAGGTTGAGGAGATGTGCTGGGTCTGTTGTTCATGTGCACCCGGGTTCGAAAGATTTCAGCAGTCATCTGTGGCGCGTTGCCTGGGGGGGATCAGAATTCGCCCAGGGCTGAGTTCCTCGCCCTCGTTCAGATGCTTTGCTATGGTGTGGGCGGCGCTCTGCTGTGCGCCGACTACCTCCCCGTCGCCGAGGTTTTGTCCAAAGCTAAATTTGAAGTTGAACGCTCGTACATGCTGGGCCTGCGGCAGCAGGCCAGGGGCTCGTTGAAGTGCGGGTCTGGCAAGGTAGAAGTCCATTGGTGCAAGAGCCGCGCAGCGCGGAAGCAGGTGGCAGCCCGCCTCCTGGCCCCCCGAGGATTAGTTGCCAACGGGTTTGCTGATTACTTTGCGGAGGAAACTGTCATGAAATAACTAGTGTAGATGAGAACTTCCTCTCCGTGATGAAGAGGCTCCTTGCTGTTTCTTTGCGTGTTTTTCTCGTGTGCCCGAGGGCGCGCGATGATCGATTGGGCGGGGGTCGCCGCGGGGATGCGGGGTCCCATCTCGATGAATGCTCGAATGCCAAGGCTAACCGGGCAGGTTCGCTCTACCTCCAAGGCTGGTGGTTCATTTAAGTGTGCGCGCTGTTTGTGTAAGTTCCTTGCTGTCAGAGGTGACCTTGCTAGTTTCTGGCCCCGTTAGTGCAGTGGGGCGTTCATGCTTGGGTCCTCTGAGTCGGCCGGATTGGGCCCCTCGTTGGATGCGGGCTCGGCCCAGCCGCGCGCATCCGACGCGCGTTCAAACTGAATTCAACATTGTTTCATTTTGTCGGGCATGGGGGGTTTCGCGGTCAGCACTTCACAGAAGCTGACCCGATCCTGCCCCCTAGGGCCATCTGCGACCGGCGGGTGCAACACTGACAGGCTCGCTGGAGAAAGCCCCCGAAGTACGGCATGGCCACTTCAGACCCGTAATTGTCTGGTGCCAGGGTCGAGCTTGCACTCGTTAGCCCCTGTTTGCGGGAATCGTTGGAATCCTCTCCTCTGGTGCGGTGTGCTTCTCTTCCACGCGTCGGATGAGGAAGAATGCGGCTTTCAAGTTCACCTGCTCTCTCGTTCGCGCCCCGCACACGTGCTGATGAGTCCTCATGCCCGCTCCCGTTTTCTTCTTCTTCTTCTTCTTCTTCTTCTTCGTCTTCGTCTTCTTCTTCAACAAAAGGCCCCAAACGAGGGAAAAACAACAATTTTGGGCTCAGGAGCTCAGGAATGGCTCTTGTTAAGAGGCCGCTCCTTATATCAAGCTCGGGGAGCCTGTTAGTGGCCTGGGCCCACCATGGACCACGGCCAGACCAACCCTTCGGCTCCTTCTTCAGCGTGCCGTCTGGTAGCACGATGGCTGTATCCACTGTTCGCTGTGACCCGGTATTTTTCGGAGTCTCAGGTTCCAATGTAGCTGAAGCGTTTTCATATTTCAAGAGTCGACTGGTTTTGCCCCCCGCGTGCGGGAACCCAATTTGTTTTCAAATGCCTTCCTTGTTTCTGTTTCTACCCAGTTCTTCCGCATGACGGGTACATTTTCGGAGGTCGGAGCGGATTTCTTGGGTCGTGGCTGAGTCCTGGCAGCGCTTCCGGCGCCGCCCTTGGCGCTGGGGCAATTCCATCGGTGGCTCAGGAAGTCAGCGTGGACCTCCCGGCACTCGTGTTTACCTGTAGTTTTTTTCTGTTATCCCCCAGGCCCCAGAGAGGGGGGGGGAGGGTGGTTCAGGGTTCGAAATGTCCAGATTGGCCTCGCGCGCTCCCGCGTGGGGTTCTTAGAAGAGGGCGCCATCGACGGCGCCAGGGGCGAAGGCAGACGACGACGACGGCCAGGTCCTTCCTCAGTCCTCCTTCGTTCCTTCTCCTCCCTTCCTTTCCTCTTCATCTTCCCGCATTCATATTTCCTCATCCTTCTTCCTCCCCATTCCTCCATCCCCATCCCTCACTAATCTTTCCTCCTTCTCCCTGTACTCCCTTGCCTCTCCTCCTCTTCCTCTTCTCCTCCTCCTCCCTCATTTAGTCATTCTCCTCCTTCCCCCTTTTCCTCCCCATCCTCCTCCTCCTCCTCCCCCTCCGCCTCCTTCTCCTCCTTCTACTCCCGAGGTCCACGTCGACGCCGTCCGCGCGACCCCCTCCAAGAATTCCGCGCGGACCTTCGAATGTCTATGCTCGTGTAGTTATTTCTCCTTTGTGGTGGTGCTGGTGTCGGCTCTCACTGCCCCCCGTCCCCCCTTCCCCTTCCTCATCCCCAGACTTCCGAGGATCTGACCTTTGGAGTGCGCGGCCTCAGAGATCCTGATTTCCCCGGGTGTAGTTTCTCGCCAGAACTCGGCCCCCAGCTTTTTGCGTCATTCCTGGGGCTGGGCCGGTCCGTGAGGGCCCCAGGGGACCATCACTGCTGCAGCAGCAGGTGTCTCAATGGACAGCCGAGGCGAAGGCGGCGAGAGGGAGCACGACGTCGCCCGTAGGAACCACTCGCCGAGCAGATTTTTGGTGGTCCCAGGGCCCGAAAGCGGCCCCAGGAGGCGGAAGAGAAAGGAAAACGCAGCGATCGAACACAACGCACGTCGTCATGGAGCTGGCCCGGAGGACGTGGAGGAGGGGCACTCGCCTGGCCTTCGAACCCCAGCCCCTGGCCGCCTTCCCAGGAGGCCCCAAGAGGGTCTCAAGAGGCCTCCTCCTCCTCCTCCTCCTCCTCCTCCTTCTCATTCTTTCTCTGCATCGCCAAAGTGTTCCCCCAAAGGGGTTCCACAACTGCTGGGGCAACACGTGGTCCAATAGCTCGGCCAGGCCTCGGCCAAACGTCTGGCCGGTGGGGCGTCTCCAGAAGGCGGGGGCGGCGGTGATTCGCCGTCGGCGTCTTCGATCCGCCGCCCCCCGTTGATTTATCTCGGGTGGTCCGAGCGCGAGGCCCTGCGAGGGCCGCCGCCCGAGGCAGTGCCGTGACGCTCCTCGGCGGCCCCGCCGCGCCGAGGGCTTTCCGTGGCGAGGACGACCGCGACGGCGGCGACGACGAGGCCAGGGCCGAGGCCGATGGCGGCGCCGAGGACGAGGCCGAGGCCGCGGAGGACGAGGACGACGACATGAGGGAGTCGACTAGACGCAAGAGTGACCTTTCGCCGGAGTGACTTTTGGTGTGGGCATAGATGGGTTCTCAGATGGCTGAAAACGAAGCGGTAGCAGCGGCTTGCGCGCCCAGGTTTGGTCTCCAAAAAGCCGCGCACTGAAGGCCACTCTTAGCCAGGGTCACTCTTGCGTGTGGCCGAGGGAGGCCGTGATGTCTATGTCCAAGCCTCCACCGGTGCTCTTCCAGCTCCAGGCCCTGGACTCCTCATCCAGTGGTTCCCTGTCAAGTGCCCTCACTGCCTCTTACCTTGCCCCCTGGTCTTCGGGTCATAGCCCCGCTCTTCGGCGGCCGCTCGGGACACTGGGCTCCCCTGGAGGGCGCTCGGCGAGGCGCCGCTGCCGAAGAGCAGCCCGAGGCTGGGAAAACCGCCGAGAACCAGCGCGGACGCCCGAGACGCGGAGCTGCCTGCGCGCGACCCCTCCCGCCGCTGCTGAAGAGCATCCCGAGGCTGGAACACCGGCCAGAACCAGCGCAAACGTTCCACAGGTGTCGCCGCAGCATTTCTTTACTCTGTTAGCCGCCGCCTCGCGCCTTCTCGTGGCCTCCTCCGCCGCTCGGCTTCTGGCATGGGCCAGCTGCCGCGGGAAGCGTGTAGATCGCTCACCGTCCGTGGTCCAGGGAACCCGCGAGCCACCAGAGGAAAAAAAAACGTCCGAGACGTACGAGAAAATGTGTCGCAGGCGCTGCCTGCGCGCGAAGCTTCCTGGGGCGAGCCCCCCCCTAGGGGGCCACATGCGAACCCTACCCCTACCCTCCTCGATTTCTGAGGGGGAGGGTGGGGTTCACTTCGTTGGGGAGCTCCCAGCGCGAAGTGAACCCCACCCTCCCCCTCCGAAAATCGTGGGGGGTCGGGGTAGGGTTCGCATGCGGCCCCCTACCCCCCACCCGCCGCGCCGCTCCCGGCTCGAGACGCGGGCTCAGCGGGGGCCCCTTTTATTTTTTTTTTTTTTTTTCTCGTTTCGGGCGGGCGCCGCTCCGCGCACCAGCGGCCCGCCGACGCCCGCTTCGTCGTCGTCGTCGTCGTCGTCGTCGTCGTCGTCGTCGTCGTCGTCGTTGTCGTCGTCGTCGTCGTCGTCGTCGTCGTTCACGTCCTCCACCCCGTCTTCCTCCCTGCCCTCCCTCCCTGTGTCCCCTCCCCTTCTTCCTCTCTGCCCAACCTCCCTCCCTCCCCCCTCTGTCCTCCCTTTGGCAAGCTTGTGCCTGCTTCTTGTGGGAACCCTATGTTCTTCCGCTCCTCCTGTGGATTTCTCGCTTGGGAGGGGCTGGTGTGGTTCTCTCCTGACTTGCCAGGACGAGGGTCCTGTTGCTTTAACCTCCCATCGCACGTCCGTCCATGGACTGGCTTTAGGCTCGTCCCCAACAATTTCTGTCCATGGAGGAGGAGGAGGAGGAGGAGGAGGAGGAGGAGGAGGAGGAGGAGGAGGAGGAGGAGGAGGAGGAGGAAAAAGAGGAGGAGAATGAGCAGGAGGAGGAGGAGGAGGAGGAGGAGGAGGAGGAGGAGGAGGAGGTGTTAACATGTGAGCATTCAGGTGATTGGGGAGTGAAGGTGTCCCCGTTACCGTTTGGCTCAAGTATTTAACGGCTGAAGCTACCGAGACTTGCTTCGCCGTGCTGAGGTAAAAAGGTGACCGATCGTCATCGCTGTCACCGAGCTCCCGTGCAGAACCCTCCTCGGGATTTTGCATGGTAGCGGAGCGCGGTTGCCATGGCGGCGGCGGCGGCCGCTGCAGCTAGGCCCGCGCAGGGCGACCCGCCGGTCAACCTTAACGTGCCGGCGGACAGAGATGCATGGGTCAACATGGACCCTAACCGCTTCAACGACCTGTGCGAGCAGGCGTACCTGAACGGGGACTTCAGTTACGTCAGACGGCGTTACTTGCAAATCATTATGGACTTGCGACGTTCATTAACGAGCGAGTAACACAGGACCGAAGGGAAGTATCGAACGTTGAGGCATTTCAAATGTTACAGAGTGCTCAGAAGACCAACAGCATGTTGTTAGCGATAACGAAGAGAAACGCTGCGCTTGAAAGGGATGCTCGCAGATTGGTAGAAAGAGTTACCGAGTTGGAGACCAACAGCGAAGTACAAGAGAAGTTAATTGAAAAGTTTGGTCAGCTTTCGGAAGCAATCAAAGGCGGAAGCGGAAGTAAGCACGGGAGCGGTAAACCGATAAGCGAGTACAAAGCATTACAGGCGTTAAAGAACTTCAGTGGAGAAAGAGCAAAGTTCAGAGACTGGAGCGACAAGTTCTTAAACGCGCTTGCCCAAGTAAAACCGAGTTACCGACCGGCACTGAAAATGTTGAACAAGAAGTTGGAGACACTTGACGGAGTTGTCCCAGAGGAAGATGATGATGATATCATACGCATAATGAACGGTCGGTTAACAGCAAGCGAATACTTAAAGGCAAACCAAGCTAAACAAGCAGAGGATGACAACAAAGGAGATTATGAGTTTACCGAGGGAGACAAAACTCAAATGGAGGAAGACTTATGGTACATCCTTAACGAACAGCTTGAAGGTGCAGAAGCAAGGGGAAAATTAAAGGGACTCATGGATGGTGACGGAATTATGGCTCGGCAAAAGGTCTACAAATGGTACTCGGCTGTTACCGGAGCGACCCTGTCCTCAAAGATGACGCGCGCTATGAACCCTGAGCCGCCCAAGAAAATTACCGATGCCGTTGCCCGACTTGAGGAGTGGAGCGCGTCAGCGGAGAATCTTGAAAAGCATGGCAAAGATTACTCACTGCCCCTCCCCTTTAAGGTTACCGCGCTCAGGGCAATAATGGTGCACGCGAATGTTTGGTTTGACGAGTGGCAGCAGGCGCGCTGGCGAACGCCTGACGCACTTAACGTTGATTCGTTCCAGAAGTTATACTCCAAGTGTGAAGATCGGGCGCGTAAAAAGAAACTTGACTCAGACACCAAAAATAAAGATGCGATGGGCATTGGAAATATTAACGAGACGAGTCAAGGGTCCGAAAATGTCTGGGATCAGACAGGATGGGTCGACGAAGATGGAAACTGGTGGCCAGGGGGCGGATATTGGAGTTACGGGTCCTGGGCTAATGAAAGTGAAACTGGAGATCATGAGGAAGTTGACGCCGTAAACAAGGGTAAAGGCAAAGGCTCAGGCCCCAAATGTTACAAGTGCGGAGGCATGGGTCATTTAGCCAGGAACTGCACAAAGCCTAAACAGTTCACGAAAGGAGGCAAAGGTGGCAAAGGCGGCAAAGGCGAAGGTTACCGTGCCACCTATGGATCTTACATGAAAGGTAAGATTGGAGGTAAACAAGGTGGTAAAGGTGGCGGCTCGCGGGGTGGAAGTTACGGTGGCCAACGAAGATTTACCCCCCGCAGCGAGCGTGAATGTTACAAGTGTGGCGCTAAAGGGCACATTGCAGTTAACTGCCCAGGTCCCGAGAAGACCGCCGACGAAGTTGAGCAAGAGAGACCAGCGGTAAACGCGGAAAGTGAACAAACCACCTCGTTTGGCCAACCGCAGCATGTGCTCAGTGTTGAGATGAGTGATGAAGTGAACGCGCCACCGGAACCGCCCGCGGCTGAGGGGATTAACGGACAATGGGCGCTGCCCTCGCATTCCAGAAAGAAAATGGCGCGTAAAATCTCAGTGGACCTGAGAAAAGCTTACCAGGAGCATCAGTGCAACGGGAACTGCAATCATGTAAATCAGTGGGGCCAGAGGATAAGTAAAATCATAAAGCAGGAAAAGAGTTTGTTTGAGAAATGTGGAGAAATTTGGTTAATCGAAATGCGAGACTGTGACCCAGAAATTAACGCGGTGCCACCTCAGAGTACAACGCACGAAACAATCGTGGTTGCCGTGGACTCTGGAGCGTACAACACGGTAGGACCCCCAAGAATAGGCACCTACTTCCCCATTAAACAGACAGATGCGTCAAAGCAGGGAAGACGCTACAGCGCGGCAAACGGAACGACGATAAAGAATTACGGGCAGCGAGTAGTAACAGGCAAGAATGAACATGAAAACTCAGTCAGCATGCCAATTCAAGTGGCGGAAGTCAACAAAGTTCTGGGATCTGTCAGAGAGATGGTAAACGCTGGAAACAGAGTTGTATTTGACAAGGACCTTAACGGGAAATCCCTGAGTCATATTATGAATAAGGCCACGGGTAAGTGTACGACTTTCCACGAGAAGAACGGCGCGTTCCAGTTTAACATCATGGTGCCGAAGGGACCGGTGGAGGCTGTCAAGCCCACGAGTGAGGTAAACGCAGCTGGGGGTTTTCCGCGGCCGGGAACCCTCGAGGCGGACCTGTTCTACTAAGCCCCTCATTACCCGTAAGACCAAGTGAAAACTTAAACGTCTTTAACACCGAAGAAGGCGAAGGGACTGAAAGTGGGGGCAGCGAAAGTGAGTTGAGTGACGTAGAAGACGTGTTTGTGAGTGACGAAGCAGAGTTACCGAAGAAAGTTTACTGTGACATGAGACCGTCAAAGGAGGAAGTTGAGGCGCACAATGCAACGCATTTGCCTTGCCGAAGTTGGTGCCCACATTGCGTTGGGGGCAAGGCGCGTAGGCGCAATCGCAGGAGACGTAAAAGGAAAAGGAACGGAGGTGTACCAGTAATTTCAATGGATTACATGTGGCTTAAAGGAAGAAAAGAAGAAGGCGAAAGTGCGAACAATGGTAACCCAATTCTGGCCATGCATTGCAGGGAAACCAAGTTAACGTGGAGCCGAGTGTTGTTGAAGAAAGGGGTGGATCCATACTCAGTAAAAGTGGGATGTGACATGATCGGCTTTACCGGACATAAGAAGGTTATACTTAAAAGTGATGGAGAAGCGGCAATTACGGCGCTGGCCAACATGATTAAAGCGTCGAGTGACCTTGACATGGGTGTTGAAGTCAGTCCTGTAGGCGATTCAAAGGCCAACGGTGAAATTGAGAGAGCTGTTAGAACGGTGCAAGGACAAGTCAGGACATTAAAGAGCGCCTTGGATGCCAATTACAAGACCGAGTTTAGTGAAAGCCATGCAATTGTACCATGGATGATAAGTTATGCGTCTTCTCTGATTAACAAGTTCACGATGGATACAGATGGAAAGACAGCCCATGAAAGATGTAGGGGGAGGAAGTTTAACAAACAAATTCCTGAGTTCGGTGAATGTGTCATGTATCTAAAGACGCCTGCGCACAAAGGCCGTGAAAAGCTTGAAATGAGATGGGAAAGTGGAGTGTTGTTGGGAATTAACGAGAAGAGTCAGGAGCTCATCATTGGAACGCCGATCGGAGCGATCAAGGCGCACGAGTTCAAACGAAAGGGAAGTGAAGCGGAAAGATGGAATATGAACGAAATCACCGAGATGAAGGGGTTACCTTGGCAGCCTGACCCCAACACGGCAGGAATGGAGTTACAGTCTAGAATTATGGTTCCCATGGACTTGCCAGAGCAAGAGTTAACGGCGCCTGAGACGAAGCCGCTGATTGCGCGAGGAATAGCCGTAAAGAAGCACGAATATCTGAAAATGGGACCGACGCCGGGATGTTACGGGTGTAAATGCCTAGTTAGAGGCGACAAAGAGCATAAACCACAGAATGCTGATTGCAGAGCTCGCGTGATCGAGTGGTTAAAGAGACAAGAAAGCCCAACCATACAAGCAAGGTTAGCCTCGGCCCAACTGAGACTCGAAGGTGAAAACCGAGCGTCTGAAAGTTAAGATCAGGAATTAGAAAGTCAAGCGAAGAGACCGAAACTTAACGCACCACCTCCGCCGAGTGCCAAAGTTGAGGATGTAAAAGATGAGTGGGTGATAAAAGGAAACAAAGTTATCTGTCAACACAGGCGACCAAGAAGAGAGTTAGCCTTTCCCACCAATGGTGGATGCCCTGTCGATTGGGATAAACTTAAACCCAGGAGATTTACCCATGCCATTCTAAACGACAGCGGTGAAATACGTGAGCATGAAGATGCTTGGTACGGCAAAGAGGGAGATGATCAAACATGGGCAATGGAAAACCCCTTTAACGGTTACTGGACCGGGTGGACCGACTTTGAAATTGAAGATGAAGAAATGAAGGACCCACCAAGTGAACCGATTAAACGGAATGCAGAAGATGACCATGACGAAGAAGATCAGCAGGCAACTCAGCGTCGTCGACTTAACCCGGGATAAGATGAAGGGATGTCAGAAGTAAACGAAATCAAACTGGGACTTAACATGATGGGATTTGACTCTGAGCTGGTTGAGTGGTTGATGAGCGGGGAGTTGGACGTCGTGCGTCAGTTAAACGAAGTCAGGAGGGCCGCCAAACTTCACGGCGCGAATCAACATGAAACTCAGGCGCACGTAACCGAGGCATATTCGCCAGTAAGGTTTACGGGCATGGCAGAGAAAATGGGATTGATACCTGGGTTAGCAATGGACTTAACAACGCGCGACCAACATGGTAACTCATGGGACTTTAACGTGCCAGCCATGCGAGCGAAAGCAAAAAAGATAGTTAAGTCCAAGTCAGCCCTGTTACTGGTGGTAAGTCCCATGTGCGCAGCTTTCAGCAGACTCCAAGCGTTTAACTTCAAAAGATTAGGTGCTGACCGAGTAAAACAAATGTTGGATTGCGGGATCAAGCACCTAGCATTTGCGATGGAGCTTTGTGAAATTCAACGGCGAAATGGGTTATACTTTCTGTTTGAACATCCCGCAGGTGCGACAAGTTGGAGTACATCAACAGTACAACGGTTGCTCAGAAACAAAGATGTTAAAGTTTACAATGGAGACTTGTGCTGTTACGATTTGAAGCAGATGGTCAAAGGTGAGGAGATGTTCATTAAACAACCAACCAAGTTCATGACAAACAGCCCGGCCATAGGCCGCGAGTTAAGCTGGAGGTGCAAGGGGCAACGCCGACGCATGGAGTTAACTGGTGGCGGAAGGACTCACCGATCAGAAGTTTATCCAGACAAGTTGTGCCGAGCGATATTAAAGGGACTTGTGGAACAAATGAAGATTGACGGACGTCAAGGAGGTACATTTAAAGAGGAGGAAACGGCAAATATGGAAGTTGACGAAGAGGAGCAAAGTGAAATGCAGATAAACGAAATTAACTGGGCATGTGGCCATGCGGACCAAGACAGAGAGTACAAGCACCAGTTAACATGGACGAGAAACGACTATGGAACCAAAAGATCGATGTTACCAGGATCAAGTGGACCACGATGGAGCTCATGTGTTAGGAGACTTACCGTTGACTTGGACACTGGGAAAGTTATCGAAGACAGGTCCGTGAACGAGATCACGGGCAGAGAAAGGAGGAGAATGTTCAAGAAGGGACCGGTTAACATTTCTACCACCTTTACATGTGAAGCT
Source organism: Prorocentrum cordatum (assembly GCA_963575745.1). Taxonomy (NCBI): domain Eukaryota; class Dinophyceae; order Prorocentrales; family Prorocentraceae; genus Prorocentrum; species Prorocentrum cordatum. The sequence continues at coordinate 138,775 of CAUYUJ010020306.1, read as the reverse complement.
GTCGGCGAGACTGCCCCACACAAGTGGAAATACAGTGCGTGTGAACATGAGGGTTGGCTTAAAACGCCCAGTGCCTGTGCAGCGTGTGAAAAGGTTGGCACAGTTAAACCTCTCCCCATGAATGCGATTAACGTCGTTCACGAGGAAAATGGAGAGATAATCCAAGCATGGGACGATGTTACAGGAAACGAACTTGATCCTAAACTAACAATGAAGGCGCGTCAGGAAGAGATGGAGCAGTTTAGAAAGCACAAAGTTTACGAGAAAGTGAAAGAAGAAGTGTGCTGGCAAGTTACGGGGAAGGCGCCCATTGGAACCAGATGGATATATATTAACAAAGGAGATGAGTTAAGCCCTGACCACAGGTCAAGGCTAGTAGCCCAACAAGTTAAATACAACTCCAAAGAAAAGAATATATTTGCGGCTACGCCCCCACTGGAAGCACAGAAGTTACTCTTCTCAATGGCGGTTACCGAAGGAGTGGAATTTAAGAAAGGCGGCGCGAGAAAGGATTAAAGCTGGCATTCATTGACATTCAACGAGCTTACTTTTACGCTCCTGCAACGAAATACATATTCATCAGGCTACCGGGTGAGGATTACGAGCCGGGCATGTGTGGAAAGTTGCTAAAGTCAATGTATGGAACAAGAGATGCGGCAAGCAACTGGGAAGACTGTTACATGGACTTTGCTATTAAAGTTGGGTTCAAGAGTGGAGTTGCGTCACCGTGCGTGTTTAAGCACGAGACCCGAGCCCTATGGTTAACGGTCCATGGGGATGACTTTACTAGGTGGTGACCTTGACCTCGATTGGTTCGACAATAAAATAAAGGAGGAGTTCGAGGTAAAAGTGAGAGGGCGACTTGGACCGGGGGAAGAAGACATGAAGGCGATCAGGATTCTTCACAGGAGTGCGGAGTGGACTGAGGAAGGATTGAGATATGAGGCTGACCAAAGGCATGCGGAAATAATTGTGAAAGAGCGTGAACTCGAGGGAGTAAAAGTGAGGACTGAGGTGCCAGGTGAACGCATTCCAGTTGAGCAGGGAGACGAGGTAGAACTTTCGCCCAGCATGACTAAGCGATATCAGGCATTAACAGCTAGGGCGAATTATTTAGCGCAATACAGATCGGACATACAGTATTCAGTAAAAGAACTTGCTAGGACCATGTCAAAGCCAACTACGGGTTCGTGGCAAGGTCTAGTCAAGCTAGGAAAGTATTTGAAGTATCACAGCAGAAGCAGTTACGTGTATCAGTATCAAGAGCAGCCTCGAGAGTTGACGATTTGGACAGACACAGATTACGCAGGATGTAAACGAACTAGGAAGTCTACGAGTGGAGGAGTACTGATGTGGGGTAAACACCTTATAAAATCTTGGAGCACAACTCAAAGTGTAGTTGCATTATCGTCAGGGGAAGCAGAGTATTACGGCCTTGTGAAAGGAGGATCAGTCGGACTGGGACTTCAGGCAGTGTTGAGGGATTTTAACTTGGAAGTTGAGCTCGCCTTGAAAAGTGATGCCGCGGCTGCAATCGCGATTGCGAGTAGACGAGGTTTAGGAAACGTAAGACACATTGAAGTATGTCAACTGTGGCAGCAGCAGAAGGTAAAGGAGGGAGTGATTCGAATTGCGAAATGGGGAACTCATGAGAACGTAGCAGATGCATTAACCAAGTATGTCAGTCGTGAAAGTATGAGCACACATCTGCTAAACACAAACCAAAGCGCATTAACAGGTCGGCACAGCCTTGCGCCGGCCACCGAGTGTTGACATCCGTAGCTCATTTCTGTCAGGCAAGCTGTCTTGATTAAAGCTTCCTCCATCCTTTTCTCTTTCCCTCGAGCGTGAACGAAAGCATGGCGGACCAGCAAGTCAACGTCACGATCAACGGCGCGGCGGTCGACCAGAGCCCGCCTGGGGCAGGGCCGGTTACGCGCGAGAACCTCAATCGCCGCGTCGACGATATCGTCAATGTGGCTCGTGCGTTCGCCGTGACCCTCACCAACATGGCCGTTAACTTCCACGGGGCCTATGATAAGCACGTTAACGAGATGCAGAAGGTCGCCGATGATATGGCGCGGAGGATCGTTGACTTAACGCAGCAGAACACCGCGTTGGTTCACGCCAACGACGATGTCAACGAGAACCTCAAGAGGGCGCAGGACGAGGTTAACAACCTTGTGGCGATGGTGACAGAGTTGAACATCAAGAATCGCGACTCGGAAGTTAACGCGGCGGAGAATGCAACCAAGTACCGGCGCATTAACGAAAATATCGGTTGCCTCTTGATTACCGCCAGGCGCCTTGCCGAGAATATCACGCCCCTGCAGGACCTCGAAGGTAAACGTGATGCGGCGCTACGTATTCTAATGGGAGTTACCGAGAGGCTTGAGGGTTTGCAGAAGTTCTTGGATGACCCGATCAACTCGTCGGTTACCGATATTCCGCCGGTGCCGCCGCCGTTGCCTTGGTCGCCCCCGGCGGCAGCGCCCGCCAAGGCGCCGCCCGTTGCCGCCGCCGCGACAGCCGGGCCCGTGGCCACGGGCGCGCCCCCAGCGCAGCAGGTTAACGTGGCTCCGCCAGGCAAGGCTCCCCCTACTCAGGACCTGGCTGGCGTAACCGCTAAAGCCGGGGGGAGTCGGCGGTCCGTGTCACCGAACAAGATTCGAGCGTCACCGTTGAGCCCGCAGGGCGGTGAAGAGCCACAGCCTGCTTACAAGCGGGCGCCGAAGGCCATGCGTGAACGTCAACAGGAGCTGGAGGAGTTGAGGCAGATAGGCATCAAGATGGACGAGGATCGAACGGTTGGTGGTCAACGTGATGAGGCGCCAAAGAATCCTGCTCCCGTCGTAAACGCGAGGCCGGCCAAGCCGCCCCCTCCGGGGTTCGGCGAGTCCGGAGCGGCAAGCAGCGTTACCGGCGCGAAGCCCCCGCCTCCAGAGGCCAAGAGGTTACCGTTCCAGCACTTCCCGCCGCCGCAGCCTCAGGTCGTTAACCGCGCGATTGATCAGGTTGAGAGGCGCTCCAGGATCGTCGCCAAGGACACCACTTACCGCCCGCTATACCACGTCAGCGGTCGCATGTCCATGCTGAACAACAGGAGCGACGACTACGACGTTGACTTTCGGGCGGAACCTGATCCCAGGGATGTGGTAGCCTTAACGATGAAGACACGTGATAACTGGCGCAAGTTTGAGGGTAACTTCGTCGGGCACGTGGCGAAGGCGGGGTTAACGACCCCTGGCGGCAGGGCCATTCAGGGCAACGCCGGGCGGGAACTTAACGATTGCGAGGACGTGTTCGTTGACATCTTCGGCCAACACGCTTACGGTTTCATCGGCTATGCCGCGTTGAAAGGTCCGATCAACTGGAGGTCTCAGTTAACGGACAAAGAGTTGGCCAAGCATGATGAATGGGATGACGCGGTTGGGCACGTGCAGTCCCTATTTGATGATGACTACGTGCCACCGCTCCACCTTAACGAGCTTCACCCATCGTGGTTTGAGCACCGCAGTTGCGCGGACACGCAAGTGTACGTCAACGAGGTGCCGGAGATGAACGAGAAGCAGCTTAACGGCCTCCTCTTAACGTGGGCAGGAATGCTGCCCCACGGCAACCCCACCGCCATCTCCGTTAAGCACCTGGTGGAGGACACCCATGGGCCGCACGGTTACATCTCGACTGGAGTTACCGTGATTTGCTTTGCGACGCCCGATCTTGCCAGGCTTTACTGCCGTTGCATGAACGGGCTCCAGGTGCATTACCGTAACTACTACATCGGCGACCTCGAGGTCAGGAGCACCGCGGAGTTAAAGGGCAGGATGAGCAAGCCTCCAGTATACTGGCACCAGACCGTCTTGGAAGTTGCCCTTAACGATCAGGGATCCATGAGGGCACTTTACCGTGATAATTGGCCGGCCGATCATGTCACCGAGCGTAAAAGCGATCACCGTGAGAAGCTTTGCTGGTTTGGCTGGTTACCGTGCGACGACTTCCCCAACTGGCTTACCGACCCGGCCTGGACTGTGAACCCGTTTACCGGCGCTGCGGTCGAAGAGCACCTCCGTAACAATCCAGGCGATGGGCCTCTGTTAAAGGCTCCCCACGCCAGTTACTGGAGAGCCATCGGCACTTACCACAACATCGTTGACGGCTCAATCAAGAGCCACGATGAGGGGTGCTGGCTTAACGACGAGGAGCGCATTAACGCGTACATGGACGACGATTGCTACAACCAGATGCAGGCCCTTAACAGGGTGTCGTCCTACACCGCAGCCGGTGTGGGCCATCGCGGGTTACCGAGGTCGAGGGGTTCACGGGCGCCGTCGGCGAGGCGCCCGCGCCGTCCGTGAAAGATGGCAGGCAGTCAACATGCTGCAGTTCACGCTCTCCCTCATCTCCCCTCTTAACTTGGCTTAACGATCGAGTGGCAGCAGCCTGTTGAGCTGAGTTTGTTTGCGTGCGCATCTCTTGTTGTTACCGCAGGTATTGGCGAATAAAAAGCGAAAGCAACCAAAATCATCCAAATGCTAGCTTGCTGTGTAAACTTTAGATGCTTCGTTTGAACTTGTGACAGTAAAAGTGTTCACTCGAGCTCAGGTTACATGTGTGAGAAACTTGGTGCTCGTAAGCGCCGTCACGAGACATTTCGAATTCAACAGTGTGATGAAGAGACTTGAGGCTTAACGTCATTTGCGTGCGACGTTTTGTCTAGCTTGACCTGTTTTCGTGATTGTTGACGCCTCCCCGTCAGCCTATGCGGGCTAGCGTCCGAGGGGGGGTGTTAACATGTGAGCATTCCGGTGACTGGGGAGTGAAGGTGTCCCCGTTACCGTTTGGCTCAAGTACTTAACGGCTGAAGCTACCGAGACTTGCTTCGCCGTGCTGAGGTAAAAAGGTGACCGATCGCCATCGCTGTCACCGAGCTCCCGCGCAGAACCCTCCTCGCTGTCACCGAGCTAGGAAGGCAGGGGGAGGAGGGAGGAGGAGGAGGAGGAGGAGGAGGAGGAGGAGGAGGAGGAGGAGGAGGAGGAGGCGGAGGAGGCGGAGGAGGAGGAGGAGGAGGAGGAGGAGGAGGAGGAGGAGGAGGAGGAGGAGGAGGAGGAGGAGGAGGAGGAGGGAGGAGAGAGGAGGAGGAGGAGGAGGGGAGGAGGAGGAGGAGGGAGGAGGAGGAGGAGGAGGAGGAGGAGGAGGAGGAGGAGGAGGAGGAGGAGGAGGAGGAGGAGGAGGGAGGAGGAGGAGGAGGAGGAGGAGGAGGAGGAGAGGAGGAGGAGGAGGAGGAGGAGGAGGGGAGGAGGAGGAGGAGGAGGAGGAGGAGGAGGAGGAGGAGGAGGAGGAGGAGGAGGAGGAGGAGGAGGAGGAGGAGGAGGAGGAGGAGGAGGAGGAGGAGGAGGAGGAGGAGGAGGAGGAGGAGGAAGGAGGAGGAGGAGGAGGAGGAGGAGGAGGAGGAGGAGGAGGCTGACCTCGCTGCCTCGGGGCGCGGCGGAAACGCGCGGCGGCGCGCATCCTTCGCGGCGTCGCTGTCGTCGTATTGGGGGGGGGGGGGCGAGGCGTTGGAGGAGGGCGAGGGGGCCCAGCTTTGGTCGGAGGGTGCCTGCCCCTTGTGCCGCTCTTGCTGCTGGGCGCTGCTGCTGGGCGCTGCTGCGGCGGGCGCCTGCGGCGCCACCGCCGCTGCAGCTGTCGCTGCGGTTGTTGCTGCTGCGGCTGCTGCTTCCGCTGCCTCTGCCACTGCCGCTGTCGCTGCCATCGGCGTCACTGCTGGTGTTAGGTCAACCTAGAGCACCCTCCAGCACTAGCCGCCTGTTGCGCCTAGCCTCGGAGCCAGAATGACCGGGCCACTTGCAACTTGGGCGCCGTCGATCTGCCCTTGAGACTCCTCTCTCATCGCGTCCCTCTCTCGCCTCCACGCTCTCCCTCCGTGTTCCCCTCTCCCACCACTCTTCATACCAGGGGTCCAGGCGCCTTGTGCGTGTCTGGTCACGAGCGATTCCCCGCGAGGCCTGGGCGAGGCTGTCTCTGGGGTACGGCAGGTTCGCGTCGCGCCGACGCGGCTGACACGCCACCGCCAGCGTTCAACGTGCAACGCCGTTGGCGATCCAGAATTGGTCGATGTTGAATGGTTTGCGTCTCTCTCTCTCTCTCTCTCCCTCTCTCTATCTCTTTCTCGCTCACGCGCTCCGGGGAGAGGCCGAAGGCCCTCCTTCCCTCCCCCCTTCCCTCCCCGCCACCGCGTCCTCGTCCTCGTCGTCGTCGTCGTCGTCGTCGTCGTCGTCGTCGTCGTCGTCCTCTTTTTGGCTTAGGGCATCCCAGTGACGGCAGGGGTCACTCACGGGCCCCGCGGCGCTCACCCCTTATTCTGACGTTCGCGCGCATGTGGCAGCGGTCTGATGTCGGTGGCGGGGGCGCCGATGCACGGGGTGACGGGTGATCCAGGTACATAGACGACGAGTCGAGAGCGAAGGTGGCGAGAACGCCTGGCGTAGATCGCGGCCAGGTCGTGCACCGCAAGACAACGTCGAGAGGCCGATGCGGATCTTCACCCTGGCCAAGAGCAGAGAGTTCCTCGAGCCTGCCACGGGTACCTGCGCCATGGCCTTGATGGCACAGGAGCTGCAGGCTTAGCGCTGGAGACGAGGCCTGAGGAGATCAATAACCCGTCGCGCGCAGTGCTATAGAGTTCGAGGAACCCTTTTCGCCAGGGCCCCCAAGCTGTGTCGAGCGGGTGGGGTCTCCCCCAGAGGACGCACGGTTCCAAACTATCGCACTAAGTAGAGGCCTGGAGCCAGACCCCCCCCCTTCCCCCCCCCTTCCGCCCAATGTCGAAACGCCGAATGAAAAAACCACTCATGAGGACCGATGGTTGGTGGGGGTAGGGATCGGTCGTCGCCATCTGAGAGGGGCCGTGGGGCCCACCTCGGGACGCCCATAGGCTGGGCTTTGGCGCAGGCCGCGGCCCGAAACGTGGCCGCTGCGGCACCTCACCTGGGGCACGTCGTCCTGAGGGTGTGCGTTTGGGCAGCTCCACCGAGGGCGCCCAGCTCCGGGCGCGGGCGCGGGCGAGCGCCGAGGGCCGCCGAAGGGCGCCTGGAGGCCTCTCCTGCCGAGGAGGCCCGTCTCGGCTGCAGCGGAGGCCCCCCCCGTCATTTGCTGGATGGATCTCCCACTCTGCAGCCTCCAGCGGTGTGCGTTCAGAGCAGGGGCGCAGCACAGCCACAGGACAGCGTGGCTTTGACAGGCTGCCTCTGCACACGCGTCATAGCGAGCAAGAGCGCAGCAGAGCCCCAGGGCAGCGAGGCATTGACAGCGTGGCTCAGCATCAGCACGGTGGCCGGGGATTGGCTGCAACGGAGGGCTCCCCACCCCGTAGCCAAGGGGCTGAGAGAAGACCGCATAGGCCCATGCGGAGATGGACCGACACGCTCTGAGGAGAGAGCATGCTACGCATGTAATGAATTCAATGGAAAGCAATTGCAGTGGATCCGTGAGTGGATCAATCTAGACTGATGAGGCTATGATGCCTCTTTTGATTTTGAGCCCGCGGTCCTCCTTGGGAGGCGCTCCGCACGCGCGCACGGCACGGCATCGCCGCTCGCCTCGCCGCGCCCCCCCCCCCCCCCCAAGGGTTCGAGGGGCGCTCCCTCTCCGGGCGCGGGGCGGCGCCAGCGCCCTCACCCCCTGGGGCCTCGGGCGCCGCCAGCCGCCGGCCCTTCCCGCAGGCCCGCGGCTCCCAGCGCCGCCTGCCGCGCGAGGGGGGCCGCGTTCGTCGCCGCAGCCGTCGCCGCCACCGCCGCAGCCGCCGCTGCGCTTCTTTTGCGTCGTTCGCCGCCGCCGCCGCCGCCGCCGTCGTCGCCGTTGTCGTCGCCGCTGCTGTTCTTTTGCTTCGTTCGCCGCCGCCGCCGCTGTCGTCGTCGTGGTCGTCGCCGCCGCCGTCGCAGTCGCCGTTGCCGTCGTCGTCGTCGTCGTCGTCGTCGTCGTCGTCGTCGTCGCCGTCGTCTTGTTCGTCGTGCTGTTCGTCGTCTTATTTTTCTGCGTCGTCGTCGTAGTGTGTGCGCCGTTCTATTCGTCGCCTCCGTCGTTGTCGTCTTGACCATCGTCGTGATTCTGTTTGTGTGTCGTCGTCATTCGTAGTATTTTCGCTGTTTGGTAGTAGTGATCTTCGTCGCCGTCCTCGTCGACTTGGCTGTCCGTCCTAGTCTTAGTCTTTGTCGTCGTCGTTTTTTTTGTTCGCGCCGTCGTACTGCTACCGTAGTTGTTTCGTCGTCATCGTTGTCGTTTCTCTCATTGTTCGCATGTTCGTTGTTTTGTTGCTGTCTTTTTCGTCGTCGTCATCATCTGTCGTCGTCCTCCAGCGTCGTCGTCTTCCTGTTTGTCGTCGTCGTATTTTCAGGCGTTTCTGGTCGTCTCCGTCGCCGTGGTCCCCCGTCCTCCCGCCTCCCGAGACTGCCCTCCCAGGATCATGCATTTTTTGTTTCTGTTGCCGTGGCTGCTCCCTGGACGTGGATTGGACTACCACCCCAGGCCGCTTCCGACCACCCGGTGGCACAACGCTGCACATCGCCTTCGTGGTCCTTCTCATATCTTGGGCCCCTCCTTACCATCTGGTGGCACAACGTTGCTCATCGCCTTCATGGTGGACTTCTTCCCCCTGGACGTCGACCTGTTTACGTCCATCCGCACGCAGCACTTGAGGATGGTGTTCTCGATGCGCCGTCGACGGGAACACCACGCCGCTCACCCTCTGGGACTTCGCCTCCGGCTCCTGTCCAAGGCGTTCCTTTTCCTGTGCAAGCTCCTCGGCGCCGCCTGCACCCCGCGCCCTCCGGCCGCCTGAGGCCCTGCCCGCCTGTGTTCTGTCTCCCCAATTAGTGCTTTGCGCGGCCCGCCTAGCTCTTAACCGGAAGAGGCTCGCTCTCGACCCGCAGACCAAACAAGTTTCTGTTGCCGTTCCGGTTTCGGGGCTTGGGCCGTTCTGCGTCTAGGGCGCCGAGCGCGCCCGCCCCACGCTCATTGTGCTCGTCTTCGGTGTGCACCTGGCGGCGCCCCTCTGAGGCACCGCCCTCCATTGCTTAGCGGCTAGGGTTCGTTTCGGCGGATGCTGCACCTTGACTGTCCCGCTGCCCCGTTCCCTCTGGGCGCCTCCTGAGCCCCCCCCCCGCCGGGCCCCCTTTTTGGGGGGCCTCCGGGCCTCCCTCTCCCGCCCCCGTGCCTGCTGCTCCAGCCCTCGCCGCCGCTCTGCTTCTCTGCGCCCCCCCCTCCCCCTCCCCCCTTGCTCCAGGTGTTCTCCTCCTCTTCCTCTTCCTCCTTTTCTCTCCTCGTCGTCAACGTCCGTAGCCATTCTGGCTCAAGATGCTTGCACCTGAGGGCTTCCGCGCCCTCGTGCCAAAGTGGGATTGCTCTGTTTCCCGAGCCAGAATATCAGAATTTTCAGGGGTCCTCCAGCTGCAGGTGGAGGGCTCGCGAGCCCCATGGCCCCGCTTTCCGATGTTCTCCGCGACCCCGATCTCCCGTTCTTGGGCTGCGCCTGCGGCGCGGACAAGATCTGGGCGAGCCGCGCCAGGTGCAGGTGCGAGCGCGCTGCCCCTGCTCGCATCATCGCCGCGGCCAAGGTGGAGCACGCCAGGGCAGAGCAGGCTGCCGCTCAAGGGGGGGGGCCAGCTGCTGGTGGCCGCCGCAAAGCCTCCTGCGCCGTGGGCAAGGGGCGAGACTGCCGAGCTCCGCAAGCAGGTGGCCCAGCTGGAGCGCAAGTTGGCCAACGTCAGCATCAGCGGCACCCCGCCACCAGCCCAAGGTGACAGCGGCGCCGCCCAGTCGGATGCTGGTGCTGCGCGCGCGGAGATCTTCGCAGCGATCACGTACTATGAGAAGTGCCTCAAGGAGCCCAATCTGCTTGCTTCAGTCAAGCAGGCGCACCAGCTTGAGCTCGAGACCCGCCGCGTACTGTTGGAGAGCGTCCAGACGCCTGAGGCAGCGCGCCGTCGGGCCCAGGACAAGCTCAAGCACGCGCAGACACAGTTGGTCAAACTCCGGAATGAGGCTCAGAAGATGAAAAGAGCAAGTCGCAGATCCCCAGGCAGCCCTGGAGAACAAGAAGGCAGCGATCACGACCAAACGGGCGGAGATTGAAGACTACGAGAAGGCATTTGCTGAGACTGCGAAGGCCGTGGCGCCCGAGCGTTTCATTCAAGTGCCATATTTCAAATTCACCAAGGAGGGGCTCTCGGAGGAGCTCCGTAGCGCACTCGCCACCCCGGGCGCCGAGGCCGCCGAGAAGTTGTTCGCGGGCCTCGAATGCCATATGCGCAAGGCGGCAGCTCGCGCCTCATGCCCAGAGCCCACGTGCAGCAGGGGCCCCCTTGAGCAGCAGACTCCTGGAGCTGGTGCTCATCCTGTTCCTGGTGAAGGGGCTGCCGCTGGCAGTGATCGAGCTGGCTGCAAAGGGCGGCGTTCCCGCCAGCGAGGGCTGCCAAGAGCTCACGCGGCCGCTCCATGATAAGTTCGTGGCCGTGCGCAGCGACGAGCGATAGCGGCTGTGGCCCGCCCGTCCTCGCGAGCTGCCTTCCCGCGCGCCATGGCCAAGTTCGGCCGCCGCCTGAAGCTGATCCGCGTAGCCAGTTTTTCGTCGAGTCTTGCAGCGCCAACCGTGGCATCCGTGCGCTGAAAGAAAGGCGCAGGCTTCCGCGGCGACGATCTTCGTTGCCCAGGAGATCGGCTTCACTGGCAATGACAATGATGATTTCGTTGCATGGGCAGGGCGCCGAGGATGGTGGTGCCCGACCAGCCCGGGAGCCAAGGCATCAGGCACTACGCCCGCCAAAGGAGTTCCAGTCCTCGCTCGTGAGCACGTTGGGCTCCGAGGGCCTGGCGGTGACCCTCCCGTGATTCATCAGAGGCGCGCCCTGCGTGTAGTCGCGCGCCTTCCAGGATGGCCACCAATGCGCACTGCCGCTTTCTACCTCGTGGTCAACCAGGGAGTGCGCGGCAGGAGTGCGCGCGCCCTTGGCCAGATCGGCGCTCGAGTTGCTCGGCTGGCTGATCCAGTTGCGTTGGCGGGTGATTGGAATGCGACCCCGAGGGACATTGAGGAGCCATGCTTCCCGGGAGAGGCCAGGTCGGCGCTGGCGGCCCCCCCGCCTCCCCGCCCCCCCCCCCCCCCCCCCCCCGCGCGTGCGTCATTCCAAAGTCCAGCCGCGCTATTGATGTCTTTGCAGTCAACGCAGAGGCCGGGGGGCTGCTGGAGTCCGTGCTCGTTGATGCCAAGTGGGCCAAGCGGCCGCGCCGACCCATTCCCTTGGGCCTGTCTACGGAAGGTCTGAGGCAGCAGTGCTTGGTCTACACAGTTGCGAAACAATTTGGCACTGAGCGTATCGTTGGCCCTGTGCGTAAAGGTCCTGACTGAAGGCGCCCGCGCACGTTGGCCGAGGCTGCCGCGTCTGCCAGCCGCCAGAGTTCAGTGCGAGAAGCCTGGGGCTTACTATGGGGGGCCTGGACAGTTGAGTTGTTGGCCGCTGCTGCTGAGAAGGAGGTCAGTGCGGCCATAGGGCAAGTACCGTCGAACAGTGCTACGTGGGGAGCGCCGCCTAAGGCTAGATGGTTGACTACAACCACCGACCTGAGAGCGTCTCCGACGCGAAGGCGGTCTCCCGTGGGTGCATGTGGCTCGCCCAGTCACTGGAGAGTCTATGAAAGCTCATGGATCACAAGTTCACCATGATACCGTGCTTTGAAGCCGAGGTGGAGCTATTCTCGTCGGCGGAATGCTATGGGCACGGCTGGGCTCCAGCGTCATGGAGGCACGGGTTGCCGTTGGTCATGCAGCAGTCAGAGCAGCGGGGATGGGTGGTCCTATGCCAGCACCGCCCACCGTTGCTAGTAGTATCCAGCATGCGGAAGTGTCTGGTTTTCACGTTGAGGAGCCTGGCTTTGACCAGGACGTCTTCTTCGGCCTCAGCGCGCAGCCTGACGCGCAGGCATCGGCGTGCGCCAGTTCGTTAGCGCAGCAGCACCTCGACTACGCAGCCTCTGAGACGCTGGCTGCTCCTCGCCCCCGCCGTGACTGCCGCCAGGCGGCCGACATATTGAAGCAGTTCTGCAGCGACGTCGAGAGCGATGCGCGGCGAGCTGAGCTGGGCGATGTACAGGGTGGCCGCCAACCGCGGCAGGGCTGGTGTGATTCGGCAGCGTGCAATGGAGCTCGGGGGCTGCACCGCGCCGCGCGCGTGCCCGACGCGCCTCGCCCCGCGGTTGTGCGAACTACTGGGGGTCTCTCCGCGCGCCCGCGCGACGTAGTCGAGGCTGAGGTGCGGAAGGACGAGAAGTTGTGGCATGCTAGCCAGTTCCCAAGTCAAGCCTGGGCGCCATGCAGATCAGCGATGGAGCGAGCCGATCCTGAGACCACCCGAGGCGTCGCCAACAGTTTCCCGCATGTCACAACAGCGAGCCTCGACCGTGTCCACCCACGCCACTTTGGCTTGCTCCCTCGAGAGGCGTTTGAGACAATGGCGGCGCTTGTTGAGGCCTGCGGGCGGATTGGGCTACTACCGCGCCGACTATGTTTCATCGTTCTGCCGATGCTGGCGAAACCCGATCAGGGCCACCGATTGATTATCCTCTATTCAGGAATGTACCGTGTATGGCAGCCACTGCGACGACGTGACCTGGCAGCGCTCCACCAGCATCTTCGTCGTCCCCACTGGGGCGCAATCGGAGGCCGCAGCGCGTTGGACCTCTCGCGGCTCCAGGCAGCGCGTAGAGAGGCCGAGGTCAGCCATAATTGTTCAAGTCTGCTGCCCATGATATATTACAGCAAGTTCTACGAGGGCATCCTGCCAGGGATCTCACGAGATCGTTCACAGGCCTGCGGTATGCCTATGCCGATTCTCAAGCCGATGTTCAACACATGGCGGTTGCCACGTATCATTCGATTGGGGCTGCATCACTGCGGAACCGTCCTTTTCGCCACTTTTGGCTTGCCACCAGGATGTGCCTTTGCAGATGTTGCTGCCCGTGCGTTTACGATCACCGAGTATGACCAGTTCGTGCGTCGCAGCCTGTCCGTCGATTTCATGAGCTACATTGACGACGCTGGAGTACGCGTCAGCGGTCGAGATCGTGATGTCGTTGCAGGCGCGGCGGTTCAAGCTGGAGTTCAGTTTCAGGCAATATCTCGTCGGCTTCAGGCCACCCTCAATGATGAGGTTGCAATTGTTGCCAGTGGCAGTTCCTTGGGTCTGATGTAGCTACAAAGATTGGACTGACCAAAGATAAGTCTGAGCCTGCGGTGAGGTACCTCGGCACCGATTTCAACTGTGGCCGTCGACGCGGACAGGCACGCACAGCAGGTAAGAGGAAGCCTCGGTTACGGAAGTCTGCACAGCGACTGGCAAAGGCGGCCAAGCTCAAGTCGATGATGAAAGCTGACGAGAGGGTCGGACGGGTGTGCGCCACTGGCATCAAGATGGCGGCTCACAACGGCGTGGGGGTCAATGGAGTTGACGACCAGGAGCTGCTCGCCATCCGCCGCCAGGCCATGTCCGACCTGGCGCCTGTGGCGCGGGGCGCGAGCCTGCGCGCCAAGCTGGCTCTGCATGGTGAGCCTGCAGTGCGCGAGGCCATGGCACCAGCCTTCCAGTGGTCAGCTATGATATGGCAGACCGTAGCTTTCCCGTTGGAGGCCCAACTGCGCCTCAGTGAATTAGAGCGGTTGTGGGACCGAGTGTTTTCCCAGGATTTGTCGGGCGCTTCTTGGGCGCGCGCCCGCGGACCGATTTCCAGGATTCCGCTCTGCCTTGCTCGCGTAAGATGGTAGCCAGCCTCAGCCACTGCGTGGGTTAACCAGGATGGGATCACTATTCAGCTCACGCAGTGCTCTCCCGCAGTGCCAGGCAAGATGTTTGCCGCTGCGTTCCAGGATGCCCATGGGAAGGCGCCGGGGGAGAGGTGGGGTTATGCTGAAGGGGGCAGGGCCAACCTGGACGTAGTCAAGGCATGCCTCAAGTCGAAGTCCAAATCTAAGAAAGTATTTAGTGCGAGCTGCAGTATGCGATTGTTTGTGGACAGAGCAGCTAGCTCCTGATAGCGGATACTACTCTTCCAGAGCGGGCCGCTGCGAGTGCGGCGAGTCCGACACTGTGCATCACCGCCTGTTTTGCTGTGATCTCCCAACTGTCACTCAGTCTCGGAGCGAGGCGCATGTCCCGCATTTCTTCCTGGAACAAGCTAGGGAGAACCCGACCGGCCTCCTCTATATATACCAAAGGTGTCGTTTCGGTGCTCCCAGGGGACATCCCTCCTGTCTTTGCGGCCCCTGAGGCCGAGGTCCTTGACGGGTCGGGTGAAGTTTCCCCCGAAATTGAATCCGAGCAGGTTGTTCAGTTTGTAGGTCGAAATGACAGTCTTCACATATCGGTGGACGGTAGCAGCACTATGCCGATTGTGTCTTGTTTCCAGCGCGCTGCATGCGCGGTCGTCCTTTTTGATCCCCAGTCCGAGGCCGCCCTGTCTGTTGTGCGTGGCTCTGTGCCTGGGGGATTCCCGCAGACTCCTGCGGTGGCCGAGAATTTCTCGATCGCCGTTGCTTGTCAGATCGCTGATCGCAGTACGAGTATGCATGCTGATTGTAAAGCAGCCGTCGCCCAGGTCCTGCTACCTGAGCATGAACAGCTTCGTGCGTGCAAGGTTTTTGCAGGGGTCTCGGCGTTCGCCCGCTCGCTCAGTGGCCGCGGCCATGTAAAGTCCATCCAGCATGTCAAGACTCATCGAAGCGACGGAGTGATAGATAACTTGCCGCCCGCGGAGCGAGGTCCAGCGAAACGTATTCGCGCTGCCGACTTGCACGCGAAAGAGGCTTTAAAGCTGCACGCTCCCATGGGCCCTGAAGCGGTCAAACGTCTAGAGGCTGACGTCGAGACCGCCGGCCACTTTGTCCAGATAGCTGTCAGCGTGTTACCAGCATTCCAGACGAGAGCGAAGCGGGAGAGACCCCTTCGCCCAACACCGCTCAGTCCACCCCAGGATGGCATCAATGGGAGAGTGGACCGCTGGGCATTCAGTGTAAGCATTGTCTGAAGGTTGCCCACGAAGGGGCTCCCCAAGATGCCTTGGGATGTTCTGGGGCCCCCCAGTTCGTTCGTCTGGTCGTCCGCCGTTCCCTGGGGCACCTTCTTGTCGGTATGGCCTCGCATGAGATCCACCCCAGAGCCCCAGGGCCTTCTAGGACTAAGGCGAACCGTCTCCAGTTTTTGTGTGTTCGGTGCGGATGCTGGGCTCAGAGATGCTCCCGCAACCTTGATAAGGAGTGCCATCGACCCTCAAGGAAGGGACGCGAAATACTCAGTAAGTATTCCCGAGGACTGGGCCCCAGCAGCCGAGTCCGCCAATTCATCGATAGAGCAGCGGTGGTCACTGCAATGTCTGTGGTTCCCAAGCCGCGCTGCAAGACACTGGCTCGTACGTCAGTGCCTTCGGCCCTTTCCAGTGCCCCCGCCGCCCCCGAGTATGAGCGGAGGCTGGCCGCCCTCGCTGAGCGAGTGCAGGCCAAAGAGGCGTTGAAGGCCGAGGAATAGTCTTGGGCGGTGGCACCCTGTCGCGGGCCCTGGTCAGAGTGTCGGGAGTTTTGTCCTCCAGGGTGACAAGTCCGTCTTTGAGGGGTGCCACTTCCCCCCCCCTTCCACTCGGGGCTGTCCTAGCCGAATCTCGTCGTTAACGTCCTCCTCCTCCTCCTCCTCCTTCCTCCTCCTCCTCCTCCTCCTTCTCCTGCTCCTCTTCCTCCTCCTCCTCCTCCTTCCTCCTCTTCCTCCTCCTCTTCCTGCTCCTCCTCTTCCTCCTCCCTCCTCCTCCTCCTCCCTCTCCTGCTCCTCTTCCTCCCCCCCTCGTCCTCCCTCCCTGCTCCGGCCGTCGCCGCGGGGGAACGGGTCCCGAGGGAACCGGGTCCTGAGGCTTCTCTCCGTGGTCGGGCTCTCGGGGCCCTTCACGGGCCTCGGGGCTGCCGGAGGACGGCTCAGGATGAAGAGCTCGTCCTGGGGGGAGGCCCCGGGGTCCAGGACCCGTTTCCGTCAGGGCCCGTTGTCCCCCTTAGGGGGCCAACTGCGAACCACGATTTCTGAGGGGGAGGGTGGGGTTCGCTTCGTTCGGGAGCTCCCGAGCGAAGTGAACCCCACCCTCCCCCTCAGAAATCGTGGGGGGTAGGGGTAGGGTTCGCAGTTGGCCTCCTCCTCCCCAGCCCTCGTCACCGCTCTCCGCATCCGTGCCTCCCGCCCGCCCCCCGAAGAGCGCGGCAGGTTCGCGGCGCGTCGGCTCGCCGCATCCCCGCCGCGGGCGTGCGCGGCTGAGCGCCGCCGGTGGCCTAGGGACGGCAGGACCTCTGGCGAGCGGGATGGCGCCGGCCGTTCAGGGTGAAGCGGTGCACGTGGTGTCGTGAGCCAAGAGACCCAGACATCGGGCGTCTCGAAAAAATCGGGGCGGAGGTTTTTCATAGTTTTTGGCCTCTCGGGGCCCCCGCGGGGCCCCAGAACCGTCAAAAAACGACTCGGGACGAAAAACCGGTCCCAGGGAAGTGGTCGGGAGGTCGGGGGCCCGCGTTTCGAAAAAATCGAGACGTCGGATGTCTGGGGACGTGGGTCGTCTCGGCGCGAGCCCGCCATCGACCTTCTGGAGGCCGGCGGGGCTGCCCGAGAGCGGCGAGCTTTTCGCCGTCGGTTGGCTGCTGCTCGGGGCTGCTTTCAGTGGAGCCCCTCCGTGGCCCCCCCCCTCCTCCTCCTCCTCCCGCCTCCCGGTACGATCGAAGTGGGTACGGCAAGAGTGGGTACGAAGACCGAGAGTATCGGGCCGGCCGAAAGGGGGGGATAAGGAAAGGGGGGGTTACGAAATCTGCTGCACGCAGCTGGTTTCGGCCCCGCCGCCGGGCCCATTCCTCGATACATGGGCGCCAGGAGGCCGGGAGGCGCCGGGAAAATCAGCTACGTGAGCTGATTCTCAAACCCCCCCTTTTGCTATCCCCCCCTTTCGCCCGGCCCGAGAGAGTAGAGTTGCTGCACATTTTAAGCTGGATTCGCTGTCGGTCTCCCCGTGGACGGTATCCATTTGAGACAGAAGGTCACACCTGCCCAAGAGCGGCCGCTGCTGGCTTTGGACAAAATTTGTGATGGGCATCGTGCCCAATTTCTTCGTACGGGGCTTCTCAGAAACGCTGCGGCCTGATGGGCAGTTCTCTGTGTCTTCGGGGAAGCGTTAAGGAAATTTCAGACCGGGGGATCTCCGAGTCCTCTGAACATGCCCGCCCCTCCTCACTTCCCCCGCGGGTTCGCCGCCGAGGACCATGGTCACTTTCATGGGCCATGGACGGCTGAGAGTCCATGATCACGGACCATGGCCCCCGATGACGTCCCTGGATGACCACTGCCACCGAGGTCCTGAGCACGGACCATGGTCCATGATCAGGGCTTCGGTGGCCCGAAGGGGAGCCCAGCCGCTGCGACCCTGAGCATTTTCGCACCTCCTCCCTCGACCTCCGCCCGGCCCCTGCTCCTCCTCCTGGCCTGTCCGCGGCCGCCCTCCGCCCTCCGTGCCCTCCCCGCCCCTGCCTGCCCCTCGGCGCCGCGGAGCTCCTCCTGCGGTGCCGCCACGCTGGCGGTCGGCTCGGCGTCGGCTCGGTGGCCAGGACGCGCTCGCGTCCGCCAGCCCCGCCGCTGCTGGGGATCAGACGACGCCAGGACGAGGATGACATCGGATGAGGATCAATCGAGAACCTCTGAGATCCCTCGGCTCCAGAGGACGTCTCGGGCGCCGCGGCCTTCCCAGAGAGTCGAACGCCCTGGAACGGATTTACCATCGTTCTAGCCCCGTCCGATGGGAACGCGCCCCCGTGCCTGACCAGTCCCCCCCCCGCCCCCGCCCACTGCCTGCCGGCGCCTCCAGCCGTGAGTCGCCTCCTCTTCTCTGCTCTGGCGTGTCTCCGGCTCGGTGCTCGCACAATCTGTGCTGCGTCTTGCGTCTTTCTCCACATCCCCCCTTCCTCCTCCTCCTCTTCCTCCTCCCCTTCTCCTCCTCCTCCTCGTCCTCCTCCTCCTCTCCTCCTCCTTCTCCTCCTCCTCCTCCTCCATTCCTTTTCCTTAGAAGTAAATTGTCCCAGTCGCACCCCGAGGCCTATTTTTCAAGGTATGCCGGGCGTTTCGCCTGAGACTTCCTCACCATGTATGACCCTGAAGCTTTAAACATTGGCAACAGTTTCGCAGATGGAGGGCGGGTCGTTTTCAAAATGTGGCTCGCCTTGGCGCCGCGTTCATTCGTTCTACAACATTGCAAGAACTTCACGGATGGAGGGCGGGTCGTTTTCAAAATGTCGATCTCGCCTTGGTGCCGCGCACATGTGTTGTACAACTTCGCAAGAGCTTCACGGATTGAGGGCGGATTGTTTTCAAAAGGTGGTTCTCGTTTCAGCGCCGCGTACATTCGTTTTCTCAAAATTGCAACAGTTTCACGCATTGAGGGCGGTTCCTTTTCAAAAAGTGGCTCTCGATTTAGCGCCGCGCGCATTTTCTCAACATTTTCAACATTGCCACGGATTCCCATGATCAACGTACCAGAATTGGTGTTGGACGGATTCAGGATTGTAAGGGTTCAGCAGTCACAGTGAATCGCGGTGTTGAAGTCCCAGGAACGCCGTTCTGGCACGGCAGGATCGTCAAGACGCAACAGTCCGTTTGATCCGTGGCGTTGGGATCCCGATATCAATGTTTTGGCATGCTTCAGGGTCTTCAAACGGTTGTTTTCCAACGGGGCAGTTTCCTCAGTGGAAATGAACCGTTGTAGGGGCCTATGAAGATGGAGCTTTGTGGGAGGGTTTATTCCAACATCGTTGATGACTCCAGGGTCTACACTGGTCCTCCTCCTCTTTCTCCTCCCCGAGTTCCCCTCCGCGCTCCTCTCTCTTCCCTTCGCCTCAGTTCCCTCGTCCCGCGCCCGCCCCCTCTCCTCTACAGCTACTGGGTCTGAACTCCTCCTCTCCTCGGTCCACCGACCACGTGCGGAAGGTGCCCCGCCCTCTCCGTGTGTGCGGTTTTCTGTCGCGTAGGACTTCAGCGGCGCTGACGTGCTATGGCTTCTTCTCAACCGAAGAGTCCTGGATGTTTTGAAACGGTGCTCCCGTCTCAACGTGGACCTCATTTTAGGATCGGCGCTTTGCTCCTGTCGTTCAGAGTGGCGCTCTCGCCCCAGCGCGGGCCACTTTTCTGGATCCGAGTCCCTCCTCATCTTTACCTCCCCGCTCCTTTCCCCTCCTCCGCCAAGCCCTGGTCCTCCTGCTCCTCTCGCTCCTCCCGCTCCTACTGCTGCTGTTCCTCCTCGTCCTCCTCCTTACGCATCCTCCTCCTCAGCGCAGTAGAAAGGGATGGGTGCGAGGGGTATGGTGCCAGAGATGGCGCAGCGGAAAGGGATGGTTGCGAGGGGTATGATGTCAGATATGGCGCGAGCGCGCCTATCTTGCCCTTCCCCCTCTCCGTTTTCTCCTCTCCGCGTCCCTCATCCCTCCCCTCCTTTCTCTCTCTCGCCTTCCCCCCCCAGAGCAGGAAGGTCGGGGCCTCGGCCCGGCGCCAGAAACCTCCGCGGTGTTGCCGCTGTGGGTCGTCGCCGCCGCCGTCGCCGTCGCCGCCGCGGTTGCCGTCGCGGTCGCAGCTGCTGCCGTCGTGGGCGCCCGTGGCCGCCGTCGCCCCCGCGCGCAGGCGCCATGGACGCGATGCCGATGCCCGGGGGGCCGCCCTTGGTGGGTGGGCCGCCCATGATGGGCGGGCCGCCCATGATGGGCGGGATGCCCATGGAAGGCGGGGACTTGGGCGACGGCGCCTACGGGCGGCGGAACGTGAGGCTCCCGCCAGAGGTCTGTCGGCGCCGCTGCCGCTTCCCCGGCTCGCGTCGCGGGGTGGTGGTGTGAGGGGCCTCGCCGCGCG
>CAUYUJ010020306.1:106335-111335 GCA_963575745.1 Prorocentrum cordatum | reverse complement strand
GGACCCTTAAGAATCCATGATGATCGTTGAGGGTTTCTGAGAACCCCCTGAGGATTTCCGCGGAGTCCTGACGATTCCAAATGGATTTCTCCAGATTCCTGACAAGGTTCGCCAAGGATTCTAGACGCTTCGCCTATCCCCACCAGCCCTCAGGATACACCACAGGGCCAATGCCCCACGGGCTTGGGATGGTGGGCCTTGGGGCCCCGTGGTCGCTTCGGAGTGGTTCAGCCTTCCGTCAGACGCGGCGTTTCCCCTGGACCCATTCCAAGCAATCAGGCAGGTGTTCGACGTTACCTCGGCAGCTTAGCCCCATCAGCTTGCTTACGCCGCTGGTACAGCCCTGGACCTGGCGCCCCGCTGGCGACTCGTTCATCGTTCACCTCGCCTGTGCGTACCCCAGGCGTGTGAGACGCGTAGGCATCTGCGCACACGTCTTCGCGCTCTCTGAGTGGGTCATGCCGCATGGCATAAACCGAATTTCCTGGCATTTTGCTAGGCTGCACGTTGTCCGAGCTTCCCTGGATGCCCTCAGCCTGTCTGCTTTCCCCGCAGCACAGCAGCTGCCTGGTGAGTGGGCCCGGCCGGCCGGCGGCGCTTCCAGTAGCTAATTAGGCCGTTACCGAGCCCCGGAACGCTTCTGACTCCGCCTGCGCCTTCGCTAGCGTTCGCGACAACAGAAAGTATCCCCACCAGCCCGTCCAGAAATGGCTCCCAGGGGAGAGGAGGTGATGAGGGAAGCGGGGGAGCATGCAGAAGAACCAGGGTCGGGGTAAGCCGCCACATACCCCAAGAGGGGGAGGATGTAGGAGGAGTCGTCGTCGTCGTCGGAGTAGGAGGAGGAAGAGGAGGAGCAGGAGGAGGAGCAGGAGGAGGAGGGGGAGGAGGAGGAGGACGAAGATGAGGAGGAGGAGATAGAGGAGGGCGAGGACGTGGAGGACGAGAAGGAGGAGAAGGAAAAGGAGGAGGAGGAGGAGGAGGAGGAGGAGGAGGAGGAGGAGGAGGAGAGGGAAGGGGGAGGAGGGAGGAGGAAGAGAAAGAGGAGGAGCAGGAGGACAATGGCGAGCTTGGGGGCCTCTTGGGCCGTGTTTGGGGCCTCTTGGCGGTCCCGGGGGCCTCTTGCGTATCTCGGGGAGCCTCTTGGGGCCTCTTGGGGGTCTCTTGGGAGCCTCTTAGAGGCCTCTTGGGTGCCTGTTGGGGCCTCTTGAGGCCCTCTTGGGGCGCTCTTCGGGCGCCCTTGGGAGCCTTCGGGGCGCTCTTGGGGTCATGTTGGATGAGATCTATTAAAGAAGGGGGGGTCGTATATTAGCCCTGCCCCTCTGGAGTGCCTCGAATCGCTTCTTGGGCCCCTCGTGCTGCGATCTTGGAGCTCTCTTGGGCGCTCTTGGGGCCGTCTTGGGGCTCTCTTGGGCCTCTCTTGGGGCCCTTTTGGGTAATCTTGGAGCCATCTTGAGGCCTGTGAAAAGCCATCGGAAGCGAAAAAGCGAGAAAGCCAGAAACATGGATTTTCCCTCAGGTTTTGGCATGCTTTTGGCCTCTCGGGGAGCTCCGTAGGGGAGCTCTTTGGCCACTTGGGGCCGTCTTGGTGCGGTCTTTGGGCCTCTTGGAGCATCTTGGGATCCATCTTGAGGCATCTTGCGCTATCTTGAGCCAACTTGGAGGCTATCTTGGGCTCTCTGAGGCCCTCTTGGAGCCGTCTTGGGCCATCTTGGACGCCCCAACGACTCGCGGAACCCTCCGTCCAGGTCCAGGGGAGGGGGTAGGGGGAGGGGTCAAGACCCCCTCCCCGCCCGCAAGCCGTCTCTCTCGCTCACTCCCACCCGCCCTCCCAACACATACGTAGCACTCGAGTCTGGCCCGAGCCTCGGCATATTCAGCAGTCGTCTTTGGATGGGCAGCTACTGGGGGCCAATCCGCCGCCGCCGCCGCCGCCGCCGCCGCCGCCGCTGCCCGCCGCCGCCGCCGCCGCCGCCGCCGCGCGCCGCCGCGCCGCCGCCGCCGCCGCCGCCGCCGCCGCCTGCCGCCGCCGCCGCCGCCGCCGCCGCCGCGCTCGCCGCCGCCGCCGCCGCCGCCGCCGCCGCCCCCGCCGCCCCCCGCTGCCAAACCGCCGCCGCTGCCGCTGCCGCCACCGCCGCCGCCGCCGCCGCCGCCGTCGCAGCCGCTGCTGCCGCCGCCGACGCCGCCGCCGCCGCCCCCGCCGCCGCCGCAGCCGCCGCGCCGCCGCAGCCGCCGCAGCCGCCGCCGCCGCCGCCGCAGCCGCCGCCGCCGCCGCCGCCGCCAAGTGTACTCTGTATTTTTTTTGACAGGGATGGTGGGGGGGGGCCGCATCGGGTTGGCTGCGCATGTTCCGAATTTGGAGGCCGAGTGTGTTTTGTGTAGTTTTTTTACAAGGGATGGTGGGGGGGTGTTGTCATGGACTCGGGTTGGCCCCCAGTCGCCTGGGGGAGGGGGTGTTTATTAATAGGGAACAGTGATAAACCCCTCCCCGAAGGGGAAGAAGGGGGTTGGAAGAGGAAGCTCTCTAGACCACCGGCGCCCAGAGGGCTGGTGGGATTTTTGAAGACCTCTGCGGGTCTCTGGTGATCCCCAAGGATTTTTGACGATCCCTCATGGATCCTGGAGAATTGGTGACGGATACCGGAGGATTCCAGAGGGTTCCTCCTGAAGGTTCTTATGATTTCTTGAGGACCCCCCCATTGATCGTTGAGGGTTCCTCGGGATTCCTACGGTTTCCTAAGGTTCCTGGAAGATTCCGAAGGACGCCTCTTGATTTTTTCAGGATTCCTAAAGATTCCGGATAAATCCCCGGGATTCCTGAGGATCCCCGAGGATCATTCCGGATTTTTGGGGATCCTTGAAGGAGTCTTGAGAATGCTTGAAGATTCCTCTGGGTTCCGGAGGACTCCTGAGGATTCCTATGGTTTCTTGCGGTTCCCTTTCCTTGAGAGTTCCTTCGGATCCCTGAGGGTTGAATCTTTAGGATCCCTCAGAATCCTTGTGGATCCTTGTAAGTCGTGGGGATCCTAGCGGATCCCATATGATCCCTGGGGAGCTGAGGGTCCGTGAGGATTCGTAAGGATTCCTGCGGATCCCTGAAGACCCCCGAGGATCCCACAGGATTTCTGAGGGTTCGTAAGGATAAGGGGATTCTGGAGGACCCCCGAGGATCCCCGTCGATCCCGAAGTGTTCGTACGGATTCCAAACGATTTGCAAGGATTCTTTCGGATTCTTGCGGATCCCTGAAGATGGCTGAGGATCCTGAGAATTCCTCCGGGTTCCCAGTCCTTTCGTGCAGATCCCCAAAAGGGTTCTTGAAGATCCCAAAAGGACTCCTCAAGAGTCCCCACGATCTTTGAGGATTCGTGGAGATTCCGGGGGGGTCCTAAAAAGTTCTTGGGCTTGCTAGAAGATGCTGGGACATTCTTTAAGGCTCCGGAGGGTTTTTCACTTGTGTATATATACATAAAATTACGAGGGAATCCCACATATTCGTGGGGATCCCCAGACATTCTGTGGAATCCGTAAGAATTCCTTGGGATTCCTCAGGTCTCCTGTCAAGGAGCATATTAGAAACTGGCATGTAATGCCTTAGAAGCCGCCAAGGAGCGCCAGAGAAAATGCTTACGAGCGCCGTAGAAGTTGCCAAGGATAGCCTTAGAAACTGGCAAGGAGCTTCTGGCAAGGTTTTAAAGTTCCCTACGCTTCAGCATCTTCAGAACCTACATCCAGGGAGTTGGCTAGTTCACCGGGGAATGGGCTAGCTTACCGGGGAACGGATTTTTCCGTGTTGCGAGAGAGGGGTGAGGGGAGATGGGTGGAGGAGGGAATTGGGGGACTTGGGAGAGGAGGGTCTTTGGGCAGGGAGCGGAAAAGGGAGTGCAACCTCCTTTTTCTTTTTTTGTGCCTTCCTTGCTTCCTTTTTCTCCTTGCTCCCTCCTCCCTCCTTCCTTTTATCCGTGATCCTCTTCATCGCTCTTCCTGCTGCAGGTCTCCAGACAGAGAAGTTTTCGCAAAGACGTCCTGAAACCGCGATCCCCATCCCCCGTCCTCCTCTTTCCTCCTTTTCCTCTTCCTTCCTCCTCCCCAAACCCCCTCGCGTGGTGAAAAAGTCACGAAGGAAGGTTTTTAGCAGCTTTTGGCCTCCGGATGTCCTTGTTTGGTCTTGGGGCCGTAAGAACGGTTTGGGACAAAATTGCGGCCCCAGGGAAGGGATTTAGAATTTCTTAGGGTTTCAGCAGATCACGGCGTCGGGGGTTAGGGTCGCTCTCAGGGCCCAAGTCGATCCGAGCGATCCGATTTGACATGGATTCAAGCTAGCTCGTTCCGACTGGATGTTTATTTAATCGTTTTCGCAAAGTTCGCCAGCCCAAATTTTTCACGGCGCCAACATCGCAGAGCGGATGTCGTTCGGGAAAAAGTGGGATGGGCCCAGATTGTCATGGAAGATCTCGTTCCGGATTTCGAAGTGAACTTTGTGAGAATTTGTTGGGTCAGGAATGAAGACTACAACACATCCACGTGAAACTCATTTCGTTTTTCGCTTGCCGTTTCGGGATTTTGTGGTGACAGGAATCTATCAATCAATCAATGCTCTGAGGGGCAGTGTTCCACAAGTCAGCACCTGAAAAAAAAGGTGTGTTGGTCACTCTGACCAGCACTCCTCACCTGGGTTAAAGTTTGCTGGCTTTCTAACCTTACCCTGAGGGCCTACGTTTAGGAATCAGCCGCATATGCTGGGGGGGAACCCACAGGCAGTCTGCAGCGCCCTGTGGTGGGGGACTTAGGGGCTGCCCTGCACCACGAGGGCAATAAGGAGCCTCTGAACGTTGAAAAAAACTCGGGGAACGGCGATTTCAGCAGTCCTTGGCTTCCGAGGGCGAGGCCAATCCCCCTCTCCACCACCCCCCCGCCTCCAGTCGGGTGGAGCCCGAAGGCAAGACCCGAAGGTCGACCACCTGGCAGGTGCGAGGAGGCGTGGATAGGGCATTGGCCCCACAAG
>CAUYUJ010020306.1:63835-103835 GCA_963575745.1 Prorocentrum cordatum | reverse complement strand
GAGGAGGAGGAGATAGTCGGTCGTCGTCTCAACTTGCCCCTGTCTGAAGGTCAACCGCATTCTCTATGTGCGGAACCTGCCGTACAAGGCCCGAAACCGCCTCCCCGCGGGTGTGGGAGCCTGCTGGACGATCCTTCCCTCGTCCTTCCCACACCTCTGCTTCTTCAATTACTCAATATGAATACTACTCTCCCTCTTCCCCTGATGACGGCCTGGGAGTGTCCGACCCCCCCCGCGTACTGTTTTTTACACAGGTTTCCCCGGAGTTGGGTTTTCGCCTCATTTTTTTCCAAAATGCTGCTCTCGCTGAGGCGCCGGCCTCATTTTCGGGCCCCGCTCGTTCCGAATCGTGCTCCCGCTGCAGCGCTGGCCTCATTTCCGTGCTTCCGCTCGTTCCGAATCGTGCTCCCGCTGCAGCGCTGGCCTCATTTCCGCGCTTCCGCTCGTTTCGACTCGTGCTTCCGCTGCAGCGCTGGCGTCATTTCCCGTGCCATGCCACGGCGTGCAATGCAATGCTAGGTTGAAACTGCGCTTTGCGGTGCTCTTCTGCGCCATGCCATGCCGTGCTCTACAATGCATCGCGTACCCTTTCGGGATCATTGCCCTGCTCGACATCCGACTGTGCGAGTAGAGAGGGGATCTGCGCCATGGTAATGGATGGGAGGGAGGGGTAGGATGGCAGACATGACGCGAGCGCACCTAGCTTGTCTGCTCCCCCTCTCCTCCTTCCCCTCCTCCTCCCTCCTCCCCCCTTCCTTCCTCTCCCTCCGCTCCTGCAGGTCCTGCATTGCAGGAGTCAGTCATGTGCGGTGCGAGCGTCGAGCTCAAAGAAATCCTCCCTTTCCCTCCTGCGGGGCGGGATGCGCGCCCGCAGTGGCCCCTGCTGGCCAGCCTGCCCCGGCTCACCCTGGACCCCCCGCCCTCTTGAGTGGTCCCTCGTGGTCCCTCATGGAAAAGCCTGAGAAGGTCCCAAAATGCCTTGCGGTGTTTGGGTGCTCTCGTCCGGGTTTCGTCAGATTTGGTCGACATCTGGACGAGATTTGCAGGACACTCGGACGAGCTCTGGACGAAAGAGCGGAGGGGCGTGGTCGAACTCTGGGCGACACCCGGTCGAAACCACGCTTTTTGCAGGGCCGCGGAGGTCCGCAGAGGCTGCCATGAAGGCTCACTCTGGACCCCCGATCTGGATTCCGATTTATCGATTCGATTCTGGGCTCTCCTGCCCCCCCTTCTCCCGACGATTCTGACGACCGCCAGCACTCGCAGCTGCCGCCGCCGCCCGTCGTCGCGCCGCCGCCGTGGTCTCCGGGGCCACGCCGCGGGCGGCCGCTCTGCGCCGGGGCCCGCCCGCGGGTGCCTGCTCGCGCCTGCCCCGGGAGGAGGAGGAGGCGGAGGAGGAGGCGGCGGAGGAGGGAGGAGGCGGCGGCGGAGGAGGAGGATGAAAAGGAGGAGGAGGGGGAGGAGGAAGAGGAGGAGGAGGCGGAAGAGGAGGAGGAGGAGGAGGCGGAGGAGGAGGAGGAGAAGGAAGAGGAGGAAACCGTCGGCCCTTCCTTTTCTGCGTTGCCGCGCCATCCCATGGAGGTCGCCCTATCGGCATCGGCTAGGGCGTCGAAGTTTCTGGCGCTGACCAGGCCTAGGGCCGCCCCCGAGTACCCCCCCGGCGAGGACGCGGCCGCCGTCGGCGCGTTCGACCGCGCCCGCGCCCTCGAGGAGGATGCGTCGTGGGGCGGCGGGGCCGCCGCCGCGAGTGCAGATGGCGCCAATGTGGAGGGCCGCCGGCAGGAGGCGAACCTGCTGCTGGGGCCCGATGCCCGTTGTGCTCGGCGTCTCGCGCAGGCCACGTTTGACCCCCCGCGGCCCTCGGGCAAGCTCGCCGCGTCGCCCCCTCGCCCCGTGCAGGGTGGGCGTTGGCCCCGCGGGCGCGCGGCTGCAGAGCGTCGCCGCTTCCGCTTTGCCGCGAGAGGTCCTTGGCAGAAATGCGCGCGCCGCGGTCGCCCCGCCCGGGCGCGCCTGCGGGGCGCCCGTCGAGGCCGCCGGCGCGGGCGGCGCCGCCGCCTCCACGTCGTCGCGAGGCTTGTCTGTGGCAGGATGCCCGCGCCGCGGTCGGCGCGGCCAGGCTGGCTGCGACGAGCGCGTCGCTGGCAGCCGCGTCTGCTCCTTCAGTGGGGGCTGCAGGTCGGCGCGCGCCCCCGCGGGTGGCCTCAACCCGTGCATTCGCCGGAGGACTGGAGGCGCCGTGCGCGCGCGAACGGGGCGTTCTACTGGCGTGCGGCGGGAAGCCGACGTGGACTGGGACTGGCAGCAGGGCGCAGCCAGCGACGCTTTGCCTCGAGTCGCCGCGAGTCCTCGGCCTGAGCCCGGCGCGGCCGCGCGCTTACAACCATGCGGCGACAGGTGCGGCCAGGCGTCTCCCTTGGGTGGGACTGGATCATGGGCGCGTTGCGTGCTCGGGCGCCCTGAGGACTACCCGAAGACCTTCGCCCTTGGCTTGGAGACTGCTTCCTTTCGTGCTCGTCGCAAGGCTTTCCAGGATTGGGCCGCCGGTTGCGAGGAGGGCAGGATCAAGCCGCTCCCCGATATCACCTAGCCCCAAGCAAGCTCCCCGCGCGCGCAGGTGAAGCGCCGCGGGGAGGTGGCGACTGCGGCCCGGCACCATCGCTGACGACCAGGTGGACTCCTGGTCACGCGTCCGGCAGGCTGGCGAGGCTGCTGCCAAGCCCCCGCTGGATCAGGTGGAGTTGCGACGACAGGGAGATGATGGCGATGATCAGTGCAGTGTCCAGCACCTGCTTGGCGACCGTGGCGACGCCGACGCGGCCTTGCGCAGCTCCCCCAGGACTGGCCTGCCTGCCCCATGCACTGGGGAGGTCAGAATGGCGGCCAAGAGATTCACGTGGCATACTGGGCAGGATGCCGACAAGCTTTCGCCTTG
The DNA here is from genome assembly GCA_963575745.1 of Prorocentrum cordatum. NCBI lineage: Eukaryota > Dinophyceae > Prorocentrales > Prorocentraceae > Prorocentrum > Prorocentrum cordatum. The sequence goes on along the minus strand of CAUYUJ010020306.1, from coordinate 100,903 downwards.
AGCTATAGGCCTGCTCAGCGATGACCCCGCCGCTGCTCGTCTACATCGCGCCGTTGGCTGAGAACTAGGGGCGGTGGCCTGCGCGGTCCATGGCGGCGCGCATTGCGTTGCTAGTGGCCAAGGCCGCGGGGGGTTGGGGGCCCATTTCGCTCCTTCAGGCCACCTGCCGTGCGTGCTCTCAGGTGCATGGGCGGCAGCTGCGGAGTTGGTTGCTCGATTGCTAGAGGCCCCGCTTCGCCCTCGCCGCATGCAAGACAACTTTGAGCGCGGAGTCTCGCGTCCTGCTCCTTGCGAGTGCGGTCGTGCCATCTGTCCTTCCCGCGGCGGGTGTTGGCTTGTGCGCCGGCCATGTGCATCGGGCGCCGCGGGAGTTGGCGCGCTTCCAGGCCACCTCTTGTGCCGTGGTCGCGGGCCAAGGGGCGCTGCCTGGATGCAAGTTCGCAGTGGCTCTAGTACAGCTCCTCGCGATCGCACCCGTGGCTGCGTTCGTTCGTTGCTCAAGCGTTGGCCGTCGCACGGTCCGTGGACATATTCGCTGGCGACCTGGCGTTGCAGGCCGCCGCCCCGATCCAAGGTGTCTGGCAGGTTTCGGCGGGCGCGATCAAGCTTGGTCGTCGCCGAGCCCACGGCCAAACTCGCGTTCTCTGACGGGTCGACGGCGCCAGGGTGGCTGTCCGATTCCATCGCTGCGGCTTTCGTGCGCAGACCTGGCTGGAGGTGTTGGGGCAAGAAGTGGCCGCCTGCAGGGCTGTTGTGCACGAGGTCAGTTGGCGGCGAGTGAAGGTCGCGCGCGGGCGCACCCAGCACCTCGAACGTCTGGCTGCCCTGGGCGCGAAGTACAAGAGTGCGGCGCGTGTTGTGATCGGGCCAGCCGCCGCCTGCGGCGCGGGCGCCATGGTCACGGCGCCGCACTTGCCCGCTCGCATGGCCGCGCCAGCCAAGCAAGTCCCAGCGTGATCGTGGGCGCGGGCAGCGTCCTGCGTGTCTTGCAGTCGTCGGTGCGATCTTCTTCTTGTCCTGCGCGGTCCACGCGCAAGAACGCGCGAGAGATGTCGCGCGAGGTCATGTTGCAGGCGTGGGCAGTATCGCAAGGTCTCAGCTGTGCTGTGGATGCAACTGTGAACTGGGGGCTCGTCGCTGTCCAGCTGGTGCCCTTGTCAGATCCATGTAACACCTTGGTTGGACCTATTCGTCGGCCTTCACGGTGCGCGCTCGTCTTGGAGAGGTCTTCGACCTGCGGGCCGCGGCGCCATCGGTGGCCAAGTGGACCTACCTGCCAGACAACGCAGCAGTTGGGTGGGAATCTCGGGCGCGGCGACCTGCGGTTGCACCTGGGATCCCTGGGCCATCGCGCGAAGATCCCGTTGGAGTTTGGACTGAACCTGTTCGAGCTCCATTGAATCTCGGCAAGAAGGTCAAGCGGTGGGTGCTGGTGCCGCGCGCGCGGGCTGCTCTCAGATCGGTGGCCATTGGTGCTCGCTGCTCGCAGCTGCGACGTCACCGACGTTTACATACTGGCAGCCGTGACTGCCTGCGATTTTCTGGCGCCCCTGGCTCGCTCTACCATCGACGCTGGGAGCTCTTCGGTCCGATGGCCTTCGAGCGCGCGCAGTGGGCGCCGACGTGGGCGACGGCCCCCGGGGATTTAACGCGCACTTTCCTCCGGCGGCCTGCGCGCGAAGTTGCCGCGCAGGGGGGCCGCTGCCGGCGCGGGCCGGGGCTGCGCGTTCATCGACGGCGGCCGCGCCAAATCGCTTGCGGCCAGAACTTGTCGCTTGGCGCGTCGCGGCGGCGCCCGCTGCACCGCGGCGCGCCCTGCGCGTGGATATCGCGTCGCTCCGCTCCGCGAAGCTGGAGGCTCGGCAAGGCGTGGGGCGCTGGCGCCCGGGAGTTGGGACGTCGATGGCGCGTCGCGCCGCGTTCGGGCCCGTGCCTGGGCGGGGCTGAGCTGTTCCCGCCGTTGCAGATACTTGGGGCTGGCGTTGCGCCCCTGCGCGTAATTATGCGCGGACTTCCCCCCCCACTCGTTGGGGAATTCCAGAGACGCAGAATCTGGTGCACGCATCCTCGTCGCGGCAACGTTGATATGCGGGAGTAGTTGTGGCGCTTCATCGACGAGCGCGGAGGCGCCCTGTCCGATAGAGGGACAGAGCCGCCCATTTCTTTCACGTGCGTCAAGGGTCACCAGCGAGATGTCCTGGGAGAACATGGGCAATGATGGGGCTGACGTGGCGGCCGCCCGCCTAGAGGTTGGCGCCGACGCCAACGTCGGCGTGCGTCCGCCGAATGAAGATGATCCCGATCTCGACGATGGTGGTAGTATTCGGTCTGTCTAGGTGACCGAAAGAATACCACCGACACCCGACGCCATCATGTAGGACCATCTTCTTCCCGTGGAGGCAACCCCTGTGCGTGCTGGTGTTGGTGTCCATTTCCAAGCCGCCAAAATGGTTGCATACCGGAGTTCAATGCACGGGGGTCAGTGCCAAGGGGGGTCAGCCAGAGCGCTGGCTCTTGCATGATCCTGCAGGGCTAGGGGTGCATCGACCCGGGCTTGCGTGCAGGATCTTGCAGGATCCAGCGGGATTTTGCATGGTCCTGCAACAGCCGACTGGCCCAGGTTTGGATTGCGTTTGAGAAACAATTCGATTCGTGAAGTTGGCCGCGCGTCCTTCAGTATCCCACCTTGTCACTATGCCTGCCACTCGTGGGATTTGGCCGGCTCGGGAACTGCGGGCCCTGAGGGCCTTCCCTGGGGTCAGTCTTCAGGCCCGCCAGTGCGGCAAAGTCTGTGAGTTTTGAAAGAAAACGCAAGGTTTTGTTTTTGAGCTGGCTCCGGTGCCGCCCGATTTGTGGCATGGTTTCCGCTTCGTGGTCCAGACACAAAGCTCCTGACGGGCAAATGTAATTCTGACAAGTTTCGTGCTGATTTTGCGCAGCGTTTTCCCCTCCATTTGTGTGTTCTCTTGGCCTCTTGTGTGGCCGCCGCCGTCTCAGAGTACAGAGGCTGCGCGGGCGAAGACATGTACGTAAGGAAGTGTTTTGCGTTCGCCGCCAAATAGTTCGACGAACCTTTTATATCTGGCAGACGTGCGTTTCTCAAATCCAAAGGATTGGTGTGGCATTCCATAAAGAATAAGTCGTAGCTCGTCCTCATTATCCTGTTCACCCTCCTCTTCGTCTTCATCGTGCTTCCCGTCCGCCTCCACGGGCCGCCACCGTCGCCGCCGCCGCCGCCTCCCCAACTCGCTCAGATCAGCGCGGACGAGCTCTACGACATCTTCGGGAAGTACGGATCCATCCGTCAGATCCGGCGCGGCAATGGCCCTGAGACGAGGGGTGCCCCATCAGCGCCGCGGGGCAGGATGAAGAGGGGGCAGGGGAACACGATGAGGAGGTCATGCGCATATGGGTTCTTGTAGACGATGGGGATGATGGGGGTCATGTTGACGATGGGGATGGTCGTGGTGGCGATGATGATGGTGGTGATGAAGATGATGACGGGTAACTTGCTTGGTGGGGATGGTGATTGCAGTTCTGATGATGATGGTGATGATGCCGATGCTGCTGCTGATGCTGCTGCTGCGGCTACTGATGCTGATGATTGTGGTGGGTATTTTGGTGTTTTTGATGATGATGGATGTGGATGACGGTGATGATGATTGTGGTTATGATGATGGTGATGATGCAGAATATGATGATGTTGATGATGATGATGGTCTTGATGATGCTGACGATGGTGATTCTGAATATGATTATGGTAATGTGGATGATGATGATGCTGATGATGATGATGATGATGATGTAGATGATGATGATGATGATGATGATGATGATGATGATGATGATGATGATGATGATGATGCTGATCATGATGGTGATGCTGAGGTAGATGATGATCATGATGATGATGCTGCTGATGATGATGATGATGATGATGATCATGATGATCATGATGCTGATGATGATGACGATAACGGTGGTGGTGGTGATGAGGATGGTAACGATTATTATGGTGACCACGATGATGCTGCTGATGATGATGATGATGCTGATGATGCTGATGATGCTGCTAATAATGATCATGATGATGATGATGATGCTGATCATGATGGTGATGCTGAGGTAGATGATGATGATGATGACGATGCTGATGATGATGATGATGATGATGATGATGATGATGATGATGATGATGATGATCATGATGATCATGATGCTGATGATAATGAAGATAACGGTGGTGGTGGTGATGAGGATGGTAACGATTATTATGGTGACCACGATGATGCTGCTGATGATGATGATGCTGATGATGCTGATGATGCTGCTAATAATGATCATGGTGATGATGATGGTGATGCTGATGATGATGATGACGATGACGATGACGATGACGATGATGATGATGATGATGATGATGATGATGATGCTGATGATGATAATGGAGAGGATAATGATGGTGGTGATGGTGACGATGATGGTGATGATGCTGAGGGTAGTGGTGGTGATGATGATCATCATGATGCTGATGCTGATGATAGTAGTGGTGATGATGCTGATGATACTGGTGGTGATGATGCTGCTGCTGATGCTGATGATGATGCTGATGATGATGGTGATGATGATGATGATGATGATGATGATGATGATGATGATGATGATGATGATGATGATGATGATGATGATGACGATGATGATGATGATGATGATGATGATGATGATGATGATGATGATGATGATGATGATGACGATGATGATGGTGATGCTGATGATGCTGATGATGATGAGGATGATGATGATGATGATGATGATGGTGGTGGTGGTGGTCATGATGATGATGGTGGTGGTGGTGGTGGTGGCGCTGATCATGACGATGATGATGCTGATGATGATAATGATGATGCTGATGATGATTTTGATTATGATTACGATGATGCTGATGCTGATGATGATGATGATGATGATGATGATGATGATGATGATGATGATGATGCTGATGCTGATGCTGATGCTGATGCTGATGCTGATGATTATGATGATGAGGAGTTGGAGGAGGAGGAGGAGGAGGAGGAGGAGGAGACGACCACGACGACGTCAACGAGGGCGAGGACGAGTCAGGAAGAGGACAGGCAGCCATGAACGCGTGGGAGAAAACAGGTTTGCACTGCAAGCCGGGCTGTCTGGAAGCTGGCGCCTGCCGAACGCCAGAGGTGCAGATCGAGTCTCGAGGCCGACCTCGTCGTACCGCCTTCTCGCGTCGCCCACCCTCCCAGCCGCCCCGGAGGTACTTCGTTCGTCGTATACGACGACATCTACGACGCCAAGACTGAGGGGGGAAGAGGGGAGAAGGAGTAGAAGGACAGGAGACGACATCTGCGAAGACATTGACGACGATATGAGGAGAAGGAGAGGCCGATCGTCGGTTGCCGTTGTGAGATTGTCGATCCACGATCGTCGTCCCTGGCTGCATTTCCCAACCATCCTGTGCTGGGTTTTTGTTTTGAACAGCACACTGCGGTCCCTCCTCCTCCTCCTCCTCTCCGTCCTTTTCCTCCTGCTCCTCCCCCTCCTCCACCTTCTCCTTCTGCATCCTCCTGCATCCAGTGCGCTTTCTCGGGGGCGGCGAACTGCGCGACTGCCGCCACTTTCGTGAGTTCCTGGGTGGCACGGCGGAGTGCAGGGCAACGCAGAGTACTTGAGACCTCGCGGCTCCATCGAGGGGTGCGAGCTGCGCACCCGTCGCCACTCTTCGTGGGCTCCTGGGAGGCACGGCGGAGCACAGGGCGCCCACCCTCGTGGCGCGTGCTCACATGGTGCGTGGCGCCGTCCCTTCCTTGAACGCGCGGCGCTGTTGCCGGGGGTCACGTAGCGAAATGCGCTGTCATCAGTCGCCCACTTCCTCCCCCCTCCTTAGGTGCCGGTCGCCCGCAGCAGCAGCAGGGGTGAGCCGAGCAGGTGCAGCGCCTGGCGCTGTTCCGCCCACCAGTCGGAGGTGGGGGGGGGGTGAGATCGCTGCGGAGCGGACAGCTCCCCCAACAGAAGCTCGGTTTCGGTTTCGTGTTCGTGTCGTGCGTGCGGGCGAGGCGAAGCTGCGTGGGCGCGCGAAAGGAATGACCCCGCCGTCGCTAGGGCGATTCGGATGCAGTGGGCCGCCCCCCCGCCCCCGGTGGACGCGCGGTGGCCCGGGGTGTCCCGCAATGGCGTCCTATGGTGTCCTGGTGGTGTCCTGTTGATGTCCCGTCGGTGTTCAGTGAAGTCGATCGAGGCATTGATAATGAGATCACTAGAATGGGACGGATAGTGGGATCAAAAATGAACCGACAGTGAGGTTGATTGTGACATTGGTTGTGTTCGCGCTGTCGGATGCGCAGGGAGGCACGCTTCGTGGCCCCATGGGTGGTTCCACCAGACGCCCCAGCAAAAAGGTCCGCATGCCGTACCCGCGCCCGATTCGGCACACGAATCACACGCGTCGTGGCCCCATAGGGATCTCGAGCGAATGCCCCAACAGCAGGGTCCGCGTGGCGTACCCACACCCGATTCGGCACACCCCTCACGCTTCGTGGCTCCATGGGTGGCCCCACCGACGGCCCCAACGACAGGGTCCGCGTGGCGCATCCGCGCGCAAGTCGGCGCATCGCTCGCACGCTTCATGGCCCCACGTGGGACTCCACAGGCCCCCGCAGCAGGGCCCACAGGGCGCACCCGCATTCGATTCGGCACACCTCTCACACGCCTCGGGGCCCCACGGGGAGCTCCACCGCAGGGCCCCCACGGCAGGGCTCGCACGGCGCAGCCGCGCCCGATGCGGCGCACTCCTTGCGCGTCTCGTGGCCCCGCATCGAGCCCCACGGAAGGCCCCCGCGGCAGAGTCCGCGGCGCGGGGCGAGGCGCCAGACACAGCGCGTGGGAGCCGGCGCAGGGGAGTCCCCGCCGCGCGCGCCGGTCGCCCGCAGGGGATTCCAGCGACCCGCGCGGGCCGTCCGCGGCGCGAGGCCATAGCGTTGGGCAGTCGAGAGAGGGCGAGACTCGGGCGGGCAGTTCCTCGGGCCAGGCCTCGCGCGTAGACCGGGTGAGGCCCCGCTCCTTGGCGAGGCCGTCGCCAGACCAACAGACTCCGCTCGCCCATGTCCGCTGCTGTACCCGCCCACGCCCCAATCTTCTTGCCAGACCCCCTCCTTGATTTCATCGGCCTCGTGATGCTCGCAGCTGCAAGTGGTCCATATGGTTGGGTCCTTCGCCAGGATCTTTGTTCAAGTGTGTGTGTGAGAGAGAGAGAGAGAGAGAGAAAGAGAGAGCGCTTGTGGGGGGTGACGCGCTTAGTGCCCTTATTGGCGCGTTTTGACCAGGGGTGTTTGGCCCATCGGCCATTCTAATTCTGTATATATATATATATGAGTATATCGATATCCGTATCTCGTGCTTCGACTTACTCCGCTTCGCCGCTGCGCGCGAGGCCGCTACCGCCAAACAAGTGCGCGTGTGTGTGTGTGTGTGTGCGTGTGTGTCTGTGTGTGTCTGTGTGTGTGTGTGTGTGTGTGTGTGTGTGTGTGTGTGTGAGCGTGTGTGTGTGTGTGTGTGTGTGTGTGTGTGTGTGTGTGTGTGTGTGTGTGTGCGTGCGTGCCTGCGTGCGTGCCTGCGTGCGTGCGTGCGTGCGTGCGTGCGTGTGTGTGTGTGTGTTCATGTGTGCGTGCGTGCGCGCGCATGCGTATGTGTTTGTGTGTGTGTGTTTGTGAGTGTGCTTCGCCGCCGCGTTTGGATTCGATTTGGGAACCTGGTTGGGAAGCGCCTTCGGGGAGGTCCAGCTGGAACATGTATGTTTTTCCCAACCATCCAGTGGTGTTGGGTTTTCGTTTTGAAGAGACGGTCCCCGCGTTCACTCCCCTCCTCCCGCTGCCCCTTCTTCTCTCTATCGTCTCTATCATCATCACCATCATCATCATCATCCGCATCACCATCACCATCACCATCACCACCACCACCACCATCATCATCATCATCATCATCATCATCATCATCATCATCATCATCATCATCATCATCATCACCATCATCATCATCATCATCATCGTCATCGTCATCGTCATCATCATCATCATCAGCATCATCAGCATCATCATCATCGCCAGTTCAGCACACCCCTCACACGTTTCGTGACTCCATCGGGTGCCCCGCCGAGGGCCCAAATTCCAGCTTTCGCATGCGGTCACCGCGCCCCTGTTGGCACATCCCTCACACGCTTCGTGGCCCCATAGGGAGTTCCACCGAAGGCCCAAATGCCAACGTTCGCATGCGGTCACCGCACCCATTCTGGCACACCCCTCACACGTATCGTGGCCCCATATGGAACCCCACTGAAGGCCCACATGCCATCGTTCGCATGTTGTCACCGCGCCCATTTCCGAACACCCTTCGCACGTTTCGTGGCCCCATGGGGAGCCCCACCGAAGACCCACATGCCAGCGTTCGCATGCGGTCACCGCACCCATTTTGGCACACCCCTCACACGTTCCGTGGCCCCATAGGAACCTCACCGAAGGCCCACATGCCAGCGTTCGCATGCGGCCACCGCACCCATGTTGGCACACCCCTCACACGTTTCGTGGCCCCATCGGGAGCCCCACCGCAGGCCCACATGCCAGCGTTCGCATGCGGTCACCGCACCCATGTTGGCACACCCCTCACGCGATTCGTGGCCCCATAGGGAGCCTCACCGAACGCCCACATGCCAGCGTTCGCATGCTGTCACCGCGCCCATTTTGGCACACCACTCACACGTTTCGTGGCCCCATATGGAACCCCACCGAAGGCCCACATGCCAGCGTTCACGTGCGGTCACCGCACCCATTTTGGCACACCCCTCACATGTTTCGTGGCCCCAATATGGGGCCCCACCGAAGGCCCAAATGCCAGCGTTCGCATGCGGTCACCGCACCCATTTTGGCACACCCCTCACACGTTCCGTGGCCCCATAGGCAGCCTCACCGAACGCCCACATGCCAGCGTTCGCATGCGGTCACCGCACCCATTTCCGCAGACCCTTCGCACGTTTCGTGGCCCCATAAGGAGCCCCAAGGAAGGCCCACATGCCAGCGTTCGCATGCCGTCACCGCACCCATGTTGGCCCATCCCTCACACGTTTCGTGGCCCAGTGGGGGGCCCCACCGAAGGCCCACATGCCAGCGTTCGCATGCCGTCACCGCGCCCATTTTTGCACACCCCTGACGCGTGTCGTGGCCCAGTGGGAAGCCCCATCGAAGGCCCCAGTGTATCGCCCGCATGCGTCACACTTTTCACTGCCCCGGTAGTGCGTTCCGCCTAAAGCACCAGTGGCTGCGCCCACATGGCGGCCCCGCCCCACATCGGGACACCCTTCGCATGCTTCATGGCCCCATGAAGAGATCCCCCGAAGGCGATACCCGCAACGACGGTATTCACAACTGCATATGGTTGGGTCCTTCGCCAGGATTATTGCCCCGTGTGCACCACCGACCCTGGACCCAATGAGATCCGACGCAGCGAACAAATATCAACACAATGTAACATCACGGCAAAAACCAGCGTTTGGATGTTTTCGGCCTCCTGTGGGTCCTTCTTCGCGACGACTGGACTCGCCTCGGAAATCTGGTCAGGGTTCGTCCCAGGGCAGAGGTCCCAGGGAACGGCGGCACTCGGCTGATAGATGCCCGCGGTGGCACTGCCCCTCTGTGGAGCAGGTGCTACTGACAAGATCAGGCTGGTCGTCTAGGTTTGGACGGAGGTAGGGGGGGATCGAGAGCCCCCTCACGGTGTGGTGACCTGGTTAGGAAGCGCCTTCGGGGAGGTCAGGCTGGAACATGTGTGTTTTTGCCCCGTGTGCATCACCGACCCTGGACACCATGAGATCCGACGGCGCGAACACTGGGGGGGGATCGGGAACCCCCTGACGGCGTGGTGACCACGCCGTGGGGTGACCTCGGTGGACGTGCGGGGCGGACGAAACGGGGGGACATGGAAAGGGGGGGGTTACGACATCTGCTGCGTGCAGCTGGTTTCGGCCCCGCCGCCGGGCCCCTTCCTCGATACACGTGGCCGGGCGGCGCCGGGAGAGTCCGTCACGGGAGCGGCCCGAGAAGTGCGGGGCGGCCGCTCGGCTCCGGGCCCGAGGCGAGGGTGCCTGGGTTTCTCTCCGGGGCCTCCAAAAGGTCCCGGAGCAGTGCGGGCGGTGGGCTGTGCGGCGCGGTCCTCTTGTCACTGCGAGGTCGCCGCGCGGTCCGTCGCACGAGCCGCCTTGGGACCCCCAGGGGGATGCGCATGCGGTATTTGTGTTGATGGGCCTGTTTTCCACCACCACCATAAGTTGGAGGGGGAGGAGGAGGAGGAGGAGGACGAAGAGGAGGAGGAGGAGGAGGTGGAGGAGGCGGAGGAGGAGGACGAGGACGAGGAGCAGGAGGAGGAGGAGGAGGACCCCCTCCCCCTCCAACGTATGGTGGTGGTGGTGGAAAACGGGCCCATCATGTGTGTGTGTGTGATGTTCAGTCGTCTGTTTGGAGCCTCTGGAAGCCGAGACCTTTGCCTCTTTTTTTTTTTTCCTCCTCCTCCTCCTCCCCCTGCCCCTCCGCCTCCTCCTCCTCCTCGTCCTCGTCGCGACCGTAGCCATTTTGGCTCAAGGGTCAGCACGCCAGAGAATGTATCGGAGGTGCTTAGACCTCCTACCCTGACACGTCGATTAAGGAATTGGCCGTTTTCGGTTCGCGAGAGGGCGTCGCGGCCGTCATTTTTGCGGGTCCAGGTCCGTCGGTTTCGGTCCCAGGCCGTTTTCACTAAGGGGAGGTTTGCTAAAGGGAGGTTTGTCCACCGCCGAATATAATGTTTGAATGTCCTTTCGACTGACCAGAGATGCTGCAGGCGGCAGCAACAATGAGTTCAGCAGCATCTGCAGGTGACTTCGACATCGTGACGCCGATGCTGCAGAGCCGCTGGTGCACCCGCAGCGTGTTTCAAGGGCATAAAAAAAACGCCCCTACCCTGGTTTTCGAGGCGCTGTGCGCTGAAACTCCTGTGGGCTGACAGGGTAAACCCTGCGTGATGTGCCGCGTCCTGGCGGCTCTAGGCTTTGGGGATTCCCAGGAGGTTTCCAGACCACGCACTTGTAACCCAGGGTAGGGTAGTTTTTTCATCCCTCAAGTGTTGGAGGGCTTGCAGAGCCATCACCAGCCACGGCGCATCCGCATCATCACGCCAGCCGCGGAGGTTCCCCTAAGACGAGGAGGTTTCTGGACCAGTGGGGCATCGAGAATGCCATGGTGCACCCCGAGGAGGCGTTCTTTCCAGGGCTGTCCAAGGATGTGATTTGCGCGGAGCTGACTGTCGAGGGTAGCTTGTACGATCCAGGGTGGTTCTACCAGCAGCTGCTGAAGCCAGGTGCCTCGGAGGGCATCCGAGGGCTTAGCGAGTGGTATCTTGTGTGGGACAGCGACATGCTTCCTGTGGAGGCTTGGCTCATCATCTCGCTTGGTCTAGACGGTCCGCGGCGCACAGTGGCTTTATTGCAACATAATGCGTCTGGTAACAGCGAGATGGATCCGGGAGGTGCTCGGCTTGGACGTGCTGTTGGACAGTGACGGTACCTTCGTGCCGCACCCACCACATATGATTTCGGGAGGGTCATTTGCAAGGCTTCCGATCGCAGGTGCAGTCCTTCTTCCGCAGCGAGAAGCACTGGGCTGTCTTGATGATGCGGTCGGCTACTGAGTTCAAGACATTCAGCGAGTATTGGAGCTACGCTTCATGGGTTGCCGCTAGACGTCATGAAGAGCTTTCCTTCCACCCGTGCTCCGAGTACGGGCCAACCAACGAGCGCTTCTTCGAGGATGTTGAGGCTGGCTCCTTTTCCAAGGCTTGCAGGAGGGTATACAGTGGAGGCCAGCCCACAAGAAAAACCTTCCACAAGAAACTCAACCCCGAGACCCCAGGACGCCCACCGATGTCTGGCGCGGGGACGTCACGCTCTCCATCGCAAAACCATCGAAACCCAGGAAACCCAGGGCGCCGTGGAGGCAAGAATAGTGAATCTTGGCACTACACGAAGGGCAGGGTGGACATCCCCACACACGAGCAGCCCCTGACCCTCACAGGTGCTGCCTCTGTGCAGGCTCGCCTCGCGCCCCCCCCCCTCGCCTCGGCCCCGGGCAGAGCGAGCGGCACGCCGCCGCGGAGGCCTCTCTCGAGACCGAGGCACCCCCGGAGGAGCAGCGCTCGCGAGGGAACGGCAGGGCCGACGCGACCTGTGGCACAGCCCCCCCCCCCCCCAGAGGGGAGCGACATCTCGGCTCTGCGATGGTGTCGGCTGCGGCTCCTCCTCCTCCTCGTTGGCCCTCCCTCGGTCCTCACCCCTTCCCGAGCGAAATCTCGGCTCTGCGATGGTGTCGGCTGCGGCTCCTCCTCCTCCTCGTTGGCCCTCCCTCGGTCCTCACCCCTTCCCGAGCGAGATCTCGGCTCTGCGATGGTGTCGGCTGCGGCTCCTCCTCCTCCTCGTTGGCCCTCCTCGGTCCTCACCCCTTCCCGAGCTGATCTCGGCTCTGCGATGGTGTCGGCTGCGGCTCCTCCTCCTCCTCGTTGGCCCTCCTCGGTCCTCACCCCTTCCCGAGCTGATCTCGGCTCTGCGATGGTGTCGGCTGCGGCTCCTCCTCGTCGTCAACCCTCCCTCGGTCCTCACCCGCGATGGTTTCAGCTGCGGCTCCTCCTCCTCGTCGTTCACCCTCCCTCGGTCCTCACCCCTTCCCCAGCTAACCTCGGCTCTGCGATGGTGTCGGCTGCGGCTCCTCCTCCTCGTTGGCCCTCCCTCGGTCCTCACCCCTTCCCGAGCTGATCTCGGCTCTGCGATGGTGTCGGCTGCGGCTCCTCCTCCTCCTCGTTGGCCCTCCTCGGTCCTCACCCCTTCCCGAGCTAATCTCGGCTCTGCGATGGTGTCGGCTGCGGCTCCTCCTCCTCCTCGTTGGCCCTCCCTCGGTCCTCACCCCTTCCCCCCCCCCCTCCTCGGGACAGTGACCCGTGCCGCGCGCGCCCCCCAGGAACGCCATGGACCACCTGAGCGGGTTCAACGTGGCTGGCAGGCCCCGCCCTCCGGCCTCCTCCGTCGCCGCGTGCTGCCGCTCCTCCGCCTTCCTCATCATAAGTGACCTCCTTCCTCTTCCTCATCATAGCCGTTCTGGCCCAAGTTTTTGGGCTTGCAGGAGCTGTCTTCAGAGCGGCAGCCGCTCCTGCGGGTCTTTGTGGCTCGGAATCTACTTTGTGAGCTCCTGCTGGAGCAAGCTTTCCTGAGACGAGCTGTGCTGTGCATGGCTCGACGTGATGAGGCGGATGTACTCCCAGGGCCCCGATCGCCCTTCTGGGGGTGTCCGAGTTGTGGCAGGAACCAGAATTTCGCTTGTCGGATACGGTGTCTCTGCGGGCAGTCAGCCCCGAGGGCGAGTGTGGAGCGCGCGCGCACCGCAGCTGCCGCCCTGGGCTCATCAGCTCGTGCTCCTCCTGGCGTTCCTCCTGGGCAGCCTCGCGGCCCTCGCGGTGCGTGGGCCAAGGGCCCCCCAGCCGATCTGTCGGGCCAGCTGGCAGCAATGGAGAAGCGCATCATGGAGAAGGTCGCAGCCAAGTCTTCCCCTCCCGCGGGTGCCGCGGCCAACGGAGGCGGAGGCGGCGGCTCGGCCCAGGCCGGAGGCGGTGGTGCTGAAGCTCAAGACGCACCGCCTTCGGATGACGACAAGTTACGTGTTAAAGTGCAGCACCTGGAGGAGTCATTGCAAGCTCTTCGCAAGTGTGATGGAGTACCAGCGTCAGCCATCGAGATCGTGGAGAGCGAACTCAAGGTGGCGCGGGCGGAGGTTCAGTCCAAGAAGCCAGTGTTGTCCCGTGCCACCACGTTGGGCCACAAGCTGGCGGATAAGCAGAAGAAGTTCGAGGCTCTCGACAAGTCTATTGCGGAGCAGAATAAGGTCGTGGAGCAGGCCCAGCGGACGCTGGCGGAGCTCAATGAACGACAACGCAGCCTGCGCGTGGACATCGACGCACTCAAGATTGAGCTGCAGGCGGCGATGCAGCAGGTGGCGCCCTCAGCCCCCGAGCAGCAGGTGGAGGTCGACCTGGAGTTGGACCCGACTGTGCTGGAGGGCCCTGAGGCGGAGGGGGTCAAGACGATGCTGGCCTCGCCTGAGTTTGCCAAGTTCAAGGAGCTCTACGCGGCCAAGGCGGCAGCGGCGCGGGACCAGCAGCAGGCCGCGCCTCGGGCCCCTGATGGTGTACATGGTGCGGTACCAGGAGCTGCTCCCGAAGCGGCTGAGGTCAGCGCTGGGGATGACGACGTTGACATGGAGGAGCTCTCCGAGGAGAAGGTGCAGCAGGTCATCGCCGCGGCGCGGAAGGAGGGCTCAGACCACGAGAAGGAGGTCGCTGAGCTGCTCAAGCAGTTCGGCATCAGGGCGAAGAAGCAGCGGTGCGGGTGACGCACTACACAGCTGCCGTGCGCCCCTTTTGTCAGGCATCCCTTTGTCCGCTGCTGGAGTACCTGTGCCACCTCTGCGCGGAGGTCCAAAGGTAGCCAGAGGGGACCCGTTTTTTATTGAGACTTTCAACGGTTCGTGTTGGAAGACGCTTCGGAGAAGGTTACGTGAGACTTCGGCGGTGATTGTGTGTGCCCAGGAGATAGGCATCAGTGTTTCCTTCCTGGGACAAGCTACGGCCTCGGCGCGCTCGCTCGGCTTCCACGCCCTGTTCGGCCCCTCGTTCTTGAACCCAGAGACAGGCAAGGTCTCGTGCGGTGTCGCCGTCTTCGCTCGGCTCAGCATTGGTTTACGATGGCCTCCAGAAGGTCCTGGCCCTGTGGTTCCTGGTCGAGCTATCAAGGTCCTGGTGGATTTCCCTGGGTGGCCCACGGTGACGGTTTTCTCGGTCTATCTGAAGACTTCGGAGGGCCTCAGTGAGGCCAACGTACAGATGATCGCTAAGATAGGTAAGCAGGTGAACGACCCAACTCATACGATCCTGGCGGGCGACTGGAACCTCACCCCACAGGTTCTGGAGGCCTCTGGAGTTCCACGCAAGTCGGGGATGTTGGTTTTGGCGCCGATTGAGCATACGTGTCGTACTCCGTCTACGAACACAATTATAGATTTCTTCGTCATGGGCCCTGGGTTGTCTAGATTGATTTCTGGAGTTGCAGCTGTCATGTCTTGGGACGTCAAGCCCCACAGACCTGTCCAGCTCAAGGTGCGCGCAGATGCTCTTTCCCTCAGGCAGCTAGTGTACCGTAGCTATCAGCGCCTACCTGTCGATGTGCCTTTTGGTCCGCGGCCTCAACCACCAGCGTGGCAAGGCGCTCTTGCTCATGCTGCACAGGCAGCGGCTTGGGCCATGCACGAGAAGGCCACGGCGGCCTGGAGGGTTTTGAATAATGCATGGGCGCAGTTTGTGGACGTCGCCGAGCTGGAGCTTACCCGAACGTTAGGTTTCGAGCCGAAGGAGTTGGGTGAGCGTTCGCGAACGATCAAATCATCTTGGGTTTCGGTTTTCTATCGCCCGAAGGATCCTGAGGATAAGCTCCAGATCGCTGCTGGCTGGAGGTGGCTGTACCAGTCTTTTCAAGAATTTACCCTGACGGTGCAAGATGCGACGAAGGACGCCGTCCAGTGTTGCATCCAGCTTCAGGTATCGCTCCAGGACTCCTGCCCTGGCGAAGGCCTGTCTGTGCGCCTGGACGCCTCCCTCCGTGCCATGCGCACTCTGGCGAGGAGCTGGCAACACCACAGCAGCTTCCATAGGCAGGAGTGGCTTGAGCTAGCGCAGCAGTTGTTAGAGGATGTTCGTGAGGATTATGAGCAAGCTGGGTTGGATGGGGATCGCATCCAGCGGGGGTCGTGGGATCTCTGGCAGGAACGGGCCCTTGCTGGCTCAGCTCGTATTATGCATCGTTTTACGAAGCTAAAAAAGGTTTGGCAGCCGACAGTTATCCAGAGTGCGCCTGGAGTGTTCACTGCAGATCCACATGCCCTTCTGGAGGATGAAGCTCAGACTCTGGGAAGATTTTGGGGAGCGGACTTGAAGCCACCCGAAGCCTGGATTCCTGATCGTCAATGTTTCCCTCGGGCCAGCGTTGATGAACTTCGGGAAGCGTCTCTGAGCTTCAGCCGCCACACTGCCCAGAGCTTAGATGGATTTCACCCTCGGCATGTTGGCGCCCTCTCCGACGAGGGTCTCACGTGCTTGGCCGTGCTCTACGAGGCCGTGGAGCGGCTGGGCCTTTTCCCCGCGCAGCTACTGTGGATGCTGCTGCCTTTACTGGAGAAGCCCAAAGGAGGTCTCAGGCCGATTCTGCTTCTGGGTTCTTTTGTTCGAGTTTGGGAGCGACTTCGGAGACCGCAGGCGGATTCTTTCCTGGATCGGGCCCAACGGCCTTACTGGTCTTTCGGTGCGGGGCAGTCTGCTGAGGTGTCGATATGGCAACAAAGTGTGAGAGCCGAGGAGACCTCCGAAAAGGGCGATTATACGGCAGGTTTCATTTGGGACGGTATGAAGTACTACGAGTCCTTTCGGCTCCTGTGGCTGAGGGATCGGGCCATGTACTGGCGCATACCCACGGTTCTCATAAAAGTCCTGTACAACCTCTGGAGGTCCCCGAGAGTACTCCGTCTGGGAGCTCATCACTGCCCGCTTATTCAGTTTGCGCAAAACGGTTTACCAGCAGGGGACATTTTCAACGATGTTTTCGTGAAGGTTTACGCGATGTTCGAGTTTGATCTCTGGTCTAGCCGAAATCCTGGGGTCAGTCTGGGATCGTACGTCGATGATGACACGGTTTCGGCCCATGGTCCTGAAAGTGTTATTATGCATGATTTGGTCAAGGCGGCGAAAGATTTGAAGTGGGTTTTTCAGACACGTTTAGGTGTTCGGCTAGCTGAAGACAAAGCGGTATCTTTTTCGTCGTCCAGCAGGATAGCTTCCAAGCTCTGCAGGCGACTTCAGCCAATATGCCCTTCTTCGGCCACGAACTCCACGGTGTCGCTGGGCGTGGACCTAGCACCTGGTCAGGGGTTATCGGCCAAGAAGGCTAGAGCTCGGCGGCGGCAACGGTTTCACGATATGCGAATTCGTAGCCGACTACTCCAGCACTATAAGAAGAAGCTCCCCAGGGACCGTACGCGGATTAACAAGATATATGTTGCAGGAGTACGGCCAGCAGCAGGTTTCGGCAGCATGGTCCTAGGAGTTTCTGATCATGAATTGGCCTCTTTACGTTCAGTGCTCATGTCAGGCAAGTCTCCTGCCCATCGGGGAGCAAGCTTGACAGCGAAGTGTGTGCTTCATGGAGACCCTGCGTGGCGTCAGGCGGTGGCCCCAGCGCTTCAGTGGTCGAACAGCCTCTGGCAGAGCCTCACGGAGCCCACGGTTTCCCACTTCTCGTTTCGGGATCATATTCGGATATGGCGTACAATATCGAGTTCCTCTCCTGAGTTAGGCCCTACTGTCTGGCGTAAGTCTAAAGGCCCAGTGCACAGAATGCTCCTCTCCCTCCATCGTATCGGGTGGCGTGCAGATAATTTTGCGCTGTGGAGAGATGACCGCGATCGCGTCGTTGATTTAATGTACACCTCCCCAGCTTTAGTGGCCAAGCAGCTTGAGGCTGGCGTGCAGAGAGCCCTTGAGCGCAAGATGGCCACCGATTTAGATGATTTCAACGAGGTCAGAGTTTGCCCAGACCCTGTCGCCAAGTTGTTTCGTTCACGTAAGACCACGGCCAGACAAAAATATTGGCTTTCGGCTGTGTTTTCAGGTGCCTGTTGGACGGGAGATCGGATGAGAGCGTGCGGGTATGACCACGGGGGGGGGCTGTCCTTTGTGTAGGGAACCCGACTCCCTGTTCCATCGGCAATGGCTCTGTCCGAGTGTGGCTGAACAGAGGCTCGAGTATGTTAGTCAGGAGCTGATTGATCAGGTGAAAGCTGCCGACCCCCAGGAGCTTTTGTTCTGGACGAGGCTCATTTTGCTTCAGCCTGTGGTCCCTGGCCCGTCCTGGAACCTCGACCCGATTTTTCAGGATTCCGAGGGCCAGGAAATCAGTTTTGAAGATTTTCTTGAGCTGACCCGTGGGTGTGAGCCCGTGGTTGGCGGCTCAGCAACTCAGCAGGTGTTTAAGGAGCTCCAACGTGCTGCGTTCGGGGCTGTGTTCCTAGCACCTGGCCCCGAATACAAGATTCAGGCAAGGATGATGGGCACAGTATGGCCCACCCTTTTCCAGACCCCGCAGTCGGCGGAGCATCTTGGCATAGCCACGCTCAGCTGTGTCATAGATCACCCAGTCACACCTCACAGTGACTGCTCTGGTGCCGTCAAGTTGCACAATGCGAGTCGTCGGGAACAGCTGTGCCCAAAGCAGATGTTTGCTGGCCTTAGGAGGCTTGCTATAGAACACGACCCTCAGGGCTGTCTGGGGCCTGCGTCCTACACCCCCGCCCATAGGTCTGAGGAGGTCATTTTGGCTTTACCGATTTTGGAGCGTCGCATTGCACTGGGAAATGCTGATGCTGAACTGACACTTCACCCAGGGGCCCCGACTGAAGACCTCGAGGCTCTGGATGTGTGCGTGAAGCGTGTGAAAGTTTTAGTTCGAATGTTTGATGCAGTGCTCTCCTGCTACCCCAAGATGGAGTTCCGTCGCTCTGCCAGAGGCCCTCGGACGACGGCGGCTGTCAGAGATCCGAGTTGGCACGACTGGTGCGAGATCGACTCGGGAGTAGCATGGAGGTGCACCAAGTGTTTCTCGATCACCTGGGACCAGGACAGATCGTTGGTAGGGTGCAAAGGGGTCCCCACTGCTTTTCGGAATCTTAAGGATGCCGAAGAACGGGGGCACCTCCTAGCTTGCTCAATGATTGACAACGAAGCCCAGGAACCTTTAGTGTTTTGCTATAGGTGTGGGGCCTACTCGTCGAGGAGGTGTGTTTTGCTGGCGACGCGGTGCTGTGGAAAGCTGGGCACGAGATCCCAGACCTTATCCCGTATCAAGCAGGGGCTTCACCCGCACTTTTACAATGATAATCGTGTCACGGACCCCTGCCGTCGCTCTGCTGGTTTTGTCATGGAGGTCGCGGCCACACAAAGTGGTAGACAGACGGCCTCCCGACTGCGCCTCGTGTCAACTCCTGGCATGGAGGCCTTGGCGGCCCGCATTCGTGCGCGGGAAGAAGCCGCAACTGCCTCCCGTCGATCGGGGTAGGCAGGGTTTTTGTTTCAGTTCTGCCCCGAGGGCCTCCGAGGAAAAACTCTTCCTCATCATAAGTGGCCTCTTCCTCATCATAACTGACCTCCTCCTCCTTCCTCTTCCTCATCATAAGTGGGCGCTCTGGTCGTTTCGCTGGAGGTTTCCGCACAATTTCTGATCTCGAGCTGCAGCGTACAGCAGTTTCACGGCTGGAGGGCGGGCGGCTTTCAAAACGGGATCTTCGCCTGAGCGCCGCGCATGTTCGTCTTTGTCGTTTGCAGGCATTTCACGGATTGAGGGCCGACCTTTTCAGAATGTGTTTCTTGCCCGAACGCCGCGCACACTCGCCGTAAAATATTGCAGCAGGTTTACGGATGGAGGGCGTGCGGTTTTGAAGCGTAGTTCTCGCCTTGGCGCCGCGCACATTCGTCTTGAAAACTTGCAAGCGTTTCGCGGAGGGAGGGCGGTTCCTTTCCAAAATGGGGTTCTTGCCGTAGCCTTGCGCGCATTCATGGTAAAGGTGTGCAAGAGCTTCACGGATGGAGTGAGAGAGGTTTTGAACATGTGGTTCTCGATTCAGCACCGCGCACATGTGTCTTACATTTTTGCAAGCGTTTCACGGATGGAGGGCGTTTGTTTTTCATACTGTGGCCACGAGCGCAGCAGAACACAGGAGCATGGCAGGCCACAGGAGCACGGCAGACCACAGTAACATTGCAGACCAACACAACGAACCGACAGCAGTTCTGTTGGTCGTCGGCGTTTCGTTTCCGAGTTTTTCTTCGACGTTCTCAACAGGACGTTCTCTGACAAATTTCGTGAGCAAGAGTAGCTCTTCCAGTTCCTGTCCGGGCAGTCTTATCTCGCGAAGAATGTGTGCGCGGAGGGGGGGCATGCGCCTGGCGCATGCGCGAGGGGCACGTGTTTTCACGTGTCCACGGCTTTCACGGGGTGAGGTCGGGGGGGCGAAGAAGACGAAAGCAGGAGAGAGAGAATGAGAGAGAGAGAGAGAGAGAGAGAGAGAGAGAAAGAGAAAAAATGAAAGTGGAGGAGGAGGACGAAGATGATGATGATGAGGAGGAGGAGGGGGGGGATGGGTGCAAGACGAGGCAGGTGATGAGAAGGACATCTAAGAAGAGGAGGAAGGCGGATGGGCGACAAAGAGGGACAGGAGTCAGGATTATGATGATGATCGGAGGTGAGGGGGTGAGATCGCAGTGAAACGGAGAGCCCCCCACCGGGAACTACCCGTACATCGGTTTCGGCTTCGTGTTCGTGTCGTGCGTGCGGGCGAGGCGAATCTGCGTGGGCGCGCGGGCGCGCAGTGTCCCGTCGGTGTCCCGTCGGTGGCGCGGCGGTGTCCCGTCGGTGGCGCGGCGGTGTCCCGTCGGTGGTGCGGCGGTGTCCTGTTGGTGGCGCGGGGTGTCCCGTCGGTGGCGCGGGGTGTTCAGTTCGGTGGCGCGGCGGTGAGATCGATAGTGGGATAGATAGTGAGATCGATTGTGAGATCGATATTGAGGTCGATAATGAGATTGATTGTGAGATCGATAATGAGACCGATAGTGAGAACTGTTGTGAGGTTGAAAGTGAGTCCGAATGTGAGATCGATAGTGAGTTCGATTGTCAGATCGATGGTGAGGTTGTGAGATCGACAGTGCGATCTGTTGTGAGATCGATCGTGGGATCTGTTGTCAGATCGATAGTGAGATCTGTTGTGAGATCGATGGTGAGATCGCTCGTGAGATGTATAGTTGGATCGAAAGTGAGATCGATACTGAGATCTCTTGTGAGATCGATTGTGAGGTCGACTGTGAAATCGATGGTGAGATCGATGGTGAGATCGATTGTGAGATCGATAGTGAGATCGATCGTGAGACCGATAGTGAGAACGGATGCGAGATCGATAGTGAGTCCAGATGTGAGATCGATAGCGAGTTCGATTGCCAGATCGATGATGAGATCGACAGTGCGATCTGTTGTGAGATCGATCGTGAGATCACTTGTTAGATCGACTGTGAGTTCGATTGTCATGTCGGCAGTGAGATCGATTGTGATATCGTTCGTGAGATCTGTTGTAAGATCGATAGTGACATCAACTGTGGGATTGATGCTGAGATCTATTGTGAGGTCGAGACTTTGATCGATGTGAGAGCGATTGAATGAGACGTTGGTTTCCCCTCTCCTCCGATCCTCCATATCACCACCCGAAGGGTGGTCGTATAGGTAATAATAAGGATGCTAATGATATTACGAATATAATAGTAACAACTAGAATGATACTCATGATAGTAATACTGATGATGGTGATGCTGCTGATTATGATGATGGTGCTGATAATGCTGATGAGGAGAGGATTGGGATGCGGATGAGGATGAGGACGCTGATGATATTGGTGACGGTGGTGATGATGGTGATGCCCGTGATGATAAGGATGATGATGCTGATGATGATCATGATGATGATGATGATGCTGCTGCTGCTGATGATGATGATGATGACGATGACGATGAGGCTGAGGCTGATGCTGGTGATGGTGATGGTGATGATGATGATGATGATGATGATGCTGATGATGATGGTGGCGGTGGTGGTGGTCGTGGTGGTGATGTTTATGATGATGCTGCTAGCGCTGGATATGATTTTGATGATGATGGTGATGTGGATGCTGATATTGATACTGATGGTGATGATGTGATGAGGAGGAGGAGGAGGAAGAGGAAGAGGAGGGGGAGGACGAGGAGGAAGAGGAGGAGGAAGAGGAGCAGGAGGAGGAAGGGCAGGATGTAGTGGTGGTAGTTCAGAAGACGGACAGTGCAGCACGCGTACCAGAAGACAGTTTGTTTCAAATTCCGTACACGGTTCGGGTTCGTGGCCCCCCCAGGGTCATCGCCCCGTCGCCACGGCTGGATCTCTTCGGAGTTCTGATCTAGACGCACCTGGTGGCAGGTTCGAGGGTCGTCCTTGAGGGGGGGTGGGGAACGGGGGGAGGATCTAGGATCCTGGGTCGATTCCAGGTGTGTGTGTGTGTGCGCGCGTGTGTGTGTGTGTGTGTGTGTGTGTGTGTGTGTGTGTTGGTTTGCGTTTGGGGGGCTTCTTCGGGCTTCCAGATGCCCCTGGGGGGATCCTGAGGGAAATGGGTCCTAGCCTCTTGGGGCACTCCCCAGGGCCAGTTTCTTGGGGCCCGTGGGAGCCCCGGGGGTCTGGAATGGGAGAAAACGTTCAGGAACGACTACAGGCTTGATGTATCCACACATTGCTTTTCTTCGCCGAACCTACGAAATCTACGTACGTCTCACTTTCGTAGATCTGCACGCGCTCTATGTTGTTTCGTTAGAGTGTGGGGCCGAACGGTCATTCACTGTCCCTGGGTGCGTGGCTGAAGGGGGATTCCGCGATGCGGATTCTTCTTCTTTTTTTTGTTGTTGAACATTATTTCTTCTTAAGAATAATTATTGTTGGGACCCCTGGTGCACGGCCCCCCCGCCGCGCCTAGGCCGCAGCTACATTTTCATCATTTTCGTGAGGAAGTCTCAGGCAAAACGATTGTGTCCGGATCCGGTTGTTTTGTTCCCCCCCGCTTTCCCTTGTAAAAAATACTATAAAATGAAAATTCTTGTTCTTACTTGATCAAATTGCAAGAATCCCTTGCAAAAAATAAGGTAAAGTGGACATTCGTGCGCGCAAGACGAAATCCTTCCAAAACCTTAGGTTTCGTAACGATTTTAACATAAAAACATCAAAAACCCAATGGTTTTTTAAGAAAAAATTGTCAAAATGTTCTTCCGCGCGCTCTTGCGGATTCGTAGGAAAACCAACACTTTTTAAACAATTCTGTCAAACGGGCTTTTGCGAGCAACTTTTTCGAACTTCTGCGACAACGGTTGCGCACCTGCCAGGGCCATCATCCCTGTCAAATAATACCATGCGGGACACATTCGTTTTTTCTTCGCGCGCGCACGCCGAAATCTCCAAAAACCATTGGGTTTTTAAGAATTTTAGCACCGCGCATCATAAAATCACACGAATCGCACCGTAGGTCCTCGAAAAACACCTGCACGACTTTTCCAAATTTCCACCCGCGCGCGCTGTCCTCTGTCTCTCTCTCTGTCTTTGTACTATGTATGTCATGCGCAACAAATGCACGATGCGGGGCACATGCGGGGCCCAAACAAGTGATCAACCTCTGCGGGTGTGTACTCCACGCCAGTGTAGTATCCACGATCGTCCGCGCGCCACGAAGTGAAGTGTCCTGACGTCATAGGGCGGGAAGCTGGGTGTGGGTGGTTCCCGAGAGTCGTGTGGATGTTTGGTAGAGCTTGCATTGCCCCCCCACGAAGTGGGGGTATTGGCTGGCGTCGCATGAAAACCCTGGCACTGGGGAGAACACTGAGCGTTCGGGTAAAATGATTGTTATTATTGTTGTTGTCGTTGGTAGTGGTGGTGGTTGTGTTGTTGTGGTTGTTGTTGTTATTCCCTACCTAGGCTCTGCCTAGAAGGGTTCTTACTCTCTTTCTTAAAGGGGGCCGCCAGTGCAACTCGCCCCGGGCGGTTCCCCCAGTCCCCGCAGAGCGGTTCCCCCAGTCCCCTGGGAGCTTTAGCTTTAGCTTTAGCTTTAGCTTAGCTTTAGCTTAGCTTTAGCTTAGCTTTAGCTTAGCTTTAGCTTAGCTTTAGCTTAGCTTTAACTTAGCTTTAGCTTAGCTTTAGCTTAGCATTAGCTTAGCGTTATCTTAGCGTTATCTTAGCTTTACCTTAGCTTTACCTTAGCTTTATCTTAACTGTACATTAGCTTTAGCTTAGCGTTATCTTAGCTTTAGCTTAACTTTGACTTAGCTTTAAGTTACCTTTATATCAGCTTTAGCTTAGCTTTAGCTTAGCTTTAGCTTAGCTGTATCTTAGCTTCAGCTTATCTTCAGCTTAGCTTTAGCTTAGCTTTAGCTTAGCTTTGCTTTAGCTTAGCTTTAGCTTAGCTTCAGCTTAGCTTTAGCTTGATGTTAGCTTGGCTTTAGCTTAGCTTTAGCTTAGCTTTAGCTTAGCTTTAGCTTAGCTTTACTGTTACTACTAATGCTGCTTTCCTAGGGGCTCCAACTCCTAGGTAGAGTCTCACTGGGATAATTGGTGTTGTTGTTCTTGTTGCTGTTGTGGTTGTGGTTGGTTGGTTTGTTGTTTGGCGTCGTGCCCCCTTGACCCGGTCCGCGACCCACCCCACGACCCGCCCGCGACCCACCCGGGACCCACCCGCGACCCATCCCCGCGACCGCGACCCACCCGCGACCCACCCGCGACCCGCCCAGCGACCCGCCCAGCGACCCGCCCAGCGAGCCACCCCGCGACCCACCCCGCGACCCACCCCGCGACCCACCCCGCGACCCACCCGCGACCCGCCCGCGATCCGCCTGCGACCCGCCCGCGACCCATCCGCGACCCACCCGCGACCCACCCGCGACCCACCCCGCGACCCACGCACACTGCTTTAACGGAAAATCGGCGCCTGCGGCGGACTCGCTGTATAATTTGTGAGCATGAGGCGCCTGCGGCGGGCTTCTTCAGAGCCTCGCAGACTGCAGATGTCACCGCCGCCCCCTCACTCTTGTATCCGCGACTGCGGGGGGCTGCGTAGGTTCTAAGCGGAGGAGGACGAGGAAGAGGAGGAAAAGGAAGAGGAGGAGGCGGAGGAGGAGGCGGAGGAGGCGGAGGAGGAGGCGGAGGCGGAGGAGGAGGAGGAGGCGGAGGAGGAGGAGGAGGAGGAGGAGGGGGAGGAGGAGGGAGGAGAGAGAGAGAGGAGTTGTTGCTTGGGGGTGGGGGGGGAATCGATCTCGTGGCCGGTCCCCTGCTCGATCTCCTGCCTGGGAAGCCTCCGGGGGGGGGGGCAGAGGGCGAGGGCCCCGCCGGCGCAGGTACCTGGTGCTCCTCTACTACAACCCCGCCAAGCTCCAGTCCAAGATCGACGCGAAGTCGCCCCGGGGGGGAGAGGGGCAGCCAGGAGAGCCTCGGGGGCGGGAAAGAGGGGGGCGATGACTGGGGGGGGTGGATGTCATGGAGGGGGCCATAATATGTCCCCACATTTCATGGCGCCTCTTCTCGTTTCATTGCGTCCCCCCGGCTGGGCCGCGCACGTGCCGCCGGTCATGATTTGCACCCCCCCCTCTTGGACACCCCCCTCTTGGCCGTTCCTGAAGAGCGCAGAAGGCGAAGCCCCACCCCCATCCCCAGTCCCGACTCCTTTGCCACGAGCCGGCCATCCAAGGGGGTCGAGACTGGGGTTGGGGGCGTTGTCTTTATCCTTGGACCCCGGAGAACCACCCCGACCCCCAGTCCCGACCCCATTGAGCGGGGTTCTGCGACCACTTATATACGAACCCTGCCCGTGAAGGACCATGCGACGCTGGGTCTTTTGGCCCCCCGCCGGTATTTCAGAAGTCTGACCTGCAGGGCTAGAGTTTACAATTGGTTGCCTAGGGGTGTGAGTCCTCACTCATACCTGCTCCCCAGCCCTGAGTGCCATGTCCCCCTTCTCCCGCGTCATCCTCCCCGTCGTCGCCCTCCTCTTCACCCTCCATATTCTACTGGTTGTCGTTGTGCTCGTTGTGGTTGTTGTGGTCGTCATTCTTATCCTTGTTGTCTTGATCCGTCTCCTCTTCCTCGCATCTGTCATCCACGATTCCTATCAAATTCGTAAAGGTAATTCTAGATGCTTCGCGTAACCCCACCAGCCAATCCAGAAACGATGCCCAGAGGAGTTGCCTCGATCAGGGCAGTGGGCAGCACACAGAGGAAGGGTCCCCCAGTGGAGGCCTCGTGGAGCGTCTTGGGGGTCCCTTGGCAGTCCCTGGGACCTCTTGGAGCGTCTTGGGTGCCCCGGAGAGCCTCTTGGGGCCTCTTGGGGGTCTCCAGGGAGCCTCTTGGAGGCCTCTTCCGCGCCTCTTGGGGCCTCCTGGGTGCCTCTTGGGGCCCTCTTGAGGCGCTCTTGGGGCCATCTTGGAGTAGACCGATGAAACAGATGGGAGCTCCAGTTACGGCCCTCCCTCGGGAGCCCCACAGATCGCCTCTTGGGCCCCTCTTGGGGCGCTCTTGGAGCGCTCTTGGGCGCTCTTGGGGCCCTCTTGGGGCTCTCTTGGGCCTCTTTTGGTCGGGAGCAGGAATGCGAGAAGACAGCATTCATTGATTTTACCTAATTACGTGTTTGATTCTGGCCTCTAGGCGGCCTCCTGGGGAGGCTCCGTGGCCACTCGGAGCCGTCTTGGAGCGGTCTTGGGGCCTCTTGGAGCATCTTGGGAGCCATTTGGAGCTATCTTGGGCTATATTGGCTCCAAGTCCAGGGGAGAGGGTAGGGGAGGGATAAACCCCTCCCGAAGGGGAAGAGGGGGGGTGGAAGAGAAAGTTCTCTAAACCACCTGCGCCCAGAGGGCTGGTGGACCTGAGGCCAGGACACCAAATTCGGCTCCAAACTGACAGCTTCATCCTCGCCGCTTACTCATTTGACTATCTTACGACTCGAACTGTGACCCCACGATGTTTGCCTCATTCCAAGACGCCTGCCTCCCTCCCCCTACCCCTGTGTGCGCGCAGCCAAGCAGGGCCAATGCAGGGCCTTTGGTGGTCTTCGAGTGGTGCGTGACATGACCTTGGCATCGTTCGGACGTGTGCATTTTTCATCGGCGAGGACCATCGAGGAGCCTTTTGGGCGGGCCATCTTGCGAACAAAACATGCACGCACGAAATCGAGAGATGCGCGGGAACGGGCGTCCGCGCGATGGCCAGTGGGGCGGGCTGTCTCTGGATCGAGGCGGCTGCTGAGGCATGGCATACACTCCGTGTCGTGCACCTCGGAGTCTCAGGGGAGGCCAGACGTACCCCAGAACAGACGCACCAGGGCTGGACCTACACGGTGCTCTGGCGATTTCGTAGGCCGTTTTGGTTTCGATTTCGTTCTGCGGTGAAGGCGGGTTGAAGACAAAACGAGGGAAAACGAAAACAACGCAAACAACAGGCGGGTTGAAAACAAAACGAGGGAAACGAGGTTCAGCCCTGAGACGCACCCTGGAGCGGCGGCCTCGGGGCCCACCTCGGGGCGCCCCCTCGGCCGCGTGTTGGCGCCCGCCGTGGCGGGCACCGCGGCTGGCAGGGTCGCCCGAGCCGTAGCGAGCGACGCGCGCTCTGCGTGCGCCATCCTCCACCTCCGCCTCCCCTCCTCCTCCTCCTCCTCCTCCCTCCTCCCCTCCTCCTCCTCTCCTCCTCCTCCTCCTCCTCCTCCTCCTCCTCCTCTCTCCTCCTCCTCCTCCCCTCCCTCCTCCTCCCTCCTCCTCCCTCCCTCCCTCCCTCCCTCCCTCCCTCCCTCCCTCCCCTCCTCCCCCCCTCCCCCCTCCCTCCCTTCCTCCTCCCTCCCTCCTCCTCTTCTCCTCCTCCTCCTCCTCTCTCCTCCTTTCTCCTCCTCCTCCTCCTCCTCCTCCTCCTCCTCCTCCTCCTCCTCCTCCTCCCTCCTACTCCCTCCTCCTCCCTCCTCCTCCTCCTCCTCCTCCTCATCCCACGCGCGAATCGGTATTTACCTCCGGGGCCTAGCCCGGCGGCAATGCCGGCGATCCTGCTTTCACCCCCAATCGCACGTCACATCAGAGGTGCTGACCTCCAGGACACAACCTGGCGGCAGTGCCGGCAGTCTTGCCCTGATTCCACACTTACACCATAGAGGCATCGTCCTCCTGCAGGACACAGCCCGGCGGTTAGGCCGGCGGTCCTGCTTCCACTCAACGTTCACCAGAGGCACTGACCTCCAGGACATAGCCCGGCGCAATGCTGGCGGTCCTGCCTTCATTCCACGCTCGCACACCGGAGGTATCGACCTCTGGGACAGCCCGGCGGCAATGCCGGCGGTCCTGCTTCCACTCCACACTCGCACAACAGAGGTATAGTAGACCCCGAGCGGAAATGCTGGCGGTCCCGCCTTTGTTATGGTCCTCGAATGCGGCGCGTTTCTACCTGCGCTGGGCTCAACTTCCACACTCGCACACAAGAGGTATTGACCTCCAGGACACAGCCCAGCGGCAATGCCCGCAGTCCTCTGTAGTTACTGCCCACATTCAGATCACGAGGTATCGACCTCCAGGACAAAACCCGGAGGCAATGCCGGCGGTCCTGCACTTACTTGGTTTATGAACTACTTTGTCCAAGTATACCTGAACTCCAGTTAATTATTTGGTTGGTGGCAACAGGGTGTGACAAGGACTTCCCAAGAAACTTGTTTAACAATACACGGCATCGCACATTCTCTGTCGCAGGGATCTCTCTCCCTGTTTACCCCCGACATTCCTGGCTGTTTGGGATAGGGGGTGCACCAATACATTGACCCCCAGGTGGCGAAAGCCAGGCCGTGGTTTTGCGCCGCCCCTTCTAAGGCCCTGAGAAGGGCCATGCGCACCTCCGAAGCAATCTGTATCACTTGCGCGAAGCCTCTCCCGCGCACCTGAGCAGCCCTTCCGGCTGCCGTCTCCGAGGATGGCCGAAACTAAGCGGGGGAGAGTTCAGAAACCGTGGGGGACGTAGGACGCCAGTGGCCACCTCGCCCATTCATAACACTCATTCCCCATGCGTTAAGATCACGTTAAGATCCCCGGGAACCATTTGACTCAAAGGATTGGTTTCTGCCATCCTCAAGACTTTAAGGATGAGACCTCCTAGAGCCTTTGCAACTCCTTTCCTGCATCGGCATGCTGCTTTGGGCAGCGGGTGAGTGGGAAACCGTAATCACCCTGACAAGGGTTCTGATGGTCACCTCATCCTTAAAGATGGGTTCAAGGTGCCCTCAAAGCCTATTGCGTACCTGGCAGTCCTCCTCCTCCTCCTCCTCCTCCTCCTCCACCCCCTCCCCCTCCCCCTCCCCCTCCTCCCTCCTCCCTCCTCCTCCGCCTCCTCCTCTTTCTCCTCACCCTCCGCCTCCTACTCCTCCTCACCCTCCGCCTCCTCCTCCTCCTCCTCCTCCTCATCATCATCATCACTCCCCCCCCCCCTCCTCCTCCTCCTCCTCCTCCCTCCTCCTCCTCCTCCCTCCTCCATCCATCCATCCATCCATCCATCCATCCATCCATCCATCCATCCATCCATCCATCCATCCATCCATCCATCCATCCATCCATCCATCCATCCATCCTTCCTTCCTTCCTTCCTTCCTTCCTTCCTTCCTTCCTTCCTTCCTTCCTTCCTTCCTTCCTCCTCCTCCTCTTCTCCCTGCGCTCCCAGGGCGCCCGCTCCCGGCCGCCGCCCCCGGGGCGCGTGCGCTGCTACCCGGGCATGCCCGGCCGCCGGCGCAGACGGGCCTCTGTGAGGGCAGCGCCCCGGCCCTGCCGCGAGCGGGCGCCGGGCGGGCCAGCGCGCCGCGGCCAGCGCGCCGCGGCCAGCGCGCCGCCGCGCGCCTGAGCTGGGTGCGTGCGCGTCGCCGGAGGCGGTGAGCGCCACCCCCGCGCCCGTGCCGGCCATGGCGGCGGCCAGGGGGGGGGCTTGACTTTAGACGCAGGAGTGACCTTTCTCGCCGGAGTGGCCTCTGGCGCGGGCCCCGCGGGGTCCCCCGCGCGCCGAGCGCGGATCGGCGGCAGCGGCTTGCGCGCCCGGGCTTGGGCTTGGCCGCCCCGCGTCCCCCGTGAAGCCGCGCAGTAGAGTCAGGATAGGGAAAAACACACAGACACAATTCATCGTCGACTCCCAGGAAGATATGGGGAATATTGGAAGTGGGGGGGAAACGAAAACCCAGAGAATATGGGAAGTTCCGGGGATCCTACTATTTGTATCTACTTGTGTCCAGGGCTCCCTCATAGAGGTCACCATTGCCCA
Organism: Prorocentrum cordatum; assembly: GCA_963575745.1. Classification (NCBI taxonomy): domain Eukaryota; class Dinophyceae; order Prorocentrales; family Prorocentraceae; genus Prorocentrum; species Prorocentrum cordatum. The sequence goes on along the minus strand of CAUYUJ010020306.1, from coordinate 70,854 downwards.
GGGCCATTCTTGCGTGGAGCCGAGGGGAGACCTCGGTCGGCAGCGCGAGCCGCCCGCCGTGCCCGAGTCGGCCCCGTGCATCCCAAGTCTGCCTTCGGGAACGCGGCGAGGATTCGCGCCCCTGCGGCAAAAGCTGCTGGGCAGCGCGAAGGAGTGCCCTTATTCGGCGCGGGCACGCTGGGGCCCCCAGATGGCTGGGCTTGATGAGACGGCAGCGGCCTGCGCGCTCGGGCTTGGCCCGCCCGCGACCCCCGAAAGTCGCACACCGAAGGTCGCTCTTGCACAGGGTCGCCCCGGCGTGTGGCCGTTTTGTTCCCGAGCTTGGCTCCGGGGCCGACGCTGGGGAGTGCTGGCGTCCTCGCCCACGGCCCCGAGCGAACTCAGCCCTGGGGGCGGGCCTCATGCGGCGGCGGCGGCACTCCAGATCTGCGCAGTGGCGCTCTTCTCGCATGGGGTCTTTTTGCACCGGCCTTCTGGGCGGAGTGCGGCTTGTGATCCCGCAGGGAACAGCCGCACATTGTATAACTTATTTCAGGAGGGAAAGAAACACACAGACACAATTAATCGTCGATTCCCCAAAAAATATGGGAAAATATGGGAAGTGGGGGGGTGACAGAAACCCAGAAAATAATGGAAAATATGGGGATCTGTTTTGTTTGTGTGTGCTTATTTGTGTGTCCTGGCGCCCCTTCAATCTTCTCGTCGTGTCGACGCGGCGGCGATCCCAGCGCGGGCGCTCCGGGTGGAGAGCGCCGCCAGAGGCCCAGGATATCAGCCAATCTGCAGCGATCGGGCGGTCGGAAGGCCACCGATGGCTCAAGGTGGAACGACCCGCGCGGTGTCAGAAGCCAGCGCCGCAGTCGGTACGACACGAGCCGACCGCAGGCTGGGAGTCGGCGGCGAGCGAGGGGGGGAAGTGAGAAGGAGGAGGCCTTCTCAGAAGGCGGCGGGGCTTGTCAGAGGGCCTCCGGCCTTTGAGAGGTTGTCTTTGTCTTCGGGGAAGGCTTGTAACATTTTTCAGAAGGCCGTGGGACTTCCGAGCCTTCTGAGAAGGCCCGCCCCCTCTCCCCCCCCCTGGGCTGGCTGCCGAGTTTGAGGTTGAACGATCTTCGCGGTGTAAGGAATCAGCCGCCGAAGTCGGCACGACCTGAACCTGCCGCAAGCTGGGAAGGCGTGCCACCGTCTCGTCCTCGCACCAGGTGGGTGCCTCGGGTTTTTGTTGGCCTTGCGACCGAGTGCGGCGCCTCTTGGGTCCATCGGAGCCCATGCGAACGGAGGGCTGGGGCGGAAGGGATGCCTGGCTCGGCCCGGGAAACCTCTGCGGACGAGTGGGGGCGGTTCCTGGCTCGGCCTGGACATCGCCGGGCGGCAGCATCAGCAGCAGCACAGAACACTGGAGCGGCGCGGGGGCCGTCGTGGGCCTCAGGGTACACCACGAGCCACTCAAACCCACGCCCACAGCCCACAGACCGCCCCCCCCACACCCGACCCCGCCGTGGGCCCCCGGGCACACCACGAGCCACTCAAACCCACGCCCACGGCCCACAAACCGCCCCCCCCCCCCCCCCAAGCCCGACCGCCGGCTTGGCAGAGGGAGTGGGAAGGGAATGGGAGGGGAGGGAGAGGCACGAGGACCCAAGGAGCCAGGACATTGGGCCCTCCACTTCGGTGCCCGAGTGCGGCTCGGATGCGAGGGCGCCCTGGCTGTTCCGTTGGCGCGAGGGGAGGGACCTTGGGCCCTGCTTGCCCAGCCTGCTTGGCATCGCTCGGACGTGTGTGGATTTTTTCTCGGTGAGGACCATCGAGGAGCACGTTGGCTCATCCTACGACAAGGTAAGCGCACGAAGCCGAAAAATGCACGGGAAATGTACGTCCGAGCGATGGCAAGCCTGACGTCTTGGCCTCCCCAAGGTGAGGGCTCAGACGCTGGGCTGGGCTCCTTGTGTGTAGCTCCAGCTGGGGTATCCGGGTATGCTTTTTCTCCGGCAGTTGCCCCCGTGCTCGCTTCGGGACCTCGGCCTGCTGCAGACTGTCCCTGCCCGTGCCCCGCGGGCCGCGACTGCTCTTCGGACCATCTCTTTCCCTCCCCCCCCCCAGGGAGGGATGGAGAATTGAGAAGAAGAAAACAACTGCTTTAACATCAACTTTTGGCGCTCCGCGCGGAGCGCCAAAAGCGTATGTTTATGCCGTTTTTGCTTCTTAGAGAATTGGGCTTTGGGACTCGGCCCGGCCCTCCAGCCCGGTAAACCGGGGTGGGCCACCTGCACAGCTGCGGGCGAGAGGAAGCCAGGAGTGGCTCAGTCACGACCTGAGCCCGAGTGGCGGTCGTCGGGGGGAGGGGGGGGGGGGGGGGCGGTGACGGGCCCGGCGGCGGGTGGGACAGGAGGAGGAGTGAGGGAGGAGGAGTAGGAGGCGAGGAGAGGAGGGACCGGAGGACGAGTACGAGGGACGAGGGACGAGGGCGAGGGCAGGGCGAAGGATGAGGATGAGGATGAGGATGAGGAGAGGAGAGGATGAAGATGATGATGATGAGTATGATGAAGAAGATGAGATGATGATTATGATGCTGATGATGAAGATGATGATGATGATGATGATGATGATATGATGATGATGATGATGATGATGATGAAGCACACCACATTGATGTAGAATGATGATGATGAATGAGGATGAGGATGAGGATGAGGATGAGGATGAGATATAGATGAGGATGAGGATGATGAATGAAGATGATGATGATGAGGATGATGATGATGAAGATATGATGATATGATGATGATAAGGTGTTGATGATGAAGATAGATGATGATGATGATGATGATGATATGATGATGAGGAGAGGAGGAGGAGGAGGAGGAGGAGGAGGAGGGAGGGAGGAGGAGGATGAGGTGGAGGAGGGATGGGGAGGGAGGGAGAGGAGGAGGAAGGAGGAGGAGAGAGAGGAGGAGGTGAGGGAGGAGGAGGAGGAGGAGGAGGAGGAGGAGGAGGAGGGACGAGGAAGGGGGGAAGGAGGAGGGAGGGAGAAGGGAATTGGAGGGAGGGAGGAAGGGGGGGAGGGGGATGGAGGGAGGGAGGAAAGGAGGTGGGAGGATGGAGGAGGGAGGGAGAAGGAATAAGTGAGAGGGGCAAACTTGGTGCGCTCGCGCCTCATCTGAGATGCTATCCCGCCCCATCCCTTGCCATTGCGCCGACTCGTTTCTCATCTGTCCACGGACACGTGCCATAGCCGACCTGCAACTCCAGCAAATAGACCATATCATATGATGCGCAATCGCAAAAGGGGAAATCCATGCTCAGGAGGAGGAGGAGGAGGAGGAGGAGGAGGAGGAGGGTGAGCGGGACGAGGACGAACAGCAGCAGCAGCGGGAACTGAAGTGTGAGGAGCGGGAGGCACAGGAGGATCAGGGGAACGAAGGCGGAGGATTGGAAATGAGGGGGGCGACAACGACGAAGAAATATTCAGATTCTGCGCAGGGGCGAGAGCTTCTTCCTGAGCGATGGGAGCAAAGCGCCGATCCGAAAATTAGCGGGAACACCATTTTGAAGCACCGAGAACAATTAGATGGTAACAACCTTGAGAAACAGTTGCTTTTGAAATGTTGTGTTAAACACCGCACGCGGAGAGGGCCGAGTATCTTCTGGACGGAGTCAGGGCAGAAAGGAGAGTGGTATTTAGATGTTTTACTTGTAGAGGGTGGTAGGTAGGGATGGACGGGATGGAGGAAGGAGGGGGGGAGGAAACGGGGGAGGAGGGAGGGGCAAGTGGGCGGATCTTCTGGCGCTCGCCTGGCGAGCGGCGCTGGTGCCCGCAGCCTCACCGAGGTCGAAGCGCGCGGACATCGACAAGCTCAAGAAGAAGTGCCAGGGGGGTGGGCCTTCGGCCCCTTCTCCACGATACGCCGAGGAGGCAGGAGGGAGGACGAGAGGGAGGAGTGAGGGAGGAGGAGGAGGAGGAGGCGGAGGAGGAGGAGGAACAGGAGCACGAAGAGGAGGAGGAGGAGGAGGAGGGGGAGGAGGAGGAAGAGGAGGAGGAGGAGGAGGAGGAGGAGGAGGAGGAGAAACAGGAGCAGGAGGAGCAGGCGTCTCAGCGGGCCCCTCTGCACGGACCTTGGGGGGGGGAAGAGGCCGTAATGTCAAATATCCGTTTTCGAATTAGATTGGCTTCCTCCTCGAGCTCTGAAAGGGACTGGGTCTGGCCGCTGGAGACCTGAGCGGGGTCCGAGAAGTGGTCGGCCAGACCATCCACGTCTCAAGCGCGGATGCTTACTGTAGAGCCCCCCCGACGCGTCCCCGCCCAACCAAATTCTACCTCCTCAGGATGGGGCCCCAAAATTGGGTGGGCAAACGCGGTTGGGGGCAAAGGGTCGGAAGGGGTGACACGAGGGTCAACCGAGCAAGTCAGATCATCAGTCGGTTCATCCAGCCGGGTCCAGGGGGCAGGGATGAGACCACGTAGCCAATAGCAGGGATGTGAGATATAGCCAGCACGTGCTTGATCGACCAGGTGGCTGGACTGCTGGCATGCATCTAGATGTTCATCCTCTGGACATTCCCAGATGGTGTGAACATTGGTCTCGGGGCACCGTTGGCAACGTCGACAAGAGTTGGACGCGATTTTCACACCAGCCTGTTCGAGGCGCGAGAGGGACCAAAACCCGCCGTGGAGAGATTCGCCAAACCTCCCCGCAGCTTTTAGGCCCCCTTGCTCTCGAGCGCTCTCATCTGGCTTCGGAGGGCCGTTGTGTCGGCTCCCTCCTCGAGCCCTCTACCGTTATGGTGCTCGGCAGCGGCCCTCCAAAGGCCCACCTGGAGAGTTTCACGGACCAGCCCCAGGACGGTGGACCAGTCAGGGTCCTGCTCCCAGACGCCCTCCGAAATAGAATAGAGGTCGCCACAGGGATGCTTCCAGGTCCAGGGCCCCTGGGGATCCCAACCAGCCGAGCGTAGAACATGAATGGTGCCACTGATGATTCCGTTGACCTTTGGCCAGCGTCGCTGAGTGGGGGCCTCCTTCAGGCCGGCAGCAATTCTGGGCCAAACTCGAATGGCCCGCTTCCGAAGGAGAGGCGAGGAGGCCATTAATTAGAGCCACGTCTGGACAGTACTAACAGGGAAAGACACCCCTGGGTCGCGATCGCGGTATTCCAGATGGAGGGCCGTGGTGAGGCAGCGGCCCTTGGCTTTAGAGGTGACAAAATGGCCCATCATCCGGCGAAGCAAAACTAGAGGCCGTGGGGCGAGGGGCAGGACCTTAGCGCGGTAGCCTACCCTTGGCAGGATGCCTGTGGTGGCGACTCGTCGGGCCGCTCGCGATCCCTTGGCCGCTTCGTGCCTTCCTCCCTGCGCCCCAATCTACACTGGTTGTGCTGCGATCTGCCGACGCCTGGTTGCTGGCTCCCCTTCCGGGGGGGGAGCCTGGGCATAAGGCGCGCGGATCCCCGCCGGTGTGGTGCGGCTCGCGCAGGGGATGCGGCTGCGGAGGGGGGGGTCCCGTGTTGCGGGGGGTACGGTTCGTCGTCGTCTTCTTCTTCGGGGGGTTCGCCCATACTCGGCTTGTATAGCCTAATTCCCGCTGGCACCTAAGCGTGCCCCTTACTTGACTCATCAGCTTGACAACTGATATCCCTGACTGCGGCTGGCGATTTGGCCACCGCCTTTCACACAGACGGGGGCCAGGACCAGCGCGGCGGCCAGTAGTCTCCTCCTCGGCTGCTGGTTGCCCTGCTTGGCTTTTTCAGTGTTGATTCCACCCCGGGGTGGCCTCGCGGCGGCTCCAGGGTGGTCTCTTCCACACTTTTTACTACTTTCTCGGCCTCTGGCCGAGGGCGTCAAGGCATCGTGAAGCCTGTCAGCCACATCATCCTCTTCTTCCAGTAAGTTTCCGGAGCTTGCCGGCCTGAAACTGCTTAGCTGCTGGTTGCCCTGCTTGGCTTTTTCAGTGTTGATTCCACCCCGGGGTGGCCTCGCGGCGGCTCCAGGGTGGTCTCTTCCACACCTTTTACTACTTTTTCGGCCTCCGGCCGAGGGCGTCAAGGCATCGTGAAGACTGTCAGCCACATCATCCTCTTCTTCAGTAAGTTTCGGAGCTTGCCCGCTGAAACTGCTTAGCCCAGTTCGGGCTCTGTGGCGGAAACTTCTCACAGGGTCACCCAGGAGTGGAGGAGGAGGAGGAGAGGAGGAGGAGGAAGAGGGTATGGAGGAGGAGGAGGAGGAGGGAGGGGAGGCGGAGGAGGAGGAGGAGGAGGAGGAGAGTGTGGAGGAGGAGGAGGAGGAGGAGGAGGAGGAGGAGGAGGAGGAAGAGGAGGAGGAGAGGAGGAGGAGAGGGAGGAGGAGGAGGAGGAGGGGAGGAGGAGGAGGAGGAGGAGGAGGAGGAGGAAGGAGGAGGAGGAGGAGGAGGAGGAGGAGGAGGAGGAGGAGGAGGAGGAGGAGGAGCGCGAGGGCGATGTCGCCCGCTCTTCACCCGGGCGCCAACAGTGAGGCAAACGGTGTCTTGGCTGTCTCGTGGGCCGTTCGCGTTCCGATCTCGCGTCGCGGCAGGGGGCGAGCGACGCCTGGACGACGGAGAACGAGGGCAGGGCGAGAACGAAACGCGCTGCTCAGCTCCAGCCCCGGGTGATGCCTGGGGGTCCGGCACAGGCACGCCCGTCTCCGGGCCGAGCACGAGCTCGATCGGGCTGCCTGCCTGCCAGCCCTGCGGCCGTCGCCCCGCGGCCAGGTACGGGGTCGAGTGATTTGGGCCCGGGGCGCGCGCGGGGACGGCGATGTCCCTGCGGCCGCCGCCGCGGTGTGCCCGGGAGGGCCGCCCGTACTGTGTGGGCAGGCCGCGGCGTGGGAGGAGGGCGACTGTGAGGGAAGGAGGAAGGGAGGAATGGGGGGGGAGGGGGAGGCGGGAGGAGGGAGAGGGAGGCTGGAGGGAGAAGGAGGCAGGGTGAGGAAGAGGAAGATGAAGAGGAAACGAAAGAGAAGGATGATGAGGCGGAGGAGGAGGAGGAGGAGGAGGAGGAGGAGGAGGAGGA
>CAUYUJ010020306.1:34289-63735 GCA_963575745.1 Prorocentrum cordatum | reverse complement strand
CCTCCTCCTCCTCCTCCTCTTCCTCGTCCTCGTCCTCATCGTCATCGTCATCCTCCTCCTCCACCTCGTCCTCCTCCTCCTCCTCCTTCTTCCTCGTCCTCCCTCTCCCCCCCCTCGTCCTTTCATCATCGTCCTCCCATTGTCGTCCTCCCCCTCATCGGCCTCCATCATCGTCCTCCCATTGTCGTCCATCATCATCATCATCATCATCATCATCATCATCACCATCATCATCATCATCATCATCATCATCATCATCATCATCATCATCATCATCATCATCATCATCATCAGCATCATCATCATCATCATTCATCATCATCATCATCAGCATCATCATCATCATCATCATCATCATCATCGTCCTCCCCCTCCTCCCCCTCCTCGTCCTCCTCCTCCCCCACCCCCCCTCCTCGTCCTCCTGCTCCTCCTTTTCTTTCTCCACATTCTCCTTACATCCTCTATTCTTCCGCGTTCTTCTCGTCCCCTGTTTATTCCTCCTGCCTCCCCCTCCTTCCCCAAGGTAACTGCAACGCAATCCTTTTTTCCACTTTATGCCCCCCGCCTTCTTTGATTAAGGCAACTCGCCAGGGCAGAGTTGCTGGACGGGCTGGCGTGGATGCGCGGGGCTTGAAGAGGTCCTTGCGGGCTCAGGCGGCATGCAAAAATCCGCCGTCGCGCTTGTGCGGCATTGGTTTGTTCAGTGAACGTGGTTTAGGTCGCGGGTGGGTCGCGGGCTCTGCACCTCCACCTGGAAGGAATGCAAAAGCAGCCCGCCGCAGGCACCAACAAACATTGGTTTGTACACTGAACGCGGTTTGGGTCGCGGGTGGGCCGCGGGTTCTCCACCGGGAACGAATGCAAAACATGTCCGCCGCAGGCGCCAACAAACATTGGTTTGTACCCTGAACGTGGTCGCGGGTGGGCCGCGGGCTCTCCACCTGAAACGGATGCAAAAGGTGCCCGCCGCAGGCGCCGAAAAATATGGTTTGTACCCTGAACGTGGTTTGGGTCGCGGGTTGGTCGCGAGTTGGTCACGGGGTGGGTCGCGGGCTCTCAACCTGGAAGGAATGCAAAATGCCCGCCGCAGGCGCCGAAAATAGTGGTTTGTACCTTGAACGTGGTTTGGGTCGCGGGTGGGTCGCGGGTGGGTCGCGGGGTGGGTCGCGGGTGGGTCGCGGGTGGGTCGCGGGGTGGGTCGCGGGTGGGTCGCGGTTGGGTCGCGGGGTGGGCCGCGGGCGGGTCGCGGGGTGGGTCGCGGAGTGGGTCGCGGGGTGGGTCGCGGGGTGGGTCGCGGGGTGGGTCGCGGGGTGGGTCGCGGGTGGGTCGCGGGTGGGTCGCGGGTGGGTCGCGGTTGGGTCGCGGGGTGGGTCGCGGGTGGGTCGCGGGGCGGCTTGCGGATGGGACGACGACAACAAACAACAACAAACAACAACAAACAAACAACAACAACAACAACAACAACGAGAATCCGCACTGCGGAATTCCACTTCAGCCACGCACCCAGGGACAGTGAATGACCGTTCGGCCCCCTCGCTCTGATATATACCCGGTTTCTCATCGCGAACCGTGTTGCCGGGGACTATAGTCCACGATCAGTTGTGATCGTGGTGCCCTCCATGTGGTTGAAGACTTATGGGACATAATAGGTTACACATATTGTATGATTCGGTGCTTTGCGATTTTCGAACATCGCGCATCGCGTGTTCGCGGAGGCCCCAGCGCGCTTGCGCCCAAAGCATGGCCGTCTTCTGCTTGCACCATTTCTTATCAGCTCCCTACACGTGGATTTGCTGGAATGGCCTTCTGGCTTCGTTCCACTGCCTATTTGTAAGAACGCATGCATTACCAAGTCGCTGTTGCTACGTGTATCTCGCCCGTTTCTACACCCGGGTTATCCGCCGGATGGGAGCGATCGATGATATCGCGCCGACTTGTTCAGCAGGACCAGTGCCGCAGGGCGAGCGATTAGTGAATGTGTGAAAATCGCGGCTCAAAATCAATGCGCCTCCAAGGGAAAAAAAGGCCCCCACTATATTTGCAAGGGAGGACGGTAACGAGGAGGAGGAGGAGGAGGAAGTGGAGGAACGAAAGGAGGAGGAGGAAGAGGAGGAGGAGGAGGAAGAGGAGGAGGAGGGGACGAGGAGGAGGAGGAGTAGGAGGAGGAGGAGGAGGAGAGGAGGAGAGGAGGAGGAGGAGGAGGAGGAGGGGGGGGAGGAAGGAAGAGGAGGAGGAGGAGGAGGAGGAGGAAGGAGGCGCGAGAAGGAGGAGGAGGCGGAGGAGGACGAGGAGGAGGAGGAGGAGGAGACGGGGGAAGGAGGAGGAGGGAGGAGGACGAGGAGTTGAGGGAGAACATACAAAGAGGAGGATGGGAGGAGGAGGAGGAGAGGAAGAGGAGGTAGGAGGAAGGGGAGAGGAGGAGGACGGAAGAGGAGGAAGAGTAGGAGCAGAGGAGGAGGAAAGGGGAAGAGGAGGGAAGGAGGAGGAAGAGAGGAAGAGAGGAGGGGAGTGGTAAGAGGAGGACGAGGAGGAAAAAATGAGGATGTTGTGATGATGATGATGATGATGATGATGATGATGATGATGATGATGATGATGATGATGATGATGAGAGCTATGATGATGATGAATGATGATGATGATGATGATGACGACGACGACGACGACGGACGGACGACGCCGACCGACGACGGACGACGACGATGATGATGATGTGATGAGTGATGATGAATGATGATGATGATGGTGGGGTGGTGGTGATGATGCTGATGAAGAGGAGGAGGAGGAGGAGGAGGGAGGAAGAGGAAGAGGAGGTGGAGGAGTGTAAAGAGGATGATGATAATGATAATGATTGGTGGTGATGACGAATGATGACGATGATGACGATGATGATGATGATGATGATGATGATGAATTATGATGATGATGATGATGTGATGATGCTGATGATGCTGATGATGACGATGATGATGATGATGAAGATGATGATGATGATGATGATGATGATGATGATGATGATGATGATGATGATGATGATGATGATGATCATGATGATGATGGTGATGATGATGATGATGATGATGATGATGATGATGATGATGATGATGATGATGATGATGATGATGATGATGATGAGGATCAGGATGAGGTTGAGGTTGAGGATGAGGATGATGGTGATGATGATAATGATGCTGCTGCTGCTGCTGATGATGATGATGATGATGATGATGATGATGATGATGATGATGATGATGATGATGATGATGATGATAATGATAATGATAAGGCAGAGGAGGAGGAAGAGGAGGAGGAGGAAGAGGAGGAGGAGGCGGAGGAGGAGGAGGTGGAGGAGTTGGAGGAGGAGGCGGACGAGGAGGCGGACGAGGAGGAGGAGAAGGCGCGGGCGGGAGCCAGGGGCCGTCGGTAGGCCTGCCGGCGCTGTCGCTTGCCCGTGCCCCGGCTCGCGCGGCCTGCCGGCGGGCCACATGCCTTCGCGTCGGCGGCACCGTGTCCAGGACAAAGCGCGCAGAGCCAGGCCGCGGGATGCAGTTTTTGTTTGGTTGTTGTGGGTCTTTCGGGGAAACGAGACGATCATGATCATGATCATGATGATCATGATCATGATCACGATCATTATCATGATGGTGACGATGGTGATGATGATGATGATGATGATGATGGTGGTGGTGGTGGTGGTGGTGATGATGATGATGGTGATGATTACGCTTATTATTCTGATGATTTCAGAGATGTTCCGAGATGGTGATGATGGTGAAGATGGTGATGATGATGATGATGATGATGATGATGATGGTGATGGTGATGGTGATGGTGATGGTGATGGTGATGATGGTGACGGTGATGGTGATGGCGATGGTGATGGTGGTGGTGATGGTGATGATGATGGTGGTGATGATGATAATGATCACGATGGTGGTGGTGGTGGTGGTTCTGATGATGGTGGTGGTGGTGGTGGTGGTGAAGATGCTGGTGGTGATGACGACGACAATGATGATGCGATGATGATGATTGTGATGATGATGGTGATAGTGATGGTGATGGTGATGCTGATTGTGATGATGGCGATGGTGGTGATGATGATGATGGTCATGGTGATGGTGATGATGATAGTGATGGTTATTGTTTATGGTGATGGTGATGAAAATGACAGTCATGATGATGAGGATGATGGCCATGATGATCGCGATGATTATGATGATGATGCTGATGATGATGATGATGATGATGATGGTGGTGATCATGATAATGATCACGATGGTGGTGGTGGTGGTGCTGATGATGATGGTGGTGGTGGTGAAGATGCTGGTGGTGATGACGACGACAAGGATTATGCGATGATGATGATGCTGATGATTAGGATGATGATGATGATGATGATGATGATGATGATGATGCTGATGATGGCGATGGCGATGGCGATGGCGATGGTGATGACTGTGATGATGCTCATTACGATGGTGGCGGTGAAGATGCTGGTGGTGATGACGACTACAATGATGATGCGATTATTATGATTATGATGACGATGATGATGATGATGATGAGGATGAGGATGATACGGACTATGATTATGATTATGATTCTGATTCTGATTATGATTATGATTATGACTGTGTTTCTGATTATGGTTATGATGATGATGATGATGATGCTGATGATGATGATGATGATGATGATGATGATGATGATGATGATGATGATGATGATGATAATGCTTATTATTCGGATGATTTTAGAGATTTTCCGAGATCCCCCATGGTTCCAGGTGTTCCCCGAGTTCGCACGCGCTCCAAAAACGAGGGCCGCTAGATACTCCTGGAATGTATCCTGAGCCAGATGCCATTCTCGTCCTAGACGCCGCGGCTGGAGAGACGGCTTCAGGGCAAAGCCGTGGATGTCACAGGCCCGCCGCCGTCCTGCTGGGTGCCGCGTTGTCGATGCCCCGCCGCAGCAGGCACGAGCCCGAGAAAGACTGGCTCGTGCATGCTTGGGGGCCTGGTGAGTTGCAGTCGGGGCATTGACCTACGGAAGCCTAGATAGGGAACGAGGCCCATTTTTCCCATACGTTGCACTCCGATCTCCCGTGGCAAGCCCAAGGAAAACCAAAGGCAAATCAAGGAACACCGAGCCCCTCCCCAACCTAAAGGGTTCCTTAGTCAGCGCCCCGACTGTACTCGGCACCGTGCCCCGCCGTCAGTGTCCGCGGGCCGGCGGCGCCGCGCTGCCGCCCGTGCCGCCTCTGCGGGCGCCGCGCGTGCCGCCTCTGTGGGCGCCTCGGGGGCGCCCCGTGCGCCGGGGTGGGCCTCCCGAGGTGGCGCCGCGCTGCCGTCGACCACGCGTGGGAGCGACCTTTCGCCGGAGTGGCCTTTGGTGCGGGCTCGTCGGGCTCCCCCCGATCGCCGAGCGCGATGCGACGTGAGCGGCCCGCGCCCTCGGGTTTGGCTCCCTCGCGCCCCCAGAAGCTGCGCACCAGAGGTCGCTCTTACCCAGGGTCGCTCTTACGCCTAGTTGATGCCGCGCGTGCCGCGCTGTGGGCGCCTCGTGGGCGCCCCGCGCTCTGAGTTTACAGTGCCCTAGCTTTCGCCAATGTAGCTGATATCACGCATAGCTTGCACCCCAACGCTTCCGCATCCAGTTCGCACTGCTTGGCTTACACGGCACTGCTTACGGCAAACATAGTATGAGCTGCATCGTTTCGATCTCCACAGCTCACACCACATAACGTACACGACATAGCTTTCACCAGACAGCTTACACGACATGGCGTTCACCTCCACAGCCTCAATCATGTAATGCTATGGGCACGCGCTGGCTGACATGTTCAAACATGCAGCACGTTTCATACATCATTGAGATTGAACCTCACCTTATTCGCATTCTAAACCCAGGTATCTTTGACATCTCCGCATACGCTGTCCTGTCCTTCTATTGTTTGTGCTCCAGCGTCATCACGGCCGTGTTCGATTCGAATCCATTCACGCTTGCGTTTGCTCGACGTTTTCGCAATCGTCACGGTCTCCAGACAGGGCGGCGGCATTCTGCAACATGGCACGGCGGGCGCGCTGAAATGCTGAGAACGGAGAGCGGAGCTGCCGTCCCCCCCGCCAGCACGAGTGCCACAGCATCTGAGAGCCACGGCCCTCCCGTAGCACTCTTCGCAGCATTTGAAGCAGTCTCTCTGACGGGGCCGCGCCCTGGCGCGCCTCCTCCCGTCTCGTCCTCCTGCCGGCCAGAACGGAAGCGCCTTCATCCCGACGGTGGGCCCGCGGATCGGGCCAGAAAATCTATACATATCCAGGGCTGGGCCCTGGAAAACTGGAAATCCAAATGTCGTTCATCGTTGCGTCGCATCGGCGGATATGTCGGGCCCCACTACGCCCCCCGAGCATTCTGGAGAGATTGCCCCCCGGGCTCTTAGCGGGTTGGCGTAGTTGCGCCACATCAGTTGGACAATGAAAAAAGCCGGAGGAGCGGGGGAGGAAGGAGGGGTGGCGAGCGGGCGGCGGCAGTGGCAGAATTGCGAGAACAAGCGGAGAGGAGCAGGGAGGAGGAGGAGGATAACAAGGACGATCGGTTATATAAATGTGGTTTGCGGACAGAGCCCATGCTTCTGCAGTCGACGTTTACTCTTGCTGCTTGTCCTCCTGCTTCGATTTGCCTTCTCCTGGCTGATGATGTTGCCCCTGCAGTCTTTGCTTCCTTCTCGCAGACGCCCCCGCATCGTCGTCGTCTTCGTCGTCCCTTTTCAGCCTTGTGTCATGCTGCTGCTACTGCTCCTTCTGATGGAATTGTTGACGCTTCGCGTATCCCCACCAGCCCATCCAGAAACGACGCCCTGGCGAGCTGAGGTGACCAGGGAAGTGTGGGAGCAACGAGGGGGACAGCCGAGCCGAGCGAAGGAGGGATGAGGCGACGGAGGAGGATAGCTGGATGGATGGATGAGGGAGTGTGGAAAATGATAAGGAATAGGACGAGGAAGAGGAGGAGGAGGAGGACGACGACGAGGGGGAGGAGGAGGAGAAGGGGGAGGAGGAGGAGGAGGAGGGTCGGGATGATGATGATGAGGAGGAGGAGGAGGGGGAGAGGAGGAGGAGGAGGTGGAGGAGGAGGATGCGGAAGAAGATGAATATGATGAGAAGGTGGAGGAGAAGAAGGAGGATAAGGACGCTGACCAGCAGAATGGCCATAAGCATCTTGAATGCCTCTCGGATGCCTCTTGGAAGCCTTTTGGAAGCCTTTTGGAAGCCTCTTCGGGCGTCTTGGGGGTCTCTTGGCGGTCAATGGGGGCTCTTGGGCGTCTTGGGTGCTTCGGGGGGGGACCTGGGGCCGCTTGGGGTCTTTTTGGGGGGCTCTTGGGGACCTCTTGGAGGCCTCTTGGGGCCTCTTGGGGGCCTCTTGGAGCCTCATGGCGGCCTCTTGGGGCCCTCTTGGAGGCCTCTTGGGGGCCTCTTGGGGCCATGTTGGGGCCATCTTGGCGCCTCTTGGGGCCTCCTTGGCGCCTCTTGGGGCCATTTTGGAGAACATCGATCAAACAAGAGGGGAGCTCTAATCAGCGTCGCCCCTCTAGAGCCTCTAAAATCGCCTCTTGGGGCCCTCTTGGGCCGCTCTTGGAACGCTCTTGGGCGCTCTTGGGGCCGTCTTGGGGCTCTCTCGGGCCCCTCTTGGGGCCCTCTTGGGCCAACTTGGAGCCATCTTGAGGCCTCGGATTGCCATCGGAAGCGAAAGGGCGAGAAGGCGAACATCATTTGATTGTCTAACGTGTTTGAGGAATTCTGGCTTCTTGGAGGCCTCCCTGGGAAGCTCTTTGGCCTCTTGGGGACGTCTTGGGGCGGTCGTTGGGCCTCTTGGAGCATCTTCGGAGCAATCTTGAGGCATCTTGGGCTATCTTGAGCCATCTTGGAGCTCATTTTGGGCTTTCTGAGGCGCTCTTGGAGCCGTCTTGGGCCATTTGGGACGCTCCAACGCGTCTCGAACCTCCCCGTCCAGGTCCAGTGGAGGGGGTAGGGGGAGGGGCAAACCCCTCCCCGAAGGGGAAGAAGGAGGTTGGAAGAGGAACCCCCCTAGACCACCTACGCCCTAAAGGGCTGGTGAGATTCGTGGATGAATGCCGCGGTGACGAGGACCTCAAAAGACAGCCAGATTGCTGCAGAGATGGTTGGCTTAGTGTGTGAATGCGTGCGCGTGGCCCGAGATCTCCCACTGCCACTGCGATCGGCCGCGTCCAGGGGGCAAGTTCGGCGTCGGTGTGCTTCGGGGGCACGGGGCCGCTCTCGGGCGTGGGGGTATTCGTGCCAGTGCGATTCCACAAGATCCAATCACCCACCCTGCGAGCAATCACTTTATGAGGCCGACGCCGACCCGCTCGCCCCCGGACGAGGCCGACGCCAATCCGCCCGCTCGGTTTTTCGGTCCGGGTTCCAGCGGGGGTCAGAGAAAACGGAAACGCACGCTCTAGCGATGCGGCATCCTATGCCCGATGTCGCACTGGTGCTGTGCCACCCACAGAGAAAAGCCCCCCGAAATCACCTGGCATAAGCTGGGTTTACGAGCACCCGCGTATCGACGGCGACTAAGGGGGAGGGGCGGCCAGGGCGGTTCTGGGCGCCTGTGTCGAGTCGTCCAATGGAGTACGGCACATGCTTTGGACTGGCGAAGTGAGTGCCCGCACCCCCTCCCCCGGGTTCGCCCCGCCGCCCGCATTCTCCCAACTCGCGAAGCAGCCGTCGAGCTGTCGACTCCTGCCCCTGCGCGCTGTAGCTTTTCGAAACGTCCCGGGGGACCGAAAAAAGGAGCAGCAGTAGATATGTATAGATCCGGCCCCCCTAGCGGAGGACGCGATTGTCCCCGACAGAGGCGGCGACAGCACGGGCACCCTTCATGCTCACCATTTGCACGGGTGTCTTCCTCCCTTCCCTCCTTCCCTTTTCCTTCCCGATCCAAGAAATCCGCGCGGAACGCCGACAGTTCATGTTTATCCAGTTCTCTCTCTACGCCCCCCCCACCCACGGCTCCATCCCTTCTGCGGTGTTGGGGCCCCCGTTCCCGCTCCTCCGCGCCTTGCGCGCCGCACCTCAGCACCTGCCCTCGCGGCGCCGCTGCCCGCCGCGCCGCGGCTCGCTCGCCGCTGCCGCGGCTCGCTGGCCTCGGTGCTTCCGCCCAGGGGCTCCTCCTGCTCCCGCGGTGGTGGCGAAGCTTGCAGTCAGGCTGGCGGACATCTCGGAAGGTCAGCTTGACATCCCCAGCCCCATCAAGGTCGACATCCTCGATGACTTTCGAGAGTGCGCAGCGCCAGGTGTTGGATTCCGACGAGCAGGGGCTGGCCAGGCGCAGGGGGTCTCTGCAACCTACGCCCAGGACGCGTCGGTGTCGCTTTCCGAGCGCGTCGCGGCGGCCTCTCGCGAGGCAAAGTGCGTCCGCGAGGCGCGTCGGGCACGGCTGTCGCGCAAGCGCCGGCAGGGGGGCGGATGTCACGCTGCGCCGGGGGGCGGCCCTGAAGTGAAGCTGCCGACGCTGAAGCTTCGGCGGAGGCAGCGGCATCTGAGCCGCGGGCGGCCGCTTCGGCGGCTGCCGCGGCGCGTGGGCCAGGCGTGCGCCAGACGACTTTCGGTCGCGAGGTGGCGCCCATCTGTTAGGCGCGCCCCCGCCCCCCCCCCCCCCGCGAGGGGCGGGTTTGAAGGCGGACCCGGCAAAACAAACCAGAGGTCACCACTTATATATTGATTCAATCTTCTCGCCGACCGAACTTCGCCCATCGCGACCGCGCGCCAGTAAGGCTCGCGTCTTGCTCGACAGATGAAGGCCCTGGCCCAGGGCGCGCGCCTCCCAGTTTTGTGTTCGTTCTTGCCCAGCGCTTTCTTCGCGAAGTGCCACTGGGAGACCAAAACATCCAGGAGTCACATCTTCAGGCGAGGAGCTCGGGGCGAGCTGCAGGTCAACCTGTAGCAGTTGCGCTCTCGCCGCAATCCGTTGCCGAAGATCGCCGCCAGCATTCCGCGTCTCCCTCTCGGTCTGAGGTTTCTCGTGGTTCAAGTGCTATCGTTAAGTCGGGCTTGTCCCTCTACAGGAGGAATATTCAAAAATAGTTTAAAAACATAGTCCCGGGACGAATTGTTGATTATGTTTGATTATGTTTGGGGTATTTTTCTAGTATTTTGCATTTTTCGCCCAAAATTCCCCTGTAGGGGGACAGGCCCGACTTAATGCTACCAGGGATTCCACCTCCGTCTGGCCAGCCCCCGCCCATGCGCGCCTCCGCGCTCGTCTGGATTCGTGGAGTCATCGAATCGCGGGCTCGAGGGGGGCCTACTGGCCACCGCCACTAGCGCTAACACGGTTGCTGCAACGCTGGTCGGACGCGCGCCGGCATCGGCCAGGAGCGCTGTCTTCGCGGGGGTGACGAAAATGATCGGGCGTCTCAGTTGACGGGGTGGAAGTCGCTCCGGGCCGCCGGCAGTGTTGGCGATGGGGGGGGCATCTCGTCAGAGGCCAGCGCCCGCGTCGAAGACGCCGTCGTTCTTCTTTCGAGATCGGACAGACGCGCCAGCCGAGGACCGCCTGGCTGCCGTCGCGGTGCGCGCCCCAGGCCGCGCCGAAGGTCTCTCCGAAGCTGACCTTTCAATCTCAAAAATCGCGCGCGCGCGTGCGCGGGGGATTTTTCGGCGTGTTGGAACGCGAGTTCTTCCAGAGCCGATTGGGACTCTAGTCCCAGGGCCTCGTTTTGCTGCGATTTTCCCCGCTGCCCCAGTGCTGGGCCTCGTCAGTCAGACGAGTCCGCGGTCTCGCTGGCGCTGTCTCCTCTCGGCATCCTCCGGGCCTCCCCGCGCCTCATCCGGCGGGCCCTGCGTGGCTGATGAGGCTCGCCGCCGAGCTTGTCGTGATGGAGATGGCGACAAGGATTGCAAGCGACTGACTCCCGACTGCAGCGCCTGGGCCACTGCCCTGCAAGGGGCCTGTTCTCCTTCTTGGCGGTGTTGGTTCCTCGGGGCATGGGGGGCAGGTTGCCCCGTGTGTGTTGGATATTTATGTATGTTTATATAGATCTAAGACACATGTATATAGGCCGACGCTGGCGGTCCAGGCCTTGCTCAGAAGCAGTCTGCCCACCAGCGGTAGCCTGCTTTCCAGACCCCCATCACCTTTGTACTGCGCTGGTGTGGCTGATCATTTTTTCGCCCCCCCCCCCCCGTCCGATGCATCTTCGCAGCTGTTGCGCTCTTGTGTTGTCAACTGTTTTTGTGTGTGTATATATTCATATAGGTGTATATGGGTATATGATATAGGTGTGGTGTGTGTGTGTGTGTGTGCGTGTTTACGTGCGTGTGTGTGTGTGCGCGTGTGTGTGTGTGTTTACGTGTACATGTATGTATTTATGTATGTATACAGGTCGGTAGATAGGTATGCATGTATGTATGTATGCATGCACATATGTATGTCTGTATGTATGTCTGTCTGTCTGTCTGTCTGTCTGTCTGTCTGTCTGTCTGTATGTATGTATGTATGTATGTATGTATGTATGTGCCTGTATGTATGTGTCTGTATGTATGTATGCATGCATGCATGTATGCATGCACGCATGCATGCATGCATGCATGTATGCATGTGTGTATGTGTGTATGTATGTATGTATGTATGTATGTATGTATGTATGTATGTATGTATGTATGTATGTATGTATGTATGTATGTATGTATGTACGTACGTACGTACGTATGTATGTATGTATGTATGTATGTGTGTATGGATACGCGTATGCCTGTATGTATGTATGTATGTATGTATGTATGTATGTATGTATGTATGTGTGTGTATGTATGTATGTGTGTATGTATAGCTATACATGTAATCATGATTGTTTACTTGATTGTTCGTATGTATGTTTGTATACATGCATGCATGTATGCATGTATGCATACATGTATGTATATGTGCACGTGTGTCTGCCTGTCTGTATGTGTGTATGTATTTATGTGTGTATGTATGTATGCAATGTATGCATGTCTGTAAGTACGTGTTTATGCATCGGATGTTGGGGGTGAGATCGCAGTGAAACGGAGACCCACAACCTGGAATCGTTTCGTTTCGTTCGTGTCGTGCGTGCGGGCGAGGCGAATCTGCGTGGGCGCGCGAGAGGAATGAACCCGCCGTTGCTAGGGCGAAGTCAAGGCAAATGATTATTCCCCTCCTACCCGTCCTGCGGTGGCTCGCGGTGCCCCGCGGTGCACCGAGGTGTCCCGTGGTGTCCCGTGGTGTCCGCCGTTGCTAGGGCGAAGTCGAGACAAATGGTTCTCCCCCGCTAGGGAGGAGTTATTGAAAAAGAGGAGGAGGATGAGGACGACGACGACGAGGACGACGAGGAGGAGGAGGGGGAGGAGGAGGAGGAGGACACATGGAGGAGGAGGAGGAGGTGGAGGAGGAGGAGGAGGAGAAGGTGGAAGATAATTAGGAGGAGTACGACTATGAGGAGGAGGAGGAGGAGGAGGACGAGGAGGATGAGGAGGAGGAAGAGAAGGAGGAGCAGGAGGAAGAGGAGGAAGAGGAGGAGGAGGAGGAGGAGGAGGAGGAGGAGGAGGAGGAGGAGGACAAATGGAGGAGGAGGACAAATGGAGGAGGAGGAGGAGGAGGAGAAGGTGGAAGATGAGGAGGAGGAGGAGGAGTACGACTAGGACGAGGAGGAGGAGGAGGAGGATGAGGAGGAGGAGGAGGGGAGGAGTCCTTTCCGCCCCCGCGCTCCGCAGCCGATTCGGCTCAGAGCAGACCTCCCCGCGCGCGGAGGCGCCCCTGACCGCGCAACCGCGGGGGCACCCGTCCCGCCGCGCGGCAGAGGCCCCCGGGGGGCTAGCTATCCTTAAGTCGGGCGTGTTCCCCTACAGGGGGATTTTCGACGAGAAATAAAAGATACCCAGAACATACTCCCAAATGGTAAAACAAATGCGCGAAAAATGGTCCCCAGACTATTTTCAGACTATATTTGACTCGTCCCCCTGTGGAGGGACAGGCCCGACTTAAAGCTGTCGCTGCTCGCATGCATGGCTACACTGGAAGTCGTAGTGGATAATGGGCTCTCGCAACAAGAAGTGGATCCGCCCAAGGACAGCATTCCGTCGCCTAACGGACCAGTCCAGCAGCACACTACAGCGACGGACAGCTTGCCAAAGCCCGAGGGAGTACATCAGTGGTGCAATGGAACCCGGGTCAAGATTGATACTCACAACGCAATCAAGGTCAACGTGAAGATTAACATATTGGAAATATCATCGATCGACCAGGTGAGCGAGACGTTTACAGCCATCTTCACCATGCAACTTTTCCACATTGACCCGATGTTGAAGGATTTTCGCACTGATGTGACCTACGCCACAGATAGAGAGCTTGTGGTCGAAGAGAATTGCACGATTACCACAAATTGGAAGTACAGCCCGCAAGGGACTGTAACGATTCGGTGCGCAAACGGCTTCGAGAAGGAGCTCGAGCCCACCTGCATACAGCACATAGGGCAGCCAGACTGGGACAAGGACCATACGCTGTTCAAGCCCTCATTCACGTTCGGGAATGCAGTTGGGACTGCAGAAGTCATACAGCACGTTCGCATGCTGGAATATTGCAGCCCTGCGGGAGGTCACGTATTCGAGAAGTACAAGTTCCAAGCCACGTTCGCAGAGCGATTGGAATTGATGAGCATGCCTTTCGACAGGCAGGTATTGAGAATACGGATTTATGGCGAGGAGTTGAGCCCGTATTACTCTTCTTTGTCACGCCCCGACATCAGTGGCGATACTGGTTTCATTATTACATGTTCTATCGTTCTCCCAACGTATTCATGCTTTTATATGCAGTTGGTTGGTTTTCACAAACCGCGATTTCCCCGCCCCGTTGCGTTGTAGTGTATCCTCCACGTGTTTGTTGTTCCTCTTTGGGGCTGGGTGGGGGTAAGGACGGGTAGTTGGCGAAGGAGGAGGTCCCTGGAGGATAACCCCGGTGTGGAAACCAGTGCAATGCTGTGATTCGATCGTACCGTAAACCCTCATGTGTCCAGTTTTCAGCGGAAATCCCCACCGCCGTTGCCAATGCAGCGTTCAAACATGCAGGATGGTTGTACCGAGTTATCCGTAAGGGCTTCGCCCCCTGCCGCCGGCCCCCTCTCTCGGAGAATGGGCCATGGAAGAGCGAAGTCATGAGGCTTTGGCTTCGCCGTGAAGCAGTGTCGAGACCTGTTTTTTTTTCGACCCTGACCCTACGGATCTGCGTGAGGGGTGCCGCCGAATTTCAGAAGTGCGGCAAATCCTTTGTGTTTATGGAGCCTGACCCCGCCGATCTGCGTGAGGGGTGCCACCGAATTTCAGAAATGTGGCAAAGTCTGTGTGTTTTTGGACCCTGACCCTGCCGATCTGCGTGAGGGGTCCCACCGAATTTCAGAACTGTGGCAAATCCCATGTGTTTTTGGACCCTGACTCCGCCGATCTGCGTGAGGGGTCCCACCGAATTTCAGAAATGTGGCAAAGTCTGTATGTTTTTGCACCCTGACCCCGCCCATCTGCGTGAGGGGTGCCACCGAATTTGAGAAATGTGGCAAATCCCTTGTGTTTTTGCACCCTGATCTCACCGATCTGCGTGAGGGGTCCTACCGAATTTCAGAAATGTGGCAAATCCTTTGTGTTTGGGGACCTTGACCCTGCCGATCTGCGTGAGAGGTGCTACCAAATTTGAGACATGTAGCAAGTCCTGTGTGTTTTTGGATCCTGACCCTGCCGATCTGCGGGGGGGGGGGGGGGGCAGGAAATTTCAGAGATGTGGCAAATTCTGTGTGTTTTTGGACCCTGACCCCGCCCATCTGCGTGAGGGGTCCCCGAATTTCAGACAAGTGGCAATCTTTGGTGTTTTTTCATCCTGACCCCGCCCATCTGCGTGAGGGGTGCCACCGAATTTGAGAAATGTGGCAAATCCTGTGTTTTTGGACCCTGACCCCGCCGATCTGCGTGAGGGGTGTTAATTTTTACCCACCCCAGAAATTCAGAGCAGACGATTTCTCCGTGGTAGAAATGCCCGTTTTGGGCCTCCCCCCCTCGCGCGGTCCATCAACAAGGAACAGTAAGCAGCAAGAGGTCAACAAGGAACAGTAAGCAGCAAGAAGCAGAACTGGAAGCTGCAACTGGTACAGGAAACTGCGAATTCCCGGCAAACAGCCTGATGGCCCCACAAGGGGGCCGGCGGATCCTGACAGGCTCGGCAGAACCATCCTGTTGTCGTTTGAGATGCATTGGTGCCATGTTGTAGAATATAAGCCCACGTGATTGTTGTATTTCGTCTTGAAGGTATTGAGGGGGGGTTCTGTAGAGCTCGTTGGGGGCTTCTTGAGGCCCTCTTCGGGGCCTCTTGAATACCTCGGAGCCGTCTTTGGCACAACGAGGCTCGGTTGAACCATCGTGGGATTGTCCGGGTGAGTCTTGCCGCCGTATGTGGGCCCTCTGGAGCCTGTCTTGGGCCGTGATGTGGCATTGTCGGGGCTCCCTGAAGCTTTCCCAAGGGTTTCTTCAGCCGAAGAGCTCAGAAGCAGAGACACTGAAGCTCCCCAAGTGTTTCGTTGCTAGGGCTCCATAGTGCCTCGCCAGAGGCTTCCCTGGGCGCTTCTCATGGGCTTCGTGAGGCCTTTCGGGACATCTAATGTAGCTTCTGGGCGGCCTTTGAGCCGTCTTGGCCTTGTCTCGGGGCATCTTGCATTTGTCGTGGGCGCTATCGGGTCGTCTTGGACACGTCTTCAGGCCGAGAAGGCTGCCGAGGGGTAAGAGTAGTATGGGGACCGGGGGGCGCCTGCGCCGAGGGATGGGCTGGGCCGCTCACAGCAGGTCTGAAGGGAGTCGCCCCCTGCCGCCAACGCCCCCTCCATGATTGCCTGCATGACTGGCTGGATTCGGTCGTTTGCCTGATCGGCTGGTCCGTTGGCAGGCTGGCTGGCTGGGTGGCGACTCGTCCGGCCGGCTGGCTGGCTGGCTGGCTGGCAGGTCGGCGTGCGCGTGTCAGCGCGTTATGTTCAAGGGATCGTGGCGTCGGGATCGCGGATTCATCGTCTCTGTTCGAGGGGTCGCGGCCACAGGAGATCACCACCCACCAAATCACCTCAATCCAACCCGAAGGCTTCAATTTTCCATCCATTTCCAGTGGGGGGGGGTCGGGGAACATTGTAAAAACACATGAAACTCGTACCCCCCTCAACCCGAAATTCGGGTCAAATTCGGGTCTTCGGGTTGGGTTGGGGTGGTCTGGTAGGTAGTCAAGAGAGTGGACGCCTCGTTTGCTGTCGAAGGGGTCGTGGCGCCGGGAGAACAGATCCGTCGCTTGTGTAAGGGGTCGTGGTGCCAGGTGCGTGGCACCACTGGTTCGTACCACGGATCCTTGCGTCGGCAGCTCGGAGACGCTGTGCGGATGTGTGTATGTTGTACGCGCGGTCGTGGTGTTGGGAGCGTCGGCCCACTGAGTGTGGGGAGGGATCGTGTCTTCGAGTGCGTGGGTGCCTCGTTCGTTCACCAGGGTTGTGGCCTCCGGAGCGGGGGGCCACAGATCTCTGCGGTGGCCTGTGGCCTCGCGCGCGCATGCCGAAGATCTGTCGCGGGGGGGTCGTGCGGCCTCCCGGGAGCGCGGGCCCGTGGGCTTTTGCGAGGTATCCGTGGCCTCGAGGGTGCCGGCCCACTGCTCGCGTCCAGTGGGTCGCGGCCTTCGGGAGCGCGCGGGCCCATGCCTCTGGCCGGTGGCCCCGGGGGCGCGGGCCTCGCTTGGGCACGGGGGGGGGGGGGCCGTGGCCTCGGGAGCGCGGCCCTGCCTTTTGACGCGAAGGGCTGCGGCGTCGCGAGAGCGGGCGTACGGCCGTGCCAGGGGATCGGGGGGTGGGGGGGGAGCGTGGGCCCACTGGTTCGTGTATCGGGCATCGTGGCGTCGGGGGCGCGGGGCCACCTCGTTCCCCCAAGCAGTGCTCTGGCGCACCGCATGACTTTCACTGCGTGGCTGACACCACACAGAAGATACCACTCACCACACAACTCAAACCACACAGGTTGCACCACATAGCTTGCATATCAGAAATATACATATATTTACATGCGCACACACATATATGTATATGTGTATATATGTAAATCTATAAGATATACGTATAAGTGTATATATGTATATGTGTAGATATGTGTATATATACATATAAACTAGAACCATCGCGCGCGCTTCGCGCGCGCTCAGGTTCTAGCAGGCCCCAGGCCTTGACGAATTCACTGCTCCACTGAAGTAATGGACCACAATCCACGCATGCCAACCCGCATTCCGAAAGGCTTCCGGGAAAATTGTTGCGTAGGGGTGCGGAGGCTGGATGAATCGGGCTCCCAGAAAGGCCTTCTGGCGGCATGGGTTTGGGGGGCGTCTTGGGGAGCGTGCAGCCGTCGTCGCCGTAATGTCGTCGTCGCCTCTTGGGGCGCGCCGTCGTCGTCGTCGTCGTCGTCGTCGTCGTCGTCGTCGTCGTCGTCGTCGTCGTCGTCGTCGTCGTCGTCGTCGTCGTCGTCGTCGTCGTCGTCGTCCTCGTTCTCGTCCTTGTCCTCGTCCTCGTCCTCGTACTCGTCCTCGTACTCGTCCTCGTCCTCGTCCTCGTCGTTTCGTAGTCGTCGTCGTCGTCGTCGTCGCCGTCGTCGGTCCAAGAGGGCACTTTGCGCGAAACGATCTGCGGAGGGCCTCGAGAGGGCGATCAGTCATGTTCCCAGTCGACTTCCCAGACAGCTCTCCTGTAGCTTGATGGTACTTCGAAGCTTCTGGAGACTCGCGGGCCCATGATGAACCATGTCCCTGGAAGGCTTTCTGGGGACATGGTTTGTTCGGGTGTATTGGGGGGCCTCTTGGGCGCTCCCTGGGGGCCCCTTGGGGACCTCTGGGAACTCGCGGGCCCATGATGAATCCATGTCCCTGGAAGGCTTTCTGGGGACATGATTTCTTGGGGTGTGTTGGGGGGCCTTTTGGGCGTTCCCTGGGAGCCCCTTGGGGGTCTCTTGGGGCTTCCTGGACCTCTTGGGCGCCTCACGGGGCTTCGTGGGAGCCTCTTGGTAGCCTCTGGGGGCCTACTGGCGGCCTCTAGGGCCAGAGACCTCGAAATATCGGTTGGCGGTCCCCCTCTGGGCCCCCTCTTGGGGAGCTCTTGGGGCACACTTGGGTTGTCTGGGGAGCCTCCTGGGCCGTCTTGGGGCCCTCTTCGGGGCCTCGTGGGCCGTCTTGGAGCGATCTGAAGGGCCTCCGAGGCCGTGGAAAGCGAGAACGCCAAAATCCTTCAAACACCATCGGACAATGAGCGAATCTTGCCTCCCAGGGCCCTCTTGGGGAGCCTCTCGAGTCCGTCCTTGAGCGTATTGGAGTCCTCGTCGGCCGTCTTGATGGCATCTTGGGTGTCTTCGGGGCCTCTTGGGAGCGTCTTGGGCCCTCTCGGGACCTCCATTAGCATGTCGTGACCTGCTTCGGGGCGGGCCCGGGCCGTCTCGGGACCCCTCTGGGCCTTCTCTTGGGGCACACTTGGGTTGTCTGGGGAGCCTTCTGGGCAGTCTTTGGGCGCTCTTCGGGGCCTCGTGGGCCGTGAGGCCTCCAAGGCCGTGAGGGAGCGCTGGGAAGCGGGAAAAGCGAGAACGCCAAAATCCAAAACACTCGGAAAATGAGTGAATCTTGCCTCCCAGGGCCTTGAGGAGCCTCTCGGGTCCGTCCTGGAGCGCGTTGGAGTCGTCGTCGGCTGTCTTGAGGGCATCTTGGGCGTCTTCGGGGCCTCTTGGGAGCGTCTTGGACCCTCTCGGGATCCCCTTAGCATGTCGTGGCCTGTTTCAGGGCGGGCCCGGGCCGCCTCGATCGGGAGCTCTGGACCCCCGCCCAACAACCCCTGGCGGCCACCGATGGGGGGAACAGCAGCGGCCCGCCCCCCCCCCCGGGCCTACTCCGAGATAGAGAAACATGTTCCCGGGAAGTTTTCCGGGAGCATGATTTGTTCGGCTCTCCTAAGAGGGGCCCCTTTTTGGCCTCGTCGGTAAGCCTATTGGAAACATGGTTGGGGCGGCGGGCGGAAGCCCAAGGAATCATGTTCCCGGAACGCTGTCTGGGAAATGCGACGTACCGAGGTGTCTTGGGGGCCCGCAGGGGGCTTCCCTGGGAGCCCTTTGGGGGCCTATTGGGGCTTCCGGGGGACCTTGGGAGCCTCACAGGGCTTCTTGGGAGCCATGATGGCCTCAGGGGGCGTCCTAGGAGCCTCTCAGGCCGGAGACCTTGAAACGTCGCGCTCTTCGGGCCCTCTTGGGTCGCTCTTGGGGCTCTCTTGGGGCGCTGTCGAGGCCCTCTTGAGCTATCTGGGGAGCCTCCTGGGCCGTCTCTGGGCTTTCTTGGGAGCCTCTTCGGCACCCCCCCAACGGCTTCCGACGGCGTCAGACGGGCCAGGAGCCCACCAAAACGGCCGAAGATGGCCCTAAGATGGCCCAAGACGGCCCAAGAGGCTTCCATGAGGGCCTCCAGGAAGGACCGAAATGGCCAAAATCATTGATTTCCCATGAGTTTTGGAAGGATTGTGGCATTTGCTTTTTTCGGCCTTCCAACGGCCCGAGACGGCCCAAGTGCCCCCAAAGATCGCCCAAGAGGCCCACGACGCCCCCCAGAGGTCCCCAAGACGGCTCAAGAGGCCTTCAAGACGCTCAAGATGGCCTCCAAGGCGGCCCAAGAGCCCTCCAAGACGCCCTCCAAGAAGGCCCGAAAGGGTCAAAACGGCCTCCAGACGGCCAAGATGACTTTCAAGATGCCCACGTGTTCCCCGAAGGCTTTCCAAACCGATTCGGGAAACACATGGTCGTCCGATAGCTTGGTAGGTCTGGCCTCAACGTTCGGCCACGCAGGCGCTTCCAAAAAGGCAGGGAGCGGCGGTGATTCTCCGTAGGCGTCTTAGATGATCATTATTCAGGTGTTTTGGCAGATGCCCACCGTCTGTATACGTGGGCTCTCGCCCGTTTCCCCATGCGTGCACGGCGAATGCTGAGAATGTCAGCCCAAGAAGCTCCGAAAAGGCTCCCAAGAGGCCCCCATGAAGCCCCAAAAGAGTTCCAAGAAGCCCCCGAAAGGCGCACAAGAGACCCTTAGGAGCTACGCGCAACAACCGCCAGTTCCCCAATGGGTCGGCGGTGTGACGCAAGCCCAAGAATCTTGTTTGTCATTTCGACACGCGCCGTGGCTTTGCACCTTACCATCACCACATCTCTAACCCTAACCCTTGACTACACACAACGGCGACCAGAGTTTTACCCAGCCCTGCATCTCATCCCGAAGCTCTCTCCCTAGTCTGACATTGCTCCAACCCTGAGCAACAGGTAAGACATTGAGGCAATTAGCTGCACCATCCGACCAGCCCCTGAACGATAGCCTTGACAGTTCGATCTGTGTTGTGCGTTTGTCTTGCTTGTTCGCCCGCTGCGACGTGCCGTGCGGTGTCGTGCGGTGCGCTCGTTGCCACGCGCGTCTTGCCGTGCACACGGCATGCGCCGCGCCACGCCGTCCGCGAGGTGGCGCGGCCGCCGCACGTCTGCACCTCGTCGTGCCTGCCGCGCGGTGCGTGCCCGTGCCGGGCACGTGGCTGCGTGCGGTGCCGTGCCGCGCGTGCCGTGCCGCGCGTGCCGTGCCGCGCGTGCCGCCGATGCCACGCGTGCCCGGCCCGCAACCTGTCGCCAGCCCCTGAAGGCACCCTCGGGCCCCTCGCCTACAGTCGGGGCCCTGAAGAAGGAACCCTATTGGTTGGGGAGGGGCTCCGCGTTCCTTAAGTGTTTCACAGCTTGCCTCAGGTGTTCCTTATGTTTTCGATCGGAACTCGAAGTTTAACTTATGGAAAAAACGGGGCCTCGTTCCTTATTCAGGGTTCCTTAGGTCAACGCCCCGACTGTATGCCAGGCCTTCGGGCTGGAGACGTGTATACGGGAGGTGTGGTCTGCCAGGGGGCAAGGGAGTTAACGGTGAGCTGGATGTCCCCCCGAGGAGCCGATCTGGCGCATGCAGCTGGCCCCGTTCAAGGACGACCGCGCCGGATGGAAGAGCGCCCCAGTTCCGACAGAGTGGAAGGTCGATTGCGACGTAGACGTGTGCAATCAGAAAGTACCACCTTTCCGAGTGATGGTTTGGAAATTAGATGACAAGGCTTTCAGGTCTTCGCTTGAAGTTGTGACACATGTGAAGCGCATTCCGACTTTCTACGTTTTGAACGTGATGGTGGTGAACTGCGCGATCACTTTTCTGACAGTAGCTGCATACGCCTGTAGACCAGACGATTTCAACGGCAGGGCCGAAATTCAGTTCACTCTCCTGCTGACATCAGTTTCGTATAAAGTGGTCACTTCGTCGTGGATGCCCATAAAATCGTATTTGACCTTCCTGGACCAGTACATCCTTGCAAACCTTCTCATTCAGGCAATCAGTATCGCGGAAAGCTTTATCTCCATATTAGTTGGATGCAAGCAGATCAGGGACCAGGACGACGTGTGGAATGACGGGATGTTCAATGGGAAGTACCAGGAGCGAGTTCCACCAGAGCGCCAGTGTTGGCCCGGGCTGGACACGTTCGAGAGGTATCCGGGTGCCTGCGGCAGGTTCCGCCACGAGGCCATTTTGATTGGTTTTTTGTCGAGAGGTTGCCGTCCCCAGGCTCCATAGGATTCTACGAGCTGACGCGACCCCACGCAGGCTCGAGTAGGCCGCAACGCACGATAGTTGTCTTCGTCAGGGGCCCACAGTGATGTGACAAGTAATACCTGTATCTATATTTGGTTGTTTCCCTCTCTCTCTCACTCTCTCTATCTCTCCGTCTCCCCCCCCAGATCCAAATAGGCCGCAACATACAACATGTCGTCTTCCTGGCGGAGAGAAGGCAGTTACATATGGGACTTGCTTTCTTAGGGGGTCGAAGCATGTGTCATGGTCTCCCATGGGCTTGCTGGAAGGGATCCTCGGGCGCTTCTTTGGGCCGTTTGGCGTCATGCTGGGTTCCCCAGGCGCATCTTGGATGGACTTATGGCCATCAAGAGATATTTTGGGAAAGGTTTCTATTGTCGGTTGGAAGGGATGCTGGTTGGAGGGAGGTCCAGCAGATGATGGTTTGAGGGAGGGGTGCTTCAGAAAACTGCAGGAGTCAGCCAGCCGCCCTAGGCATGAGAACACTCCACGGCGTGCCAGAGGGCACGGTGCCGGATTTCTGCGGAATGTTGTATTCGGTTTGGGCAACATTGCACGTCTTGTTCTACGTCTCTCATTATTATGGTTGGTCTGAAAAAAGGTTGTTGACAACGTGGACAGATGTTTACAGGGCCAAAAATATGATTGGCGATATTCTCACTCATTGTGATCAGCACCCATATGGTTCCTCCGCTGAGCTCTGAGCCAGGTTGAGTTGTATGTCATGTTAGGTGCCAGCGCTTGCAGAAGTCTCAAGCCTTGGTTCTCGGTAGCAGGCCCGTGCTGGCATGGAGCAGTTGGGCGTTGCATCGTGCATGTCTCCCTGAGGGGCCAGCCCTTGGCTCGCTCGACTGTGATCTGCGCAGTCGGATCAACTGATAGGAAGGGCGTCACGCCGCGCTGGGCTTCCTCTATGCAGGGCGCTCCAGAGAAAGTGCCTCGCCTTCGAGGAGCCGGAGGAGTTGGTATCCCTTCACTGGCGGAAGGGCGGCGGAGGGGCGGCGGAAAGTAAAGGGGGAGGCGGGCCCGCCGGCGGAGGGCCGTCGGAGGCCGACGGAAGTAAGCGTCGGTGCTCCAAGAGATTCCATGCTTTGAGGGTTCAGGGTCTGCGGACCCCGCCACGTCACCGGAAGCGTTTCTGGAGCGTGGACCGTTGTCGGAAGGCGTGGCGCTTCGGACGTCCCCACCGGCCCGTCCAGCAGCGACGCCCAGGCGAACTGCCTCGATCAGGAAAGCGGGGGCACACACAGTGGAGCAGAGAGTTGAGGAAGCCGACATACCGACGTTTGAGATCAGCCTCAGCAGGCCCAGGCCTGAAACACGTGTGCATGCGTGGGCCCATCGAAGGAAGAAGAGCGGAGGAGAAGGACGAGGGCGCAGGAGGAGTAAGAGGAGCAAGAGGTAGAGAAAAAGTAAGAGGGAGGATGATGAAGGAGCGGTTGGAAGAGGGGGAGGAGGAAGGCGAGCACAACGAGGATTAGTTTGATTGACTGAACACGTTCTCACTCACGTTCTGCTTAACCTTGGTTGAGAGGAGGGGAAGATGCAGAGAAGGAGGAAGAGGAAGAGGAGGAGGAGGAGGGGGGAGGAAGAGTAGGAGAACGAGGAGGAGGAGGAGGAGGAGGAGGAGGAGGAGGAGGAGGAGGAGGAGGAGGAGAATGGTCAGTGTTCCGAATGCCTTCACGATGGCTGCAATTCTTTAGTCTAGCGCGCTGACCCCCCTGCCTTGGAAACGTACACATGGCCATGCGGCCAACCAGCCCTTGGCGAAGCTACTAAGTTGTGTGTTCCTTCGGCCGTTGTGGAAACCACTTGGGGGGGACGCTGGAGACAATGTTCTGTCGTTCGCTTGCTTCTGGCGCCTTCTTGAAGGCCTCAGGAGGGTACCTAGCCCTTCTTGGGGGTCAGTATGGCTGTCTCGGCAGCCTTGGATAACACGTGGTTGCCCCTTTGGGCATAATGCATCATCCTCGGGGGGCACCCTCTGAGAGCCGTCTCACATGTTTTGGGGCCTCTTTGGAACTCTACTGGGGGCGGGGAGGGGCTCTTAGCCTCCTCGTCCTCCTCCTCCTCATCCTTCTCCTCCTCCTCCTCCTCCTTCCCCTCCTCCTCCTCCTCCTCTTCCTCCTCCCTTCCTCCTCCTCCTCCTCCTCCTCCTCCTCCTCCTCCTCCGGGGCCTCTCTTGAAGGCCTCGCGGGTCACTCTTGAGGGCGCCTGAGGCCTGCTTGGGCAGCCGTGAGCTTAGGCTTCCCAAGCGCAGCAGAAGCGCAAACGGCGGAAATACCAAATCATTTGAAATTAGCCTGGCGAAGGACCCAACCACATGCAGTTGTGAGTACCGCAAATATGAATATCGTTTTCGGTGGCGCTACCTCTGGGTAGGGGAGACGCATGCGAACACCCCCATTGGGGCCTTCGGTGGAGCTCAGCGCTGCCCTGGGTGGGGGAATCTCAAGTGGACACCCCCACTGGGGCCTACGAAACGCTGCCCTGGGTGGGGGAACCGCATGCGGCTCCGAGCGTAAGCTCACCTTCTGACTTCCCCAGGGCAGTGATAGCAGCACCACACCTTCGACGACGGGGGTCGTCACTAACTTTTCCCCCCGATCCGTCTCAAAAGCGTACAGCTGGCCGCCCTGGCGACACTGGGAGAAAGCATCAGGGCCCCCAAACCTCTCCTCCAAACCTCGGATCACCTCCTCGTCAAAAACGGGGCGGGTGAGGTGCGAGGGGGGGAGGCCCCGAAACCACAGACTAGGCTCCGACTCATGTCTCGACATGGCCTGCAGGAGCAAGCTCTGCGTAAGCTTATGATCATCGTGCTCACGATGGCGCCCACATGTCCAAATGTGACGGAACAGTGTCTCAGGCTCTTATCCACAATGGGCGCATGTCGGCTCGATCAGATGACCATCGTCGACACCTCTTTGCTTCGTCCACTGACCCTCACAGACACCTGTGGTATCCGTGGCAAGCAGCTCCATCTGGCCCTGCTTCTCAAGGCGCCGCTGCTCGCGCACAATCTGGTTCATGTCCGCTCCGCCAGCGAGGTCCGTCCCAGCCGTATGTTTGGCAGCCGCTCTCCACAGGAAGCCACGCATGTCCGCCTCGGCATCGTCGAACAGGGCCTGGAACGATCCGAAGCCAGTGAAGCCGTCATCACGCACAGACGGAATGTCCCTCGACAGGGTCGGCATCGCACTCCGTAGGTCGCAGACATGTCGTAGCCGAAACAGGGTCCCAGCCCATGTCCATCAAGGTGGCATGCAGCGTGGAGATAAGGCCTCGCACTGACGACCGTCTCCTGACCGCAGCCTTCCTCAGTCGAAAGCGTCTCAAAGCCCAAGAGCGAATAACCCTATCATGGATACCAGGGTTGCGCTGCCACAGTGTAATCCATTCCTTGAGCACCTGAAGGGGTACCTCCACGGCGGGGTCGGGCATCGACGGGTCACATCCCAGCGTGGTCGTCAGGCACCGACCTCTGCACTTGCCACCGATCATGTGACCAGCCTGACGCCTCCAAAGTAAAAGTGACTTCGCGCTCATACCAAAAGTCTGATGCCCATAGAGCGCCTGTGGGACGGCTCCAGCGTTCCATAGACCACGTGACATCCTGGCCAGGGCGCCCTCTCGACGTAGTCTCCGCATCCTGCCAGTACCCTTCAGGGCACTCAATCTCAAGGTAGCCCTCGCCATAGTACGCTCGCGTCCCGCTGACGTGTCCAGACCCAGATCCGCTGCCGACGTAGCCGGAGTCACTGGGAGGCCACATGCACGGAGCCGTCTCGCGGTACGTGTAGTAACCACTGGGTCTGAGCCAGTGAGGACCGGCTTGGCCGACACGACCATACGCCGATCTTCCAGCCCAGCTTTGAGGTCCTTAGCAGTGGCGAACATGGCTTCCCCGACCGAAGCACGGCTGCCTTCGCACCGCGCCGTGAAATCATCCACGAAAGTCCAAAGACCCGACGCGGGCGACCTGCGATGGACGTACTCCAAGATAGGGTGAAGAAACACCTCCGCCAGCCCCACTCCACGCGGGGAGCCCGCAACCAAAGAGCGGGCAGGGAAGATAGGCCTGCTCAGGATCGATCTCTCCTGCAAATATCTGGGAGCCAAAAGACAACTGCACTTCCAAAGACATCAGCGCTGCAGGGTAACCAAATCTCCTTGCAATACCGATGAGCATCACCAAAGACACGTCATCGTACACTTTCTCTATGTCCAGTATGTCCAGCATCAGGGTCAGAGAAGTGACCCCATCTCCAACCCCGACTCATCCAAGCAGGCTCGGAATAGCCCGGCCCGTAACGCCGATGATCCTCTGATAGCAGTGTCCCAATGATCCGATAGGCCCTCCGTCCATGATTCACTGAGGGTAGCCCGCGCCTTACTCCACAACTCTGGCATCAATGCAAGCATGCCCAACACACGGTCGCTTCCCTAGGGTTTGGCCGCCAGCGCGCATTCGGTGACCGCGCAGGAGGAAAGGAGGAGGAGGAGGAGGAGGAGGAGGAGGAGAAGGAGGAGGAGGAGGAGGAGGAGGAGGAGGAGGAGGAGGAGGAGGAGGGAGGGAGGAGGAGGAGGAGGAGGAGGAGGAGGAGGAGGAGGAGGAGGAGGTGGAGGAGGAGGAGGAGGTGGAAGATGAGGAGGAGGAATACGACCAGGACGAGGAGGAGGAGGAGGAGGAAGACGCGGAGGAGGAGGAGCAGGAGGAGGAAGAGGAGGAGGAGGAGGAGGAGGAGCAGAAAAAGGAGGAGAAGGAGGAGGAGGAGGAGGAGGAGGAGCAGGAAAAAGGAGGAGGAGGACGAGGAGGAGTCCATTCCGCCTCCGCGCTCCGCAGCCGATTCGGCTCAGAGCAGACCTCCCCGCGCGCGGCGGCGCTCCTGACCGCGCCACAGCGGGGGCACCCGTCCGGTCGCGCGGCAGAGGTCCTCGGGGGCGAGGGGCGCTCGGGAGAGGCCCGCCCGGAGCGGCCCCGAGCGGGCCCCGAGGTAGAGCCTCGGGCTCGCGCTCGGGCTCGCGCTCGCGCTCGCGCTCGGACTCGCGCTCGGGCTCGCGCTCGGGCTCCGGCTGCGGCTCGGGCTCGAGCTCCAGCTCGGGCTCGGCTCGGGCTCGCGCTCAGGCTCGGGCTCGGGCTCGGACGGCGACGGGGTCTATAGACGTCCATTGCGTTTCACACAAGACACAGCGCACAACACACAACACACACAACACACAACACACAACACACAACACACAGCACAACACACAGCACACAGCACACAACACACAACAACATAGCACAACACAGCACAGCAACACAACACACAGACACACAGCAACCGTTCGGATAAACCTCGCGTCGCCCGGCGCGCCGCCTCGGGTCGGCCGCGCTCGCCGCCTGGTCATGCCCACTGCGCTCACGCAGGAGGTCGAGCGGCGGTGCGCGGAGGAGTCGGCGCGCGGCGCCCTCCTCGCCACCCTCGCAGCAGAGGGTGGCCGTAGACCGCTCCCTCGCGGGAGTGCGCCTGCTGCAGGCCTTCTGCGCGCCGCGGTGGCAGCACTGCGTGCACGCAGAGGCCTCGTACTCGTGCACGCGCCTGAAGCGGCGGCCGGCGCCGACGGCGAGGAGGAGGAGGAGGAGGAGGAAGAGGAGAAGGAGGAGGAGGAGGAGAAGGAGGAGGAGGAGGAGGAGGAGGAGGAGGAGGAGGAGGAGGAGGAGGAGGAGGAGGAGGAGGAGAATGAGGAGGAGGAGGAAGATGAGGAGGAGGAAGAGGAGGAGGAGGAGGAGGAGGAGGAGGAGGAGGTGAGCGTGCTGGGCGAGGCGCACGCGTGGCCGATTCTGGAGGCGGCGCCGCCCGCGGCCCCTCGCGCGACTTGGGCCGCTGGCCTGCGGGTTCGGGCTTGCGCGGCCTCCCCGGCAGGTGCGACGGCGGTGGCTGCCGGCCTCGTGGGCGACACCTCAAGAAGTGGCGAAGCGTCCTGGCTCGCCTATAGGCCTACCAAACAATGTTCTAGGAACCTCTTGTGGTTTCCACGAAATGTTCTTAGAACATTTCATGCTGAGACTGTCTTGTTTTAAGCCATCGGGCGCATGTTCTAAGAACATGCTTCTCGTTCTTAGAACATTTCTGGGTTCTAAGAACATGTTGTGGTAGGCCTGCAGGAATGCCGGGACGGTCGGTCCCTGCTCAATCCTGGGCGGCACGGGCGAGGGCTCGAGGGTACTCTCTGCCCAGCTGGAGCCGCAGGGCGGCGCTGCATGACCGCCGAGTCGGCGTGAGGCCCCGAGAGGGGCCGGGTCGGCGTGAAGCGAGAGCCCCAGGGGGAGCGCGCCGCTGAGGCGGCAGGCGGCCGAGGCTTGCGGAGGTCGACTTCGGCGCCGCCCTGGAGAGTCCCCCCCCCCCAGGAAGGCTTCTGGCCCCCGTCATCCCCGCGGGAGCGCGGGGCCGGCTGGGGGCACTAGCAGCGTGTTGGCATATTTTCGGCCGTTGCGGGCGTGCCACCTCGGATTCTCTTTTCGCGCAGTGTTGCACTGTCGGGGTTTTCCGATGCGAGTGGCACGCCCTGGTTCAGTCCTGGCGGAACCTTCCTGGGGCCCCGTGGTGTGCCTGAATCTCAGGACTGGGTGCACAAGGCATCGGCCATCGGCCCGTGCTAGCGTGCTGGCTCGGGACGTTGCGCGTCAGTGCTTGCGACACACACGCACGCGCACTCACACACACGCGCGCAAACACGCACACACATCCACTACCACACCAATACCCACACCCAACGCGCACGCACACATGCACATACGCACAAGCACAAACACAATCACAAACACAAGCACACACACAAAACCACACACAAACACACACACACATACACCCTCGCGCGCGCACGCACGCACGCACGCGCGCACGCACGCCCCGCCCGCCCGCCCGCCCGCCTGCTCGCACGCACGCGCACGCGCACGCGCGCACGCACGCACGCATGCACGCATGCACGCACACGCTCGTGCACTCGCACGTGCACGCGCACTCGCACACCCACACCCACACCCACACCCACACCCACACCCCACACCCACACCCCACACCCACACCCACACCCACACCCACACCCATACCCACACCCACATCCACAACCACACCTACACCCACGCCCACGCTCACACCCACACCCACGCCCACGCCCACACCTACGCCCACATCCACACACACCCACACCCATACCCACGCCCACACCCAAACCTACACCCTCCACGGCCACACACCCACACCCACACCACACCCACACCACACCCACTTCTCACCCTACCCCCCCCACCCCCACACACCCCCACCACGCCCACACCCTCGCCCACACCCCTCTCCCCACACACACACACACACGCACGCCACGCCACGCACGCACACGACACACGCACACGCCACACGCACACGCACACGCACACGCACACGCACTCGCACACGCACACGCACACGCACACGCACTCGCACACGCACACGCACACGCACACGCACACGCACACGCACACGCACACGCACACGCACACGCACACGCACACGCACACGCACACGCACGCGCACGCGCACGCGCACGCGCACGCGCACGCGCACGCGCACGCGCACGCGCACGCGCACGCGCACGCGCACGCGCACGCGCACGCGCACGTGCACGCGCACGCGCACGCGCACGCGCACGCGCACGCGCACGCGCACGCGCACGCGCACGCGCACGCGCACGCGCAAGCGCA
>CAUYUJ010020306.1:30000-34189 GCA_963575745.1 Prorocentrum cordatum | reverse complement strand
GAGGCCTGCTGGGGGGCTCAACACAGTGGGTACCCACCGCGGACTGAAACTAGACCTCGCCATCGCTGGGGGGCTGCGATCTGTGAAACTGCCGCCACTTTCGAGGCCTGCTGGGGGCCCCAGCACAGTGGGTACACACCGCGGACTGAAATTAGACCTCGCCATCCCTGGGGGGCTGCGATCTGTGAAACTGTCGCCACTCTTTGAGGCCTGCTGGGGGGCCCAGCACAGTGGGTACACACGGCGGATTGAAATTGGACCTCGCCATCCCTGGGGGGCTGCGATCTGTGAAACTGTCGCCACTTTCGAGGCCTGCAGGGGGGGCCAGCACAGTGGGTACACACGGCGGATTGAAATTGTACCTCGCCATCCCTGGGGGGCTGCGATCTGTGAAACTGTCGCCACTTTCGAGGCCTGCGGGGGGGCCCAGCACAGTGGGTACACACCGCGGACTCAGATTAGACCTCGCCATCCCTGGGGGGCTGCGATCTGTGAAACTGTCGCCACTTTCGAGGCCTGCTGGGGGGCCCAGCACAGTGGGTACACACGGCGGAATGAAATTGCACCTCGCCATCCCTGGGGGGCTGCGATCTGTGAAACTGTCGCCACTTTCAGGCCCTGCTGGGGGGCCCAGCACAGTGACGCCACGGGCGGACCCAAATTAGACATCGCCATCCCCGGGGGGCTGCGATCTGTGAAACTGTCGCCACTTTCGAGGCCTGCTGGGGGGCCCAGCACAGTGGGCTTCCCGCACGTCTTTC
The DNA here is from genome assembly GCA_963575745.1 of Prorocentrum cordatum. NCBI lineage: Eukaryota > Dinophyceae > Prorocentrales > Prorocentraceae > Prorocentrum > Prorocentrum cordatum. The sequence goes on along the minus strand of CAUYUJ010020306.1, from coordinate 33,428 downwards.
TCCTGCTCTTCGTTCCCGACTCCCCATGTCCTCTTCGAGCCTGTAGTTGTCGCCCCTCGTTCTTGTATGGTTCTCCGGCGCATCATGCCATAGGCGCGTGTCCCAAGTAGCTTACATATCAAACAACGGATCCTGCAATTTGAGTGTCCATGCAAGTTTCGGCCAACTCCTCGTTTCCCATGGTACAAACGGGTTGGGTACGTCACAGGGTAATTCTTAGAACATTTGTTGGTTCTCAGAACATTTTGTGGTAGGACTATGGGAATGTCGGGATGGTCGGTCCCTGCTCAACACTGTGTGCCTCGGCTTGAGTCCATCAGGAGGGAACAAAAACACACGGACACAATGAATCGTCGAGCCCCCCGAAAAAATATGGGAAAGTATGGGAAGAGGGGGGGGAAGACAAAAACTCTCAGAACATGTGGGAAGATATGGGGAATCCTGTTTGCTGCGTCAATTTGGTTGTGTGCCCCAGGGCCCCTTCAGTCCACCCGGTCGCTCGGGAGGAGGCACCCCCGCGCTCGTCCCGCGGCGTCGGGGGCAGCCTTGCGAGCCTCGGGCCTTCGGGGGAAGTCCAGGGCCTGTGGGGGGGGGGGGTCGAGTCGCCAGGGTCGCAGGCCTGGACCTCCTTGACACCAAGACCAATTTCGGCGGTGTGCCTCCACCGAGGGAAGATGATCCCGATCTCGGTGATGGTGGTACTATTCCGGCTTCCAGGGTGGCCGACGTATTGCCGCCAACACCGAGTTCTAGGATCACCTTCCCCCTGTGGAGGCAACCCCCTGGGCGCCCTGGGCTGGTATTGGTGCCGATTCCCAGGCCTCCAAGGGGGTGAGAGAGGAGGAGGGGTGGGCGATTCTGGGCTTCTGCCTGCGGGGGCCCCCAACCTTTGCTTGCGTCTCACACGACAGGGGGCATTGGTGTGGTCAACGTCCCTGGGACACCCCGGTCGGCGGATGTCAAAGAGGCCAGGAAGGGATGAGCTCGCTGGGTAGGATATCAGAAGGCGCGAGTACGCCAAGCTTGCCCCCAGGCCCTCCCTCTCTCACTCAGGAGGGGGAAAAAAAACACAGACACAATTCATCGTCGATCCCCAGGAAAATATGGGGAAATATGGGAAGTGGGGGGGAAGACAAAAACACAGAAAGTATTGGAGAACGTGGGGAGTCCTGTTATTTGTGTGTGTATTTATTTGTGTGTCCCAGGGCCCCTTCACTCACGCCCCCATCTCTTCCTGTCTCTCCCCATATCTCTTCCCCTCCCCCCTTTCTCTCTGCACCCCCAATCCCAAACCGCATCACCATCACCATCCCATTGTCTCCACTCCCCTTGGTTCCCCGCCCCCCCCTGCCCTGCCCTTTCCGCTCTCTTCTCCCCCACTGCCCTTCCTGTTCTGGAGACCCTGGAGGTTCCAGGAAGCTTCAGGAGGTCCCCAGTGGTCTCACGAGGTCTCCTCTGGAGGTGCCCATGGGTCCTCGGCGGGTTTCCTGAGGCCTCCAGAGGCTTCTGGAGGTCAGGGGTCCTGCGACGCCCCAGAGGCCTCGGGAGGTTCCTGGGGCCCCCCCTAAGCGGGTCAGACGACGTGCCTCGCCCCCCTCCTCCCGCGGCTGGCCCAGCACGACAAAATCGACCATCCTGGGAGGCAGCCCCGAGCCCGCCCGGCGATGGTGTTCTTCTTCACTTGCTCGGACCCCAAGTATGTCGTGTACATGGGCAGGGAGCGCGCGCCTGCTACTTCGGAGGGAGGAGGTGGGAGGTGGAGGAGGAGGGGATGAAGAAGGGGGGGAGAGGAGGAGGAGGAGGAGGAGGAGGAGGAGGAGGAGGAGGAGGAGGAGGAGAAGGAGGAGGAGGAGGAGGAGGGCCAGTGTAAACCCAAGAGTCATCAACTATGTTGGAACAAACCCTCCCCCGAAGCTCCCCCTTCATGGGCCCCTACAAGGGTCCTTTTCCACTGAGGGAACTGCCTCGCTGGAAGACAACCGTGTGAAGACCCGGAGGCATGCCATAACATTGCTCTCGGGATTCCAACGCCACGGATCAACCTGACTGTTGCGTTTGGACGATCCTGAATTGTGCCAGGACACCATTCTTGGGACTTTAACACCACAAATTAACGTGACTGTTGCACCCTCATAATCTGGAATCCTTTCAAAACACCATTTCCGGTACGCTGATCAGGGGAATCCATGAAACTCTGGCAACATTGAAAAACGCATGTGCGCGGCGCTAAGGCGAGTTTCAGATTTTGAAAACCACTCGCCCTCAATCCGTTAAACCCGTGCAAATGTTAAAAAACGAATGTGCGCGGCGCTAAGGCGAGAGCCAAATTAAAAAAACCACTCGCTTTCAATCCGTGAAGCCCTTGCACATTTGCTAAACGAATGCGCGCGGCGCTAAGGCGAGAGCCACATTTTGAAAACCGTTCGCTCTCAATCCGTGAAGCCCGTGCACATGTTTAAACATGTGCGTGGCGTTACGGCAAGAGCCAAATCTTGAAAACTACTCGCCCTCAATCCGTGCGGCTCTTGCAAATGTGCATAACGAATGCGCGCGGCGCTAAGGCGAGAGCCACATTTTGAAAACCGTTCGCCCTCAATCCGTGAAGCTCTGGCACATGTTGAAACGAATGTGCGCGGCGCTAAGGCGAGAACCATATTTTGAAAACGACCCGCCCTCCATCTGTGAAACTGTTGTCAATTTTCAAGCTGCAGAGTCATACATCGTGAGGAAGTGTCGGGCGAAATGCCGCCCTAAAAACTCACTTCGGGGTGCGACAGGGAGAAGTTATGCATAAGGAATATGAATAGAGGAGGATGAGGAGGACGAGGAGGAGGTGGATGCTGAGGAGGAGGAGGAGGAGGAGGAGGAGGGAGAGGAGGAGGAGGAGGAGAGGGAGGGGAGGCGGAAGAGGAAGAGGAGGAGGAGGAGGAGGAGGAGGAGGAGGAGGAGAGGAGGAGGAGAAAGAGGAGGAGAGAGTAATATTCATTGTTCTCCGTGTCTTTGTCCTCAATCTTTATCCTTCGCTTCCTCCCCTCCTCTTCCTCTCCCGTACCCCTTCATCTTCTCCTCATTTGCCTCCTTCTCCCCCTTGTTCTGAATGCGTAACTTGCTCCTTGAGGGGGAGGAGGGGGACCTGCAAGCGCTGGGGGCTAATGTCAGCCATCGCATTGTGAGTCTGCACCTGCCCTTCCCTTGCCTAGCTGACTGCTCTCGCACGCTGAACAAATGTGCCGTGAGTTTACTCGAGCTTGTTTGTTCGGGCAGGAGTGTGCGCAGGATATACAGTAACGACGCTGAATCAAGGACCACTCTGGGCTCTGACTTTCGGTTCGTTCCTTAGTTCTGGGTTCGGGGGAGCTATTCGTGGCCGAGGCCATGGCCTGACAACTTCCATCGTTCTCTGTTCAGCGTCCCTGGTGGTCGACTGT
>CAUYUJ010020306.1:0-17500 GCA_963575745.1 Prorocentrum cordatum | reverse complement strand
GGGTGTGCGGGACGCATGCGGGCACACCCACTGGGACCTTTCGGTGGAGCCCCCCATGGGGCCACGGAGCGTGTGAAGGGTGTGCCAAAATGGGTGTGCGGGACGCATGCGGGCACACCCACTGGGACTTTCGGTGGAGCTCCCTATGGGGCCACGAAGCGTATGAGGGGTGGGCCGAAATGGGTGTGCGGGACGCATGCGGGCACACCCACTGGGAGATTCGTTGGAGCTCCCTATGGGGCCACGAAGCGTGTGAGGGGTGTACCGAAGTGGGTGTGCGGGACGCATGCGGGCACACCCACTGGGACCTTCGGTGGAGTTCCCTATGGGGCCACGGAACGTGTGAAGGGTGTGCCAAAATGGGTGTGCGGGACGCATGCGGGCACACCCACTGGGACCTTCGGTGGAGCTCCCTATGGGGCCACGAAACGTGTGAGGGGTGTGCCGACAAATGTGTGTGCGGGACGCATGCGGGCACACCCACTGGGACCTTCGGTGGAGCTCCCTATGGGGCCACGAAACGTGTGAGGGGTGTGCCGATACTGGGTGGCGGGACGCATGCGGGCACACACCCACTGGGGACCTTCGGTGGAGCTCCCTATGGGGCCACGAAGCGTGTGAGGGGTGTGCCGAAAATGGGTGATGACGATGATGATGGTGGGAGGAGGAGGAGGAAGAGGATGATGATGATGAGAGGGAGGAAGGAGGGGAGGAGGGAGGAGGAGGAAGGAGGAGGAGGAGGAGGAGGAGGAGGAGGAGGAGGAGGAGGAGGAAGGAGGAGGAGGAGAGGAGGAGGAGGAGGAGGAGGAGGAGGAGGAGGAGGAGTTGGAGGAGGGGAGGAGGAGGAGGAGGAGGAGGAGGAGGAGGAGGAGAGGAGGAGGAAAAGGAGAGGAGACGAGAGGAGACGCGGGGACCGTTTCTTCAAAACGAGGACCCCACACCACAGGATGGTTGGAAAAAACGGGCCAAGGACGATGACATTGACGTGAAGGCGTTGTGGCAACACGCCACATCGGCGACGGACCTTGCGAAAAACCCAAACGCAAGGCGAACAAACCGTGGATCTCCGAGGAAACGTTGCGCTTGTTGGAGCTTGGAAAAGAGGCGCGGTCGAACGCGAACAGTTCCTCCTTTTTTCGAAAGAGATGCGCAAGAAGGTCAGGGGCAGGCCAAGATGGACAAGACGCAATGGGCAGATGAGCAGCTGCGCGCTGGAGGCTGGAGGCAGATCCGCGCGGCGAGAGAGCCAACTCAGATCGAGAGTGGAAGGCTGACTGACGCATGCGGCAATCTTTTCGACGGCGACTGCTGGACCGACGCTATGGTGGAGGATGTGTATAACATGCAATTTCACATCTGGCCTACTGGTGTTGCGCAGGACTTCAACTAGGCGAGGAGCTGCCGGCGTGCCCGGACATCCTGACAGAGGCGGGGGTGGGAGAAACCATTCCGGATGCTAAAATACGGGGCAGGGCCTTGACCAGACGACATACCGGGAGAGTTCTGGCGGGCAGTAGCAAAGGCAGAATATGGTTTGTCGTGGATAATTGGTTTGCGCAATGCGTGTTGGCTCGGGGCAGAGACGCCCAACGACTGGCATGTAGCTTTGGTGGCAACCACTCGCAAGACGGGGTCCGTGGGAGCCTGCGATACTGATCGCCATGTAAGCTTTGCGCGAGTGACCTGCCAGTTTTTTGCCACGGTGCTCTTGCAGAGATTGAGGGCTGCGGCGGCAGAGGGGAGGCTCGCGGCCACGCAGTTCGGCTTCCGTTTTGGCTGGGGCCCGCAAGATGCGATATTCGCTGTGGGACGACGCAGTGATCAAGCGTTGGCTGTGTGAGATGGCCCCGCGTGGATTGTTTTTAGCTTTGGTTTGGAAGAAAGCCTTCGGCTCGATCAGTGTCAGTGCTATGATCGCAGCCCTGGGGCGATCTGGGTTACCGCAAAAGTTCTCGAGAATGGCGAGGCGCACCTACCCTGCCAGGATATCCCCAGGTGCCCTTTATCACCGCTTTTGTGTGCAATGCTCATGGCGGTTGTCGTTTGCGACGCGGCGCTATTCGGGCGCGGCTTGTTGTATTGTTGTGTGCGGGCGACGCGTTGCCGTTGGGAGCCCGGCAGACGCATTTACGGAAGTTTTTTGGCAGAGTTGCGCACGCGGGAGTGCAGTGCGGCGTGGCGTTGCACTGGTCGAATTTCCAGTTCAGTTCGATCGGCCGGGAGTTTCAGCTTCAGGCGCCAAGTGGGTGCGCAATTCTTAGTGGCGAAGCCTTGCAAAACTTTGGAGTCGACATCCGTTCCGACGGGGACGTGCGCCACGAAATCTTCCGCAAATTGGCCAAGTTTGGGGGGGTTTTGCAAGCTGTATCTTCTGGCAGCGAACTCTGCTGCCGCAGTCCAGGGAATTTGAAGTTCTCGAATCCGTCATCGTCAGCCGGTTCCTGTGCGGGCTGAATTCCGACTGGCTGCGCGCAGCAGACGTTCGCAGGATCAACGGTTTTTACGGTTTTTACTGCAGATGTAGATTTGGTTTTCTAGAATGCATCGATCGCTTATCTCGCGGATTTCAAAGCAACGCTGCGTTGGAGAAGGCACGACGAACACCAGTGCCATGCAAATTTCTTAAGCGACAGTTGCTATTCCATGGAAGGCGGTGCGTGCATTGGAGGGTGACATGGTGAAGCACACTTTCATCCCTGGAGCACGTCCGTCGGCCACAGAAACGGTTGTTAAGAAGTTTGGGCGTCCGAAACATGATGGGTGTATCAGGTCGCCAAACACGTTGCTGCGATTGGGAAGAGCATGAATTGGGAGTCCGGCTGGATGCATGTCCTAGATGCGTCTTTGCGCCTTTCGGTGTACGTTTTGTGTGTGTGTGTGTGTGTGTGTGTGTGTGTGTGTCTGTACATGTGTGCGTGTGTGTGTGTGTGTGTGTGTGTGTGTGTGTGTGTGTGTGTGTGTGTGTGGGTGTGCCCATGGTTCACTTCTACGAGTCAAAGGTAAAAATCATAACTCCTTTTCCATCCTCCCTCCCCCCAACAAGGGAGAAATATGACGAGGGACAGAGGGATGGAGATGGAGAGGGAAGAAAGGAGGGATAAAGAGACAGGGAGAGAGGGAGAGAGAGAGAGAGAGAGAGAAAGAGAAAGAGAGAGCATTTAGAGAGAGAGAGAGACAAAGAGAGAGAGAGAGGGATAACGAGAGAAAGAGAGAAAGAGAAAGAGAGAGACAAAAAGAGAGAGAGAGAGAGAGAGGGAGAAGCAAAACAAACACAAACAGAAACGGGAGGAAAAGCAGGGGTGATTGCGGAGCGATCTGCAACACGACTGGCCTCCGCGCGAGCCCCGCCCTGGCCCTTCTTCCCTAACACCCCCCCTTCGCGCGCCCGCCGGGTCGAGCCTGGCGCTGCCGAGGCACCCCGCCGCGCGCGCTCTCCTCGGTTGCCTCCCGCGGCGCCGCCGGCGCAGGACAAGTTCGAAAACGAGGACCTGCTGAAGTACGGTTTCCCCGAGGACCGGGCCTCGCGGAAGGGGGGGATGCGCTGGGAGCGCGCGCGGTGAGTTCGGTAGCCCGCTCACCGTACAGAGGGCGCGAGGGAAAGAACCTGCCGAAAAAAGTTTCGGGGGTCCGGCCGGAGTTCTCGGATCTGTGCTGGAACCGCCTGGGGCGCTCTGCGCGCCAGGAGGGGGAGGTCCACCGGCGATCCAAGAATTCCGTCCGGGTCTCCGAGATCCCATGTTTATGTCATTGTTTGTCCCTGTGGGCTTTCCCGTCATTGCTTGTTCCTCTGGGCTTTCCCAAAGGCGGGGCCTCGCGGGGGGTGCGTGAGGAACACGCGCGGTGAGCTCGGTGGCCTGCTCATACTTTGGAGGGCGCGAGGAAGAGGACCAGGGGAAGCACAGGTTGTGTCAACGATGCTGCAGTGCCCCTCCCCCTTTCCCAAGCCCACCCCCCGCTCGTCCCAGCGAGGGCTCTCTGCCTTTTGGCGCGATGCTGCAGTCAACGATGCTGCAGTGCCCCTCCCCCTTCCCCAGTCCCCCCACCCCCCCCGCTGGCCCCAGCGAGGGCTCTCTGCCTCTTGGCGCGACGCTGCAGTCAACGATTCTGCAGTGCCCCTCCCCCCTTTCCCAAGCCCACCCCCCCCGCTGGTCCCAGCGAGGGCTCTCTGCCTCCTTCTTTGCGCGCAGCACCACCCCGGAGAGAGACGGGCGCCCCGCCGGCCCGCGATGCCGGCGGGGGCCCCAGTTTGGACGACGAGCGGGCGAGGGAGGGTGGGGGGGGACCGGAGAGGAGGAGGAGGGGAGGAGGCGGAGGAGGAGGAGGAGAGAGGAGGGGAGGCGGGGGAGGGAGCAGAGCAGGAGACGGAGGGCGGAGGAGGAGGTGGAGGAGGCGGAGGAGGAGGAGGAGGAGGAGGAGGAGGCGGAGGAGGAGGAGCGAGGAGGAGGAGGAGGAGGAGGCGGAGGGGAGGCGGAGGCGGAGGGGGTGGAGGAGCTCTGAGGGGCTCTGATGGTACGAACCGCTCCAGCGGTTCACGGACCCTCGCCAGCGGCGTTCCATTTTTCGAGCTGTGAGGGATGCGGCAAGGTGGCGTCGCAAAGTTGGAGGAAGTAACCAGCGACAGCCGCGCTTTCGGGGGCTGCCAAAGGTGCTCCTGGCCCAAGGTGCCCTTCTCGCTTAGTCTTGAACCCCCTGGCCCTCTGGGCCTCGTGAGGGCAGCCCTGGAGGCCGTGGGGGGGCCTCCTTGGAAATCCTGGGGGCGCCTTGGGCCAGGGGCTCTTCTAGCAACATCCGGTGCTTGGAAAAGGAAGCGCCCTCCATCCGTGTAGCTGCTGCTGGATTGGATGCAGTCAACCATGATAGTAAGGATGGGGCAACTTTCCAAGGCTATCCTCGCATCCTTGCCCCTTCGTTATTCGGCATCCTTCGGCATCCTGCTGCGCTCCGCACGGGAACCGTCAACATGGCGTTCCAAGGCCCTTGCATCCTTACTGCGCATTCTTACTATCCTGGTCGAGTGTACACGCCGGTCGTTGAAAGTAGATATCCTTGGATTCCCAGATCCCAATCCTCTTCAAGCGCCTTCCTACTTCAAGAATCGACATGCTTTTGCTGTATGTTGTTATTCTCTGGGAGGGCCTGGACCCAAACCACTTTATCAGCCTGCCTACTTCGCGTTTTTGCCTACTTCTTCCGACCGACGTGCACGCCCGGTCGCCCCATCGGCCGACGTCCCAGCCGAGCGCCCCATTTTGAACAGCCGCCGCCCTCCTCCTGTGGAGCGGGCGCACAGCTGCCTGCAGTTCGGCCTTTTGGAGGAGGCGTCCGGCGGGAGCCCCGTCTTGACGACGAAGAGGCCCCCTCCGGCCACGCAGCTGCTGGGAACATCGAAGGCGAGCTCGCGCGGCTCCACGGCGGGAGCCCTGTTGCGAGAGCCGGTCGGGGCTACGACGAGCGCTCGCGCGGCGCCGGGGCGAGGGCTCCTGGCTGGAAAGCTGCATCGTCTCCATCCGTGCAGGTGTTGTTCTCGTGCGCCGAGAGGCTCGGCGCCCAAGCCAGGGTAACGGCAGGAGGGGGAGAGGAGGCGGAGAGGAGGGCAGAGGAGGCAGAGGAGCAGTGCGACGTCAGCAGCAGTGGCATCGCAGTGTAGGCTTCACGGCACCCGGTCGCTCGGACAGGGCAGCGGGCAGAGGCAGGCACAGCGGCTGGCGTGTGCGGGGCGGGGTTCGCGGTGCGGGGAAGGCAAGGGGCGTGCGAGGAGAAGGGTGAGGGGACTGCGTATACGGCAGGTTCGTGTCGTGTCGACCGGCGGCGACCCCGCCACCCGCCAGCGGCGTTCAACTTTGAACGCCGCGGGCGACCCAGAATCGTTCGATGTGGAACGATTTGGACGCTTCGGAAACGGCCGATCGCTCAAGGCTGAACGATCCCCGCGGGGTCAGGAACCAACGCCGAAGCCGGCCCGACACGAACCCGTCCCGTAGAAGGCGGCATGTGCGAGGGCGACCCTCCAGAGGACATCTGGTTCCACGTGGACAAGCTCTCGTCCGCGCACGTGTGCCCTGCGGGGGAGCGCCCGGGAGTCGCCTGCGCGCCTGGGGCAGCCGCTCGGGGATGGCGCTCCCTCGGGGCGACGGCCACACTGCGCTCTCCTCGAGGAGAGGTTCCTCCGGGTGCCTCCCGCTTCCCGAAGCGAGCAGCCTCGAACACCCACGGGGCTCTCGAGAATCGCACGCTGACGATGCAGGTGGCATCGGGCAACACGGAGGGCCGTGCAGTGGCCATCGCACCACTGGGGAGGGAGGGAGGGGAAGGGAAGGTGAACTCGAAACGTGCGGGGCTCGAGGTCGGGACCAGTGGCATGGCCCTCTGCGATCACGAAGCACGGCCCGCCTCGGGACGCGGAGTGATTGTCGGGAGGGGCAAACGGGCACAGGCACGGGGAAACGCCGATTTCCAAAGAGATCCAGGAAGAGATGGGACACGGAGGGGAATGCAAACATCCATGACGTGCATGCCAAAAACGTGTGGAAGCCGGGGACTTTGTGCACATCTTTCTCTTTGTATGTGTGTGTGTGTGTGTGTGTGTGTGTGTCCCTGCCCCCTTCTGCACGGCAGGGTCGAGCTGCCCATCGGGCCCACGTCGTTCGCGGCCTGCCCCCGGGGCCCGCCCGACCCGCACCCGCTGGGGGCCCGCCCGCCCGAGCCGCCCAGCTGGGCCCGCTCGCTCGACCCGCCTGCCGGGGGCCCGCCCGCCCGCCCGGCTGGAGCGCCCGCCCGCTCGTGCGGTGTGCCGCCCGCCTGGCCCTGCATGATGGGCCTGTTTTCCACCTTCACCACCATAAGTTGGAGGGGGAGGGGGTCCTCCTCTTCCTCCTCCTCCTCCCTCTCCTCCTCCTCCTCTTCTTTGTCCTCCTCCTCGTCGTCCTCCTCCTTCCCCCTCCAACCTCATGGTGGTGGTGGTGGAAAGCACGCCCATCACTGCAGACGCCGGGAAGGGAGCCTGCAGGCATGCTGATCGGAGGCGACGACCGGGGGAAATCGCCTTAAATCGGGCCTGTCCCTCTTCAGGGGGGATATTCAACAATAGTAAACGCATAGTCGGGGGACGATTTGTTGTCTGTTTATATATTTATTATATATATATATATATATATTGAGTATCTGCTGTTTTACGCTCAAAATCACCCTGTAGGGGGACACGCACGACTTCAGGATAGCCCAGCAGGGAGCAATGCATGTATCCAGGGGCGCCGATGGTACATGCCTTCGGCGAGGCTCCCGGGCGAATGCGTGTAGCGTCCGCCCCTCGGCTATTCGCCCCTATCGTCGGCGCAGCGGAGGCCCCCGGCCAGGCCTGCGGAGCTGCCGATGGCGCTGCCCACGGGCCTAGGAAGCGCCTTGGGGGGCTGCCTGGCCTGCCCCGCCCGTCCACCCTCCCGACCAGCCCCGTCGTGCGCTGCATACGTGGAAGCACCGACAGTCTCCATCAGTTCTGATGCCACAGTGACTCTTCGGGCGCCAGGTGAGACTTCAAGCCCGCCCTCTCATCCATCCGCAGCTTCAGGTGACACTTCAGGCCGCCCTCTCCTCCGTAGCCGCGCATCCAGCACACGACCCCCTTCCCCCGCAGCCTCCATGTCCAACACATCAATCAGTATAACACCGCCCTTTCCATTTGTAGTTTTACCACATCGATTCTGATCAACACCCTGTCTCCAGCGCATCATCCAGTACAAGTACTCCATAGCCTTCATCTCCAACTCGCCTCCTGGTTTCGCACACCACCCTTGAAAAGTGTACCTTTTCTATTCCACATCTTTCGTCTTCAACACCTTCATTAAAACGCCTGAGCGTCTTCCTCTGACGCACGGCGCAGTACTCGACACCACCCTCCCCAAGTGCAACCAAGAGAAACACTAATGACTCCACGCCGTCCGTCTCCAGCACGCCACCCAGTACTCCGCGTCCTCTCTCAACGCGCCGCTCCCCTTTCCAGAGGCTGTGCCCCCTTGGGCGCAATTCCCTGAGGCACACCGCCTGCGCACCATGCGCCCCTCCCCAGAACCTCCAGGAGGCATCTGGGCTTTGCCTTCGCCTCCCGACATCGTTCGGCTGTGTCTTCTTCTCCCCTTCTCCCGAGTCCCGCCTTCAAGTCCTCGTCCCGCCCCGCGGGGACGGCCACCGATCGAGCCCTCCCAGGACGAGACGACGAGACACATGAAGAACGACATGAAGCAACGACGCCTTCACAGCGGACAGCGTGAAAGACTGTTCAACCTCCCAGGGGAGGGGGAGGAAACACAGGACACAGCATCTCCCTCCGGCAAAACGAATGGAGTCAAGATGTATTCAAGTTTCGTTTGCTTCCCAATGTGTGTCCGCCTCCCTCCTACTAGGAGGTTGAGGGCTTTTGTCCCTGACTATTTCCTGTGCAGGTGCAGTTTTGAAACATGTGTTGCTTCTTGCCCATGCTTGTCTGCCCTTCCGTTCCCGCGGAGACTCCGCCCTTCCCAATACGAGGCGTCGGAAAGGATTATAATGAACCAGACGCAGTATGAACAGTTAGTGCCCGCACACGGAAGATATTGAAACATTCAACCTCTCAGGAAGGGAGGGGGACACGTGGGAACACATTGGATGACAGTTCGATTTCTTGTGTGAGGGGGACGAGGGTTGTTTTTGTGCGTTCTTTCTCCCCCCCAGGAGGTTGGGTTTTCCATTCGCTTCGGTTTGTTAGCCATTTCGTTCCCGCGGAGAGCGTGTTCCTTCTCCCTCTCGCGTTTTCAATATCTATACATCTATAGTTATATATGTGTGTAAATATATGCATAACCATGAACGTGTACATATATATATATATGTATGTATGTATATATATATATATATATGTATACATATATATATACATATATATATATATATACATATATATCCGTAAGGGCTTCGCCCCCTGCCGCCGGCCCCCTCTCTCGGAGAATGGGCCATGGAAGAGCTAAGTCATGAGGCCTTGGCGCTGTCGTGAAGCAGTATCGAAACTTCATGCGAAGCCGATTCGCAATCAGCAAAACCAACTGATCACAAGAGGGGTTACCACACCTGGCGATTGGTAAGACGTGTATGGTTTACGGGCTTGGTTACCACACCTTGCGATTAAAGGGCCGAGGGAGTTCTCGCAGTTTGGGTTACCACGCCTTGCGATGGATGTGCGTGAAGGGTGGCACCGAATTTCAGAAATGTGGCAAATCCCCTGTGTTTTTGGACCCTGACCCCGCGGATCTGCGTAAGGGGTGGCGCCGAATTTCAGAAATGTGGCAAATCCCCTATGTTTTTGGACCCTGACCCCGCGGATCTGCGTGAGGGGTGGCGCCGAATTTCAGAAATGTGGCAAATCCCATGTGTTTTTGGACCCTGACCCCGCGGATCTGCGTGAGTGGTGGCACCGAATTTCAGAAATGTGGCAAATCCCATGTGTTTTTGGACCCTGACCCCGCGGATCTGCGTGAGTGGTGGCACCGAATTACAGAAATGTGGCAAGTCACCTGTGTTTTTGGACCCTGACCCCGCGGATCTGCGTGAGGGGTGGCACCGAATTTCAGAAATGTGGCAAATCCCATGTTTTTTTGGACCCTGACCCAGCAGATCTGCGTGAGGGGTGGCACCGAATGTCAGAAATGTGGCAAATCCCTTGTGTTTTTGGACCCTGACCCCGCGGATCTGCGTGAGGGGTGGCACCGAATTTCAGAAATGTGGCAAATCCCTTATGTTTTTGGACCCTGACCCCGCGGATCTGCGTGAGGGGTGGCACCGAATTTCAGAAATGTGGCAAATCCCGTGTGTTTTTGGACCCTGACCCCGCGGATCCCCAGGGGGTGCTAAAAAGCCGGTTTGGGCCTCCCCCCCCCTCGCGCGGTCAATCAATTAGTTACAGTAACCAGCAATAAGCAGAACTGTAACACTGGAAACTACAAGCTACAACTGGTACAGGAAACTGCGAATCCCGCTCCTCGCAGCCTGGTGGCCCCACAAGGGGGCCGGCGGATATATATATATATATATATATATATATATATATATATATATATATATGTATATATATACACAAATTTGTACAGGAGAATCGAGGGGAGTGAGAGGTATATCGTATCCATAGGCTCTTTGGCTCAAGCGCTGTCATGGTAGCAGAGCTGGCTACGGCCAGTTCCCCCTAAGGGCGCCCCCTCGGGCGCTGGCCGCCCGCGCGGCCGCGATCGCACGGGCAGGAGGACCCACGGCAGTGCCAGCATCGAGTTGACGAGCATCGAGTTGCAGAGTATCCAGCAGCAGCGCAGGAGGCGCAACATCAAGTGCGACGTGGTCACAGCACAGAACATCAGCGCACCAGGCGCAGCATCAATATCAATGTGATCACAGCAGAGAGTAGCACAGCAAGGGGCGCAACACCAACAGCAATGTCTACGTGATCGCAGCCGGGATCAGCAGCGCAAGAGGCGCATCACCAGCATCAAAAACTACGTGATCAAAGATGACAGAGACGGGTGCAGAATGGCAGGGTTCCAGGTTGAAACCACCGAACTTCGACGGGCTCGAGGAGAACTGGATAGAGTGGTCGTTCGTGATGCAGGCCTTCTTTGGCGGTCAGACGGCGCAGGCTGGGGCAGCTGAGCAACGGGGAGGCCCTTGCATCGGCATGGCGGGGGCGTTACACAGGGTCGGAGCTAAAGGTGTGACGGTCAACAAGAAGATGCTCTTCTCACTAGTGATGTCGGTGAAGGGTAGCGTTAAGCTGCTGATGAGAAGCGTAGAGGACCAGAACGGTGCGCTGGCCTCGAGCTTGGGTCAAGCGGTGCGAGCCAGCCACCGCGGCCAGGGCGCGGCGTATCATGTCGAGTGTTCTCAATGTGAAGCAGTTCCCTGGTACGTTGGCGGAGTTCGTGACGCAGCGCTCGGGGTGGGAACGCGACACCAGGCGGTGCGAGGCGGCGTCGGGGGAATTGTTCGGCGCGGGCGTGAAGAAGAGTAACTTCTGGCAGATGGCGCCGCGCAACATGCGAACGGTACTACAGATGCAGGGCGAATGGAGCTGCGATGACTTGGTCAGCGCGACGACGCAGCACCTGCAAGTATCAACGAACTACGACGATGGCTAAAAGCGGATCCAGAAGGCGCCGGGCGGGTCTGGCGCAGGCAGGGGCCACGGCGGTGCAGCGATGGAGCTGGGTGCGCTGACGAGACAGCGCGGCGGCAAGGGCGACCAGGGAAGTCAAGGGCGAAGGCAAGGGAGGTCATACAGGCAAAGGCAATTGCTACAACGGCAAGGGCAAGAGCCACGGCGCAGATCCGATGGCAAGAGCAGCGGCGACGAAGACACCCCCTTGGAGCATGACGGGCGCGCCTGGGACCAGTTTGCGCTACAGCTGCGGTGGACGGGGCAGCTGCGCGCGGGACTGTTGGCGCCGAAATGGCAAGGACGGAAAGGGCGCAAAGGCGCCGGCAAGATCAAGAAAGGCGCCGTGCGCGAGGTCACCAACCGCGGCTGGAGCCAGGTTGGTGCATCGGGATTAGGCAGCCTGGCGCCCTTAACGGTCTGACCATTGGCAAGCTGGCGAGCTGGGTTAGAGCTCAGGGGCCGCGTCAGACGGGGGTTCGACCAATCTTGCGGCAGGGGGCGACCTACGAGAGAGAGTGGGAGTCAGCCTGCGAGAGCGAGTGGGGGAGAGGATGCATCTTCGCGATCGCTGCAACGGAGTGCGAGACGGCGCGCAGCGCGGTCCCAGACGGCGCCTGGAACACCTTGTGGCCGCTGACGGACCACCGCGAGGACGAGCACGTCTGCGGTCGAGGCGACTTCCCGCGCGTGCCTACCATGCCGAGTGCGAATCCGAAACTGACGGTCGGTGACGGCGGCCCCCTGCAGCGCTGCGGATCGAAGACGGCGGCGACGCAACGCGCCGTAGGAGGCAGGGGGATCATCGTGGAGTTCCACGTCACGAACGCAAAGCAACCCATCATGCGCGTTGGGAAGTTCTGTAGCCGTGCCCCCACCAAGGTGGCCTGGTACGGCGGCGAGGGGGAACTGCTGAAGCACGAGTCGGCGGGCTTGGTCGAGCCGGGGAAAGTCAACGGCCACTGCGCGGTGGAGTGCCGGGCGAAGGTCTAAGACGACGTGGGGGAGGTCCGCGCGGAGATGGCGCTGCTGGCGCCAATCGGGGCGGCGGCCGCGGCAGCGAGACCTGGCGGAGGAGCGGCGCAGCGGGCGCAGGGGGGTGCGCCGCCTCTTCCACTCGTCCATCATCGACGACTCCACGGACCTCCCAGCGCCAGGGGCGCAGCCAGAATGCTTGCGCGCAGCGGAGGCAGCAGGTCGGGCCTGCGACGCCACCACCTGGAATGACCGCCCGCTATGGCGAGACCTGGCAGTCGACAGTGCACCGCCAGCTCCCCCAGAAAATCCCCCTTGCGCTCGGGGGGTGGACGCGTTGTTGGCAATTCCATGCGTGTTCCGTGCTGCTCCAAGACAGATGGTATCAACTAATGCACGCTCTGAGGGGTGGGCCCAATGCACGGGCTAATTCAGCTACAGCTGGGGCAGCAGTGCGCTCCTGCACAGGGCCTTATAATTCAGCGACATGGTTGACAGTGGGCCCTACCACGAACGGGCTCACATTGGATAGCGATGAAACTATGTCGTGCGCAGTGCGACGACGATTCGGCATCGGCGTACTATGCGAAGGAGGTGGCCCACGCGGCCATTCACATATGACAGGCAATCGCGGGAGCCGGCCGGGCGCCTGGCATGCGTGGACGGCGGCAGCATGGAGGCAAGTGCTGACGGAGGGTGGCGGGCAAATGCCGATAAGAATCGTTGAAACGGATGCTCAGCGCCGCCCATGCACCAGTGCCAGCTGGAGACACACGGAGGCTGGATCTAATCAGCCCTGGCCTGAACGTCGCGCGCGGGCTGCCGCTCTTCTGCGACGCCACGGTAGCGTCGCCTATTCAAGAGAGAGGGGGCAGCCAGGTCAGGGACTAGCAATCGTGGCGGGGCTATTGGAATCCGCGGGGCGGGGGAACAATGACACGCGCCGCGAAGTGCTGGGCGCAGGTCTGGGATCGCTATGCAATGCTTAGGCTCAGAAGTGCATGGGCGATGGAGCCAGCAGAGCATTCGCTCAGTTACTCTAGCTCGGGGGCGCTGCCGGTTGCTCCCAGCGCGGGTGCGACGGGGCGCAGAATAAGGGCTTCTGCACCGTTGGCGGGGCCTGCTGGGTATTGCACTACAACGGTCTGCGATGGGGATTATTTTGCACACCCCTGGCGACCTACCAGCCGCGGCCCTCGAACCGGCGCCCGGCCTCGCCGACCTCGAGGTCCTCTGAGTGCCGCCCCCGGCCTCCTCCTCCCCCCCCTCCTCCTCCTCCTCCTCCTCCTCCTCCTCCTCCTCCTCCTCCTCCTCCTCCTCCTCCTCCTCCTCCTCCTCCTCCTCTTCCTCTTCCTCATCCTCTTTTGGCGCTGACTAGCGCGCGTGCGGCGTCTCCTGTTTCACCGCGCCTTGGTTTTCAAGCGCGTCTTGCGCCGGCGCTTCAAGCCCGATGCCGTTGCCGCGTAGAAAAAGGAAGAGAAAAAAGGAATGACCAGCGGCAGTGCCGGAAGATAGGGGGCACGCGGAGACAGACGACGGCGCGCGGACTACCTGGGCCACGGGGGCCAGGCGCGGGGGCGATCCAGAGGCACGAGCTGACGCGTTACTCTGCTGTGCCCAGGTGGGAGATCTGCGCGAAGGCGAAGGCCGACGACGCGGCGCGCAGGAGGAAGAACAGACGCGACGAGATCACCCCGTTGCTGAGCTTTGACTACGGTCAGGCAGGCGTCGAGGGGGGCCCAGTCAACTTCGGGCTCGCCGTGGGCAGCGGGGCCTCCGGGGGAAGCGTCTGGAGCTCAGCCATCATGCAGGAGGGGCGAGAGGACTGTGCACCATGGCCTCGGCAGTCTCGTGGATCGCCGAGCTGAGTCATTCACGCGTCGCGCTGCAATCAGGGGGCGCGGCGGAGCATGCTTTCGTCTCAGCCGCGGGGGCCAGTGCGATCGAAGGCGGCATGCGCGAGGCGACCCTGCCGCGGCAGCCCGAGAGGTGCAGCGGCCAGGCGAGCGGCGGAGCTGAGAGGGCCATCCAGACGATCGGAGAGCAAGTCTGGGCGCTGACGCCGGCGGCCTCAGACAAGCAGATGCGCCGCCTCAGGCCCGACATGACGTTCCTCACCTGGTTGCCTCGCCGCGACTCGTGGCTGCGCAGTCGCCGCGCGGCGCGCGGGGGCGCCGACCTGGCCCCCCGCGAGAAGACGCGCGCGCTCATGTGTCAGATGCCGATCGCGGCGATAGGCGAAGCGGTGGCGTGCAGGAGGCCAGGGGCGCAGTTCAACAAGCTGGAGCTCTCGCGGCAGGAGGGCATCTGGCTGGTCAGCGACGCGAGGGCGGACGGGCGCCAGATTGGCACTCCGCCTGGGGCATGCAGGTCCAGGGCGGGAAGGGGGGTGGGGGGCGGGCGCTGGGGCAAGGAGCTGATTGAAAAGATGAAGTGGGCGATCAGGGGGCCGGCGCCAACGACGAGAGGGCGCCCGCCGACGCGACGGTCGATGCAGGGGCCGATCCCGCTGGGACCGCTGCCGCGACAGCCGGGCCCGCAGGGCGCGGGGGCAGCGGCGGCGGCAGCGGCGGCGCCGCGCGGCGAGCGAGCGCCGTCAGCGCTGCCAGCGCCGGCGGCAGCCATGGCACCATTCGACGACATCGGCGTGGACAGGGGCAGGATGGAGGCGGCCGAGGGCGGAGAGTGCAGGGCCCTCTACGCCGCGGGCCTCGCTACCACAACCGGGAGGAGCACCGCCTCCAGAGAAGAACCTGAAGGGGGATCACGAAGGAGACGGAAGAGGAGAAGATAGGAAGTCCCGAGTGGCCGTCGTCAACGCAGTCAGGGAGATGTTCGAGGAGCCGACGGTGGAGAACGAGGAGGCCTACGCGCTGGAGGGTGACTTCGCAGAGGCCAGGAAGTAGCACCTCGAGAACATTCCAGACGAAGGCGGGGCGATCGTGAAGGTGATCCCGATCAGCGAGGCGACGTCCAGGATCCCGGCTGGCAAGTGGGTCGACACCTACCGGGCTGGCGGCGCGAAGAAGAGCAAATGGGCCGCGAGTGGCTTCGAGTGGCGAGCCTACGGGCGCGAGAATTTTGCGGCGACGACGCCGTCGCTACCCCGCCTGATAGCGATGTTGGTCAATGCGGAGATCCACGACCACGCCCTGGCGCTCGGCGACTGCAGCGGGGCGTTCAGCCCGGCGCCGCTGACGGAGGATCGCATCTTCCCAGAGCCTAGAAGCGCCACCTGAAGTTGAAGCACGGAGAGGACATGTTTGGGAAGCCTTGCGCGCGTTCCCAGGGCTGAAGGGCGCGCCGAAGGCCCGGGGGGGCCGCGGCGCGGGAGCCCTGGGGGAGATGGGCCCGGGGATGGGGCGCCATGGCGGGTGTCTCTTCATGAGGGCGAAGGACGTGGCCAAGGCGGGCAGGCGCGCTGGCGACTTCCCGCCGACGGGGCCGCGCGAGTCAGTCGACGAGCTCTTGATCGAGGTGGCGACGCATTGAAGCCGTCGGATGCGGAGAAGCCGCGCAAGGACTGCTGAGGCTACGTTCCTGAGCACGCAGGTGAAGAAGATCAATGGCGGCTACCTCGTCGGCGGGAAGACCTCGCTGATAGGCGACATCAGGGAGGGGCTCGGGCTGGAGAATGCGAAGCCCTCGGCGTTGCCAGGGGCCAAGACCGACGCGAAGATGAAGGGTGATTACGTGAAGTTGGACGCGTAGTCGGCGCCGCACCAACGTGGGCAAGCGCATCCAGCTGGCCGGCCACAAACACGACATCCAGCATGGAGTTGGCATTCTTAGTCGAGGTGTGGCGGGGCCAACGGGGGCAGGCCTGCGACGCTCGAGGAAGTTGGTGCGGCGCCTGGCAGGCGCGAAGGACCTCGAGATGAAGCTGATTCCCGACAGGAGCGAGGTCCCTGTGCAGCGCGTGGTCGACGCGGGCTGGGCTGGCGACGGGACAGACAGAGTATCTGCGAGTGGCGGAGTGCTGAAGTACTGCGGGCGCACGGTGCTTTCCCGGTCGAGGCGCCAAGGATGTGGCGCGAAGTTCGGCTGATTGTGAGCTGTGTGCGCTGGGTTCAGGAGTTGCCGAGGCTCCGGGCTCGGGGTCGGTGCCCGCGGGGCGGGGCGGGCCGACGACGCCGCGGATGAGGGGCGACAGCAGCGGTGCGAAGGAACGGGTGCCTGGCAGGATGAAGCGCGTGGAGATTAGGTTCCTGGCGCCGCGGCAATGGGGGGGGGGCGGCCCCGTCTCACCGTCGACATGGCCAAGACGGACGACAACGAGAGCGACGCGCGCATGAAGCCCATGTCCAAGGAGAAGCTCGAGAAGTTCAGTGAGCTGGTAGGCCTGGCGAGGCCTGGCGCGCCGCCCCCCAAAGCGGCAGGTGCGGTGAACAAGCGGCGGGGGCTCGAGCCGGCAATTTGGGCGGTTAGAGCAGCAGTTTAGAGGGGTCGGATAGGGTCGGATGAGATGTATACTTAATTCCGGGGCTCTGGAGTTTCCACCGTTTCCCGCGCGAGGCCTTGGTCCTGAGAGGACCTAGCCGCCTCGATGGCGCGCTGAGGGGCATCGAGGGGAGTGAGAGGTATATCGCATCCATGGCCTCTTTGGCGCCGAAGTTGTGCGTCTCTCTCTCTCTCTCTATTTTCCTCTCTCTCTATATATATATTTATATACGTATGTGTACATGCAATTCTTTCACGCCTCTCTATAGGACTTGCACACGTGTGCATATATATATATATATATATATATGTCCATACATACATACATACACACATATATAACTATACACATGTATACGGGTCTATACAGGCATGTTTATATGTTTGTATAGGAATATGTGTTTATAGGTTTATGTATCGATACATGTAGACCGCTCTAGCTATCACATATCGGTGTATCCACAACCAGTTACGTATATACATACGTACATGTACACACACTTTCCATACGCACAGGTATATGTATTTTTGTGCATGTAGATGTACGCATCCTCTAAGGCGCGAGCGGCGAATTTACATTTATAATGTTATATGGACGGTTGTATAAGCATGCTGACACACATACGTCGTTCGTCATGTTTATATACGTACGTATGTGTATGTATGTCCATATAATTTTTATCTCGTGTATTTTTTTATATATATATATATATATATATATATATATCAATGCACACACATACGCAACTTTATGTGTATGTGTGCATCGCGATTTACCATATATATATATACATGTGTAACACGCACACACGCATATATACATATATATACAGTCGTGTGTATAACCATATGCAGAAATACATACCGAAATACATCTGCATATATTCATACATAAGTCGATATACATGTATGTAATGGTGT
>CAUYUJ010020305.1:0-159907 GCA_963575745.1 Prorocentrum cordatum | reverse complement strand
GGGCTCTAGAAGCAATATTACTATCAAAAGACTTGCGGGAACCGACTTTGCCCGCAGTACAGTTTGGCAGTACAGCTCGAGAGTTCCTCGAAATGGCTGAGTCAGGAGTTATGATCGAAATACCGTCTCTATGTATGTGTGTTGCGAACGGTGTTTCGATGATAATTCGAGCTGAGTGCATGCTATGCATGCCAGGTGCATTCCAATCGGAGCAGCGACATGCGTGACATCGAATGAGCCTCGAGAGTGCCCAAATTGATTAGAATTTTAAAAATTAATGAAAAATATCGATTTGTACAATTTTACATTTTTTGTGTCGGATGATTCTTTTCTAATTTATATCGATCTATGGGTGACCTAGAGAGTTCTGGTGCATTTTTGTCGACGCAGAATGGTCTCGCGCGTCGACCCGACCAGAAAGGACAATGTGACAACTTTTGGGTAGTTTTGCGAATATTTGAAAGATATTTGACAATTTATTTTGAGAAATCAGATTTTTTACGCCGAGCATTGGCATATAAACGTTGTTCTCTGAGCAGCTCAGCTCTCTAGAGCCAGTTTTGGTATTAGTTGACTTCCGGGAACCGACTTCATCTTTACTCAAAAAATCTCAATTTGACGTTTTTTTTAGAAAAGCTGACAGAAGCTCTCCGCTTCGATCCTAAGCTTTCTTACGGGTACAAGCAGCTCTACGAGGTTCCCGGTGGTGACCAGGTTGACGGTTCACCGCCGGCGCCAGTTGGCCCACCCGGCCAGAAAGGACAAAGTGGTAACTTTTGGGTGGTTTTGCGATTTTTTGAAAGATATTTGACAATTCATTTTGAAAAAGCAGATTTTCACGCCGAGCATTGGCATATGAACTTCACTCTGACAGCAGCTCAGCTCTCTCGATGCATTTTTGCATGAGCTGACTTCCGGGAACTGAGCGAACATCAACATCGAAAAAAAAATCGAATTTCAAGATTTTCCAAAAATCTTCATTTTTTTGACTGTTTGTCGATTCTCTGCAATGTGAGAGGCGCTCTACGAGGTTCCCGGCGGTGCTCATGACGGTTCACCGCCGGCGCCAGTTGGCCGACCCGACCAAAAGAGACAATGTGGTAACCTGGGGTCGGTTTTTGGAACATTGTGCAAGATTTGACAATTCGTTTTCATAAGTTGGATTTTTCCTACCTACAATAAGCTATGGCGCATCTGCTGGTAAAATTTTCAGGGCTCTTGAAGCAATATTACTATCAAAAGACTTGCGGGAACCGACTTTGCCCGCAGTACAGTTTGGCAGGTGACGGTGGTTGGCTTTACTTAACTCGAGCTGTCAGCAATCTTCAGACCTCTCACGCACACCAGTCGATGCAGAATGATCTGACGCGTCACACTGGAAGCTCGAGAGTTCCTCGAAATGGCTGAGTCAGGAGTTATGATCGAAATACCGTCTCTATGTATGCGTGTTGCGAACGGTGTTTCGATGATAATTCGAGCTGAGTGCATGCTATGCATGCCAGGTGCATTCCAATCGAAGCAGCGACATGCGTGACATCGAATGAGCCTCGAGAGTGCCCTAATTGATTAGAATTTTCAAAATTAATGAAAAATATCGATTTGTACAATTTTACATTTTTTGTGTCGGATGATTTTTTCTTATTTATATCGATCTATGGGTGACCTAGAGAGTTCTGGTGCATTTTTGTCGACGCAGAATGGTCTCGCGCTCTCACTGAGAGCGCGAGACTTCATATGAATAGCTTCGCTGGGAGTGAGAACTTTGGTCCAGCCGGCCGAGGCGGACAATGTGACAACTTTTGGGTGGTTTTGCAATTTTTTGAAAGATATTTGACAATTCATTTGGAAAAAGCAGATTTTCTACTCCGAGCATTGAGATATAAACTTCGTTCCCTTCAGCTCGGCCATCTAGAGTCATTTTCAGTACCAGTTCACTTGAAGGAACCGACTTCATGTTGACTCCGAAAAAATCTCAACTTGAAGTTTTTGTAGAAAAGCTCCCAGAAGCTCCCGCTTTGATGCTGAGCGTTCTCACGGATTCAAGGAGCTCTACGAGGTTCCCGGCGGTGACCAGGTTGACGGTTCACCGCCGGCGCCAGTAGCTGGAAGCTAAGAGTAATACCACGTAGATTCGACGAGATGAGCTAAGAGGAATTCGGGCGCAGGGTGGAGCTAGTTGGCCGAACCGACCAAAAGAGACAATGTGTTAACCTGGGGTCGGTACCTCGTAGAGCTCTTCGACGAGATGAGCTAAGAGGACTTCGGGCGCAGGGTGGAGCTAGTTGGCCGATCCGACCAAAAGAGACAAGGTGTTAACCTGGGGTCGGTTTTTGGAACATTGTGTAAGATTTGACAATTCGTTTTCATAAGTTGGATTTTGCCTACCTACAATAAGCTATGGCGCATCTGCTGGTAAACTTTTCAGGGCTCTAGGGGCAATATTACTGTCAAAAGACTTGCAGGAACCGACTTTGCCTGCAGTGCAGTTTGGCAGGTGACGGTGGTTGGCTTTACTTAACTCGAGCTGTCAGCAAGCTGCAGACCTCTCACGCACACCAGTCGATGCAGAATGACCTGGCGCGTCACACTGGAAGCTCGAGAGTTCCTAGAAATGGCTGAGTCAGGAGTTATGCTCGAAATACTGTCTCTATGTATGCGTGTTGCGAACGGTGTTTCGATGATAACTCGAGCTGAGTGCATGCTATGCATGCCAGGTACATTCCAATCGAAGTAGCGACATGCGAGACATCGAATGGGAGCCTCGAGAGTGCCCAAATTGATTAGAATTTTCAAAATCAATGAAAAATATAGATTTGTACAATTTTATATTTTTTGTGTCGGATGATTTTTTTTCTAATTTATATCGATCTATGGGTGACCTAGAGAGTTCTGGTGCATTTTTGTCGACGCAGAATGGTCTCGCGCTCTCACTGAGAGCGCGAGACTTCATATGAATAGCTTCGCTGGAGTGAGAACTTTGGTCCAGCCGGCCGAGGCGGACAATGTGACAACTTTTGGGTGGTTTTGCAATTTTTTGAAAGATATTTGACAATTCATTTTGAAAAAGCAGATTCTTACTCCGAGCATTGAGATATAAACTTCGTTCCCTGATCAGCTCGGCCATCTAGAGTCATTTTCAGTACCAGTTCACTTGAAGGAACCGACTTCATGTTGACTCCGAAAAAATCTCAACTTGAAGTTTTTGTAGAAAAGCTCCCAGAAGCTCCCGCTTTGATGCTGAGCTTTCTCACGGATTCAAGGAGCTCTACGAGGTTCCCGGCGGTGACCAGGTTGACGGTTCACCGCCGGCGCCAGTTCCGGCGCGGGGTGGAGCTAGTTCGCCGAACCGGCGGAGGCGGACAATGTGACAACTTTTGGGTGGTTTTGCGATTTTTTGAAAGATATTTGACCATTTATTTTGAGAAAGCATATTTTTACGCCGAGCATTGGCATATAAACTCCTCTCCGGTAGCAGCTCAGCTCCCTCATTGCATTTTTACACGAGTTGACTTCCAGAATCTGAGCGAATATAAACATCCAAAAAATCGAAGTTGAAGATTTCCCCCAAAAATCTATTTTTCCATTCAGTGTCGATTCTCTGCACTCTCACCAGTGAGAGGAGCTCTACGAGGTTCCCGGCGGTGACCAGGTTGACGGTTCACCGCCGGCGCCAGTTGGCAAGAAAAATCTCGACGGACCTTTTGCTGACTTTTGGTCGGTTGAAAATTTTGTTCTCGAAATTTGACCATTCGTTAGAGCTCTAGTATTTTTTCCCATGATATTCGATCTTATTCCCGCTCGCCATCTTGATCTCAGCTCGATCGGGTAACTTTGAAGGCCAAAAAGCAGGCAGGCGGGAACGGCCATTTCGAGTCATCTTGATACGTGCTGTCGGTATTTTGTACTTAAGTCGAGCTGTAGGGCAGCTACAGTGCGGTAAGCACAGCTATCGCACTCAGAATCATTAGGCGCGTTCGCCTGTTCAATCCAGAGGTCTGAACTCGGTCTGCTACCCGAGCTAGGTCCGCAAACCTATTCGTATTATTCGAGTCAACTTGATATGCGCTGTCAGTATTTTGTACTTAACCATAGCTGTAGGGCAGCCACAGTGTCTGTAAGCACATCTATCGCACTCAGAATCATCAGGCGCGTCCGCCTATTCAATCCAGAGGTCCGAACTCGGTCTGCTACCCGAGCTAGGGTCGCAAACCTATTCGTGTTATTCCAGTCAACTTGATAGCGTTGTCGGTATTTTCTGCTAACTCGAGGTCTAGGGCAGCTACAGTGCTGGTAAGCACAGCTATCGCACTCAGAATCATCAGGCGCGTTCGCCTGTTCAATCCAGAGGTCTGAACTCGGTCTGCTACTCGAGCTAGGTCCGCAAACCTATTCGTATTATTCGAGTCAACTTGATATGCGTTGTCGGTATTCCCGACTTAACTCGAGGTGTAGAGCAGCTACAGTGCTGGTGAGCACACCTATCGAACTCAGAATAATCAGGCGCGCTCGCCTGTTGAATTCATAGGTTTGAACTCGGTCTGCTAGCCGAGCTAGGTCCGCAAACCTATTCGTATTATTCGAGTCAACTTGATACGCGTTGTCGGTATTTCCTACTTTAATCGAGCTGTAGGGCAGCTACAGTGCTGGTAAGCACGCCCATCGCACTCAGAATAATGAGGCGCGTTCGCCTGTTGAATTCAGAGCTCTGAACTCCGTCTGCTGCGCGATCTAGAATCACGAAACTGTTCGTATTCTTCCAGTCATCTTCAGAGCTACTGTCGGCGTTCTGCACTTAGCTCGGGCTGTAGGGGGGCTGCAGGGCGGGTAATCACAGGAATCGATTCGGAGACATCAGACGCCTCTGTCTGCTGCATTCAGAGGTCCGAACTCGGTCTGATACTCGAGTTGGGCTGAAAAACTATTCGTTCTCTGCAATTTTCTTCGACATTATATGTTGTCAGGAAGCTCTACGAGTCCCCCGGCGGTAACAAAGGTTGACGGTTTACCGCCGGCGCCCAGTAGCTGGAAGCTAAGAGTAATTCCGGCGCGCTGGAGAGCTAGTAACTCGTAGAGCTTCCCTTAGCTAGTTATAGCTGGAAGCTAAGAGTAATTCCGGCGCGCTGGAGAGCTAGTTGGCAAGAAAAATCTCGACGGACCTTTTGGTGACTTTTGGTCGGTTGAAAATTTTGTTCTCGAAATTTGACAATTCGTTAGAGCTCTAGTATTTTTTCCCATGATATTCGATCTTATTCCCGCTCGCCATCTTGATCTCAGCTCGATCGGGTAACTTTGAAGGCCAAAAAGCAGGCGGGCGGGAACGGCCATTTCGAGTCATCTTGATACGTGCTGTCGGTATTTTGTACTTAAGTCGAGCTGTAGGGCAGCTACAGTGCTGGTAAGCACAGCTATCGCACTCAGAATCATTAGGCGCGTTCGCCTGTTCAATCCAGAGGTCTGAACTCGGTCTGCCAGCCGAGCTAGGTCCGCAAACCTATTTCGTATTATTCGAGTCATCTTGATAGACACTCTCGGTTTTCTGTACTTAACTCGAGCTTTGGGGCAGCTACAGTGCTTGTAAGCACAGCTATCGCACTCAGAATCATCACGCGCGTTCGTCTGTTGAATCCAGAGGTCTGAACTCGGCCTGCTAGCCGAGCTAGGTCCGCAAACCTATCAGTATTATTGGAGTGATCTTGATAGACGCTCTCGGTTTTCTGTACTTAACTCGAGCTGTAGGGCAGCTACAGGGCTCATTGTGACAGACATCGCTGGGGAATTATCAGTCGCGTTCGTCTATCGTACCGAGAGCTCTGAACTCGGCCTGCTGCCCGAGCTAGGTTCGCGAAACTGTTCGTATTGTCCGAATGATCTTGTGACATGCTCTCAATTTTCTGCACTCAACTCGTGCTGGGGAAGGGCTACAGTGCTGCAGGTCACATATATCGATTTACACACATCAGGCGCGTCTTTCGGTCGATTCCAGAGCTCGGAACTCGGTCTGCTGCTCGAACTAGGTTCGCAAAACTATTATATTATTCGAATCGATACTGTCGGTTTTCTGCACTTAACTCGGGCTGTAGGGGGGCTTCAGTGCTGGGAATCACATGGATTCGCAGACATCAGACGCGCCCGCCTGTCGCATTCAGAGGTCTGAACTCGGTTTGATACTCGAACTGGGTTGCGAAACTGTTCGTTTTTTTAAGCGTCATCTTGAGAGGTCTGAAATCGCTTGGGCTTAAAAAATAGTCGTTCTTTCGAGTTTTTTTCCACAGTATATATTGTCAGAAAGCTCTACGAGTCTCCCGGCGGTAAGAAAGGTTGACGGTTTACCGCCGGCGCCCAGTTGGCAAGAAAAATCTCGACGGAACTTTTGATGACTTTTGCTCGGTTGAAAATTTCGTTCTCGAAGTTTGACTATTCGTTAGAGCCCTAGTATTTTTTCCCGTGATATTCGATCTTTTTCCCGCTCGCCATCTTGATCTCAGCTCGATCGGGTAACTTTGAAGGCCAAAAAGCACGGTGGCGGGAACGGCCGTTTCGAGTATCTTGATATGCGCTGACGGTTTTTTGTACGTAACTCGAGCTGTAGGGCAGCTACAGAGCTGATAAGCACAGCTATCGCACTCAGAATTATCACGCGCGTTCGTCTGTTGAATCGAGAGGTCTGAACTCGGTCTGCCAGCCGAGCTAGGTCCGCAAACCTGTTTGTATTATTCGAGTGAACTTGATACGCGCTGTCGGTATTTGTACTTAACTCGAGCTGTAGGGCAGCTACAGAGCTGGTAAGCCCAGCTATCGCATTCAGAATTATCACGCGCGTTCGCCTCTCGAATCCAGAGGTCTGAACTCGGTCTGCCAGCCGAGCTAGGTCCGCAAATCTATTCGTATTATTCGAGTCTTCTTGATAGAAACTCTCGGTTTTCTGAACTCAACTCGAGCTTGAGGGCAGCTACAGTGCTGGTAAGCACACCTACCGCACTTAGAATCATCACGCGCGTTCGCCTGTCGAATCCAGAGGTCTGAACTCGGTCTGCTAGCCGAGCTAGGTCCGCAAAGCTATTCGTATTATTCGAGTCGTCTTGATAGACGCTCTCGGTTTCCTGTACCTAACTCGAGCTGTAGGGAAGCTACAGGGCTGATTGTGACAGAAATCGATGGGGAATCATCAGTCGCGTTCGTCTATTGAACCGAGACCTCTGAACTCGGCCTGCTGCCCAAGCTAGGTTCACGAAACTGTTCGTATCGTCCGAATGATCCTGAGACGTGCTCACAATTTTCTACACTCAACTCGTGCTGGGGGAGGGCTACAGTGCTGCAGATCACATATATCGAATTCTACACATCAGGCGCGTCTTTCGGTCGATTCCAGAGCTCGGAACTCGGTCTGCTCGAACTAGGTTCGTAAAACTATTATATTATTCGAGTTGATATTGTCGGTTTTCTGCACTTAACTCGGGCTGTAGCGGGACTCCAGGCTGGGAATCACATAAGTGGATTCGCAGACATTAGACGCGCCTGCCTGTCGCATTCAGATGTTTGAACTCGGTTTGATATTCGAACTGGGTTGCGAAACTGTTTGTTTTTTAGCGTCATCTTGAGAGGTCTGAAATCGCTTGGGCTTTAAAAATAGTCGTACTTTCGAGTTTTTTCCCACAGTATGTATTGTCAGGAAGCTCTACGAGTCCCCCGGCGGTGAGAAAGGTTGACGGTTTACCGCTGGCGCCCAGTAATTCCGGCGCGCTGCAGAGCTAGTTGGCAAGAAAATCTCGACGGAACTAACTCGTAGAGCTTGCCTTAGCTAGTTATAGCTGGAAGCTAAGAGTAATTCCGGCGCGCTGGAGAGCTAGTTGGCAAGAAAAATCTCGACGGAACTTTTGATGACTTTTTGCTTGGTTGAAAATTTCGTTCTCGAAATTTGACTATTCGTTAGAGCTCTAGTATTTTTTCCCGTGATATTCGATCTTATTCCCGCTCGCCATCTTGATCTCAGCTCGATCGGGTAACTTTGAAGGCCAAAAAGTACAGTGGCGGGAACGGCCGTTTCGAGTCATTTCGATACGCGCTGTCGGTATTTTCTACTTAACTCGAGCTATAGAGCAGCTACAGGGCTGGTAAGCACCGCTATCGCACTCAGAATGATCAGGCGCGTTCGCCTGTTAAATCCAGAGGTCTGAACTCGGTCTGCTAGCCGAGCTAGGTCTGCAAACCTATTCGTAGTATTCGAGTCATCTTGCTAGGCGCTCTCGGTTTTCTGTACTTAACTCGATCTTCAGGGCAGCTACAAAGCTGGTAAGCACACCTGTCGCATTCAGAATTATCACGCGCGTTCGCATGTTGAGTCCAGAGGTCTGAACTCGGTCTGCTAGCCGAGCTAGGTCTGCAAAACTATTCGTATTATTCGAGTCATCTTGATAGGTGCGCTCGGTTTTCTGTACTTAACTCGAGCTGTAGGGCAGCTACAAGGCTCATTGTGACAGACATGGATGGAAAATCATCAGTCGCGTTCGTCTATTGAACCGAGAGCTCTGAACTCGGCCTGCTGCCCGAGCTAGGTTCGCGAATCTATTCGTATTGTCCGAAGGATCTTGAGAAGCGCTCTCAATTTTTTTGCACTAAACTCGTGCTGGGGGAGGGCTACAGTGCTGCGATTCACATATATCGATTGACACAGATCAAGCGCTTTCGGTCGATTCCACAGCTCGGAACTCGGTCTGCTGCTCGAACTAGGCTCGCAAAACTATTATATTATTCGAGTCGATACTGTCGGTTTTCTGCACTTAACTCGGGCTGTAGGGGGGCTTCAGGGCTTGGAATCACATGAGTGGATTCGCAGACATCAGACGCGCCCGCCTGTTGCACATTCAGAGGTCTGAAGTACTGAACTCGGTTTGATACTCGAACTGGGTTGCGAAACTGTTTGTTTTTTGTTAGCGTTATCTCGAGAGGTCTGAAATCGCTTGGGCTTAAACAGTAGTCGTTCTTTGGAGTTTTTCCCCACAGTATATATTATCAGGAAGCTCTACGAGTCCCCCGGCGGTTAGAAGGTCGGCTCAAGAACGTGTCGGCTCAAGGTCACGGAGCCGCTGACTTTGTCCTGCCTGGGCTACCTCCGCCAAGGCCAGCGGTAGTGATCAGCAGAGCCTGAGGAGCATATCGTAATTCTTCGTGCAAGTATTTGGGACCACGTCGTACGACACACCCGAGTCGAGACAAGCTTTGTTGGAAGCAATTGGATTGGGGCGTTGGAACGAAACAGTTGCTCAGTGGCATCAGAATACAAGTCAAGATCTTGACTGCCCATTGACACCTCGAGAGGACCGTGTGGATCATTTCGACTACTTGGATCAATTTGAACCTTGGGACGCTGCTGATTTAAGATCCTTGGAGCGTGCATCAGGGAAACGACAGCGTGAAGACGACGCAGCATTTCTAAACAAGTGGGGTATTCCATCACAGATTTCAGAAGCAATAATGTTGGGTGCATCCTCTTCGGTTGATGCAAATATGAACGCTGCTGTGGACACAAATAAAGAAAACAAGAGACCGAGGAATGGAGGTGATATTCAAAAACAACGTGAGGAGATGATGAAAACTGCCACCACTGGGTTTGAGCGGTTCGTCATGGACCATTTCTTCAAAGCAGAGGATAGTAAGGAGGAGATTTTACAGACCATTCAGAACACGAACAATCATATCAAAGCCGTGGAGAGTACATTGCAGAAGCACGATGACAGAGCTAATAAGATGGAGGAGAGGATGAATAAATTTGAAGAGGCCCTGCGTCAAGTACATAATGGAAGTGGTGCTGGATCAGATGTTTCTCGTACTACGGCTGGTGGAGGTATTGGAGGCGGCGGGCCGCCTGGCTTATCTCCCAGTTCGCGTTTCCAGGATTTCAGACCGACATACATTGAGTTGAAAGGGTGGGTGACGAATTGGTCAGATCATGGCGCGCGGGCGGAGCAACTCCTAACGTGGAGTGATTGCCAAAAACTTATCGACAATTGCTTGGAGCGATGCAATCAACTCGAGAAGGATGCAGTAGATCGTGAAACAACTGAGCGTATCAATTCGGGCAGGTATATGTTTGGCAGTGTCAAGATCAGTTTCAAACCCAATACGAGTAGGGACCTGCTCTGGATGATTAAAAAGAAGTGGGATGCAATCATTAAGAATACTGTTGATGGGCACAATGGTCTGCCTTTACCTGCAGTCTTGACTGAGGGCCTTGCGATTCAGTTCCCAGGATCAAATTTACGTGTCCAAATCGAGTGCGCACCTTGGAAAAGGGATCACGTTAAAGCTGTGGCGAGGTTTTGCGGAGCGTTCAGAACGATGACGCAACAGCACGCCCAGATCGAAGTGAGAGGAGAAATTGGACCACCGCGATCGTTGATATGGACCGTCGCCAAGGGTGCTTTGCGTCCCATCAATATTGCCACATTCACTTCAGCTCGTAATACTTGGGAGGTGCACGAGCCGCAGTGGCAGCAGGTTGTCAGCGCATTTCCTGCGGTGGCGGCTGTCACTAAGCAGATGTTAGAGAGTGAGGTCAACAGACGCCAATGACAAAAACGATATTGGAGCAAGGGACTTCGTATCGGAACATGGAATGTAGGTAATTCGGGTGTTTCCAACTCACGTGGGACCGAGGTTCTAACATCTCTGAGGAAGATAGGAGCCTCTTCAATTTTCGGTTTGCAAGAGTGTGAGTTCTTTGACTCAGCTGAATTAGATAGACTCGGTTGGCATTTTAAACCTTCCAGGGATAGACGTGCAGGCTTGTTGTATGCCCATGGGTGGGCCCAACTCCTGCGCGAATGTGTCACAGACTGCGATAGATTTGTCTTGGGTGTGTTTGGAACGGAGGCGTCTCAGGTGATCATATGTTCGGCTTATTTTCCACATCATGATCGTGATCAGTGTGATCTTGAATCGGCGGAAATGCTGGGGGAGTTGGAGGGTCAGATCCGTCTCTTGAAGCAGAAATATCGTCAGGCCAGCTTTTGTTTGCTTGCGGATGCCAATGTTGAGTTGCCACCACTTGTTCAGCTTGAGGTTGCAGGTCAGGGTTATGCTGCCACTGGGACAGGTACGAAATCATGGAGGAGGACGGGATCTGAGGGGAAGGCGGAGAGGGAGAGGAAGGATAGGAGGCAGATATTGACGGATAACTTGCTGACCTTTATGCAGACTTGGGGTTTGTTAGCTGCCAACACCTTCGACCGTCGTCGCCCGACCTGGGAGCCCTGGGGACAAGAGCGAAATCGTTCTCGGACTAGATCGATGAGGAGAGTCTTAGACTATGTGATGGTTCCGATGGGGTGGGAGGTGCAGGAGTGTAAGATCGATTTCAAGTATCGCAGCGGAGGAACTCATAATCGTAGTAGACTTGCTGATCATGCTCTAGTTATGTGCACAGTACGACAGCCCAGTCCTGGCAGGACTGATTGGACAGTCGAGCGTGTGCATAGGGAACCTTCTTTGGTGGGATGGCGGGCTCAGACGTATGCGGACGAGATGATAGGGAGGGAAAGGGTTGACCTCGAGTTTTGCGGTGCCGTGTTTGCTGGATGTGGTTCCCCTCCAGCTGCGTCGACACGACCACAGGACGTGACAGAGACCGCTCCTGTCATTTTGAAAGCATTTACGCAGGAGGATGTGGATTACTCCACGGCCTCAGCTGCCCGGCCTCGAGCGCCTACTCGCCCGCCCGAGCTCACACGTCTCGAAGAGCGGATTCGGTCCCTTCAGAATGGTCCAGAGAAAAAGAGACTCAGAGCAGCTGCCAATGTTTGGAGGAGACAGTATCGGCGTGATCTTCTTGAATGGGCTGTACCCTCGACTCGTCGTAAGATTCGACATCGTATCAAACATGTGGTGGTTGATGGATGGGAGACGGAGGATAGATATATCTTGAAGGAGAAGTTGGAGGAGCATGTTAAGGGGAAGGTGACATCACAGCGTAGGAGGGAGGAGAACAGCAACTTGATGGAGGAAATCAGGAGGAAGGCGGAGGAGGAGATCAAGGGTGGCCAGATCATTCGAAGTATTACGATGTCGATATGTTGTGCAGCGAGGGCTCGTCTTCGAACGCGACGGGCAACAGGACCGGATCGCGTACCTTGTGAAATGCTCAAGCTTCTCCCATGGTGCACAGTTCGGCACATCCAACAGATCTTCGACTCTCTTTTGAGGCTGGCTGTCCAGTACCCTGTTCGATGGAGGGACATTCTCATTGCATACATGCCTAAACTAAAGGGGATCACGAACTTGGCGGATGCTCGACTCTTGTGCTTACAGAATAGCATAACTCGCTGGTTCTCGGCGTGCGTAGTTATCCTGGTTGAGCAGCATGTGGAGGAGTCTAAGCTATTTCATCCTCTGGGCCTCTATGGGTTCCGTCAGGGTCACAGCACATCCCATATCACGAGTAGCCTTACTAACATGTGTATGCACGGGGACAAGTGGGGGAAGCGTGAGTGTCTGTACGTTGCGGACATGGACATATACCAGGCCTTTGACAACTGCACGATACAGAACGTTCATAAGGGTCTTGAGCATGCACGTGTCCCTGCGTATTTACAGCACGCGTTTCTGGATCCGTTATCGCACAGCACGGGCTGCCTCTACTATGACGGGTTGGAGATTGATAACATCCAGTGGGACACCTGTATTAGGACTGGAGGCCCAGAAGGGCCCTTGGGCTTTAACCTCATTATTGCTGCCATGTGGGGTGACGTTATTCATAATTGGGACGTTCAGGGCATGGGGTATGCGGTAGATTTCGGTACGGAGCATCGGTCGGTGGTGAATCATTTTATCTGGGCAGATAACGTGTACCTCGTCAGTCGTAGCCGTGAGGAGCTTACTCGTATGGTAAGAGACTTGACACTTCCACTTTACAACTTCTCGATGCGATGGAAACCCACATCGCTGAAGTACATGGTGTGCGGAGCTCCTGCTGTCTTGGATGAGGACGGGAATATCCCGCGTTCGATGGATCTTAAAATACCGATCTTCTCAGATGCATGTGACGGGAGGAATGCAGTGCAGCAGATTGATGAGTTATGTTACCGTCGAGTTGTTTCTATGGACGTACTGGGCACGCAACTGCATAGTGAATATAACTGTTCTGTACATCGTGATGTTTCTTTTCGCCTAGACTGTGCTCGTCGCGCATTTTACTCTCAGGCAGGGTATTTTAGGTCACATTGTATTCCTCTCAAGGATAAGCTGCGGAGATACCAGGACAGAGTCCAGAGCCTGGCTCTGTATGGTATGGAGACCACCACTGCAGATTCTTATACTCTCTCGTTTCTCCATTCCTTCGAAGGGAAATGCCTGAAGATGATGATCTCTTCTCGAAAAGGCCCGACGGAAACGGAGCAAGCTTATCAGCAGAGGAGATATCATGTCGCACGGGAACGTTTCTTGAAGGCTGGGTACTCCTCTCTTGTCCAACGTTATCTGATATTGCACTGGAATTTCGCAAAAGACATTGCAAGTTTCGCAAATGGCATGATTGTTGAGAAAGTGATTGACTTGAAAGCGGCGGAGAGGACATGGCGCGATTCCCGTATGGCGAGTTTATGTTTTGGACCGTACACTGACCGCACTCGTACACTTATGAGCGAGACGATGAGACACTTTGGCAACTGGTCGGAGGCCTCTTCTTACAAACGTCGCTGTCGAGGTACGGAGAGTATTGGACAGAGATCATGGCAATATACATTAGCTGAGTTTTTCGGAGATGATTGGTGGATTCATTTCACAGGCTCCCAGCTTGGATTTATGCAATACGCCACGCACCTTTGTACTCATAGCATGCTTCAATGTTTCCAGGAGGTGTCGACGTGCGGACCTGTGAGTTCGCCCGCATATTTGGCGCCCTCCGAGCATGGTGAAATCCAGGTGAGCACGGATGATAGTCCGATGGCTGCTGAGAAACTTGCAAAGCGCATCGCTCTTCATAATATGAAAGCAACCCGTTGGAACCTGGAGGCCCCTGGAATCCCTCTGGAGGTGGTGGGTGACTCGCTTCTCGTGGTTAGCTGGGCTACGGGACGGTGGCGTGCAGATAATAGATCATATGCGGATAGAATATCAAAAATTATCAATACGCTTGATGGGCTTTGTTGCAGCTATAATATACGACCTCCAGCGCCGGGTATGGATCTTATTCGTCATGATTTTCGGGAGTGGAACACTCGTGCCGACGTTCTAACACACCAGGCCCGAGAGGGCCAGATTTCTAGTTCAGAATGTAGTCCGTATACACATGATTATGAGACAGAATTTTACGTTGCTGCTGCTATTCGGGCTGGTTTCGATGGCGGCGTGTCGTCTGAGGGATGTGGGTGCGGTTGCTGGATAGACATAGGCCTCAAACCTCGGTATTGGGATCGACGGGACCCCGCTCAGCTGATATGGAAGTCAGTTTTTGAGAGGGCTTGGCTTATTTCTCCGACCACAACTGTTACTGATACAGAACTCAGTGCTTTGGAGTGCATCGTGACTGCGCTCCCACAGGCAGTTCTATGGTTATCACAGACTTGATAGTTGCAGTTTTTCTTAATTCATTGTTCTTTCTCATACTATGATATACTCAGCTTCGCTGGGACTTCTCTTTTCTCTTGCATGTTTAGTTGACTGCACTTTGATTCATTTCTGTGTGCGTTTGCTCGTTCGCTCATATTTGTGATTGATGATTCATCGCAGCTTCGCTGCTCTGGGTTGTCTTGACTTTAGGTTCGAATAAGAGCTTTCGCTTCCTGATGACACCTGACCTCATGCTTGCTCGTGGCCCTAGGGCCAGTAGGAGCCTCGCAAAGCCGCAAAAAGAAAGGTTGACGGTTTACCGCCGGCGCCCAGTTTTGGTGACTTTTGGTCGGTTGAAAATTTGGTAATTTGACAATTCGTTAGAGCTCTAGTATTTTTTCCCGTGATATTCGATCTTATTTCCGCTCGCCATCTTGATCTCAGCTCGATCGGGTAACTTTGAAGGCCAAAAAGCACTGTGGCGGGAACGGCCGTTTCGAGTCATCTTGATACGCGCTGTCGGTATTTTGTACTTAACTCGAGCTGTAGGGCAGCTACAGCGCTGGTCAGCACAGCTATCGCATGTAGAATGATCACGCGCGTTCGCCTGTTAAATCTAGAGGTCTGAACTCGGTCTGCTAGCCGAGCTAAGTCCGCAAACCTACTCGTATTATTCGAGTCATCTTGATAGACGCTATCGGTTTTCTGTACTTAACTCGAGCTTTAGGGCAGCTACAGAGCTGGTAAGCAACCTCTCGCATTCAGAATTATCACGCGCGTTCGTCTGTCGAATCCAGAGGTCTAAACTCGGTCTGCTAGCCGAGCTAGGTCCGCAAACCTATTTGTATTATTCGAGTCATCTTGATAGACGCGCTCGGGTTTCTGTACTTAACTCGAGCTGTAGGGCAGCTACAAGGCTCATTGTGACAGACATGGATGGGGAATCATCAGTCGCGTTTGTCTATTGAACCGAGAGCTCTGAACTCGGCCTGCTGCCCGAGCTAGGTTCGCGAAACTATTCGTATTGTCCGAATGATCTTGAGACGCGCTCTCAATTGTCTGCACTAAACTCGTGCTGGGAAAGGGCTTCAGTGTTCGCGCGTTCGCCTGTTCAATCGAGAGGTCTCAACTCGGTCTGTTAGCCGAGCTAGGTCCGCAAACCTATTCGTATTATTCGAGTCAACTCGATACGCGTTGTCGGTATTTTCTACTTAACTCGAGCTTTAGGGCAGCTACAGTACTGGTGAGCACGCCTATCGCACGCAGAATGATTAGGCGCGGTCGCCTGTTTTTTCATAGGTCTGAACTCGGTCTGCTAGCTGAGCTAGGTCCGCAAACCTATTCGTATTATTCGAGTCAACTTGATACGCGTTGTCGCTATTTTCCACTTGACTCGAGCTGTAGGGCAGCTAAAGTGCTGGTAAGCACATCTATCGCCTTTAGAATCATCAGGCGCGTTCGCCTGTTGAATCCAGAGCTCTGAACTCGGTCTGCTGCGCGATCTAGAATCACGAAACTGTTCGTATTCTTCCAGTCATCTTGAGAGCTACTGTCGGCGTTCTGCACTTAGCTCGGGCTGTTGGGGGGCTGCAGGGCGGGTAATCACAGGACTCGATTCGGAGACATCAGACGCCTCTGTCTGCTGCATTCAGAGGTCCGGACTCGGTCTGATACTCGAATTGGGCTGAAAAACTATTTGTTCTCTGCAATTTTCTACGTATTATATGTTGTGCAGGATAGCTTCTTTACGGTCCTCGGCGGTAACAAGGTGACGGTTTTACCGCGGCGCCCAGTTGGAAGAGACATCTCGACGTGAACTTTGGTGACTTTTGGTCGGTTGAAAATTATGTTCTCGAAATTTGACCATTCGTTAGAGCTCTAGTATTTTTTCCCGTGATATTCGATCTTATACCCGCTCGCCATCTTGATCTCAGCTCGATCGGGTAACTTTGAAGGCCAAAAAGCACTCTGGCGGGAACGGCCGTTTCGAGTCATCTTGATACGCGCTCTCGGTTTTCTGAACATAACTCGAGCTCTAGGGCAGCTACAGAGCTGGGAAGCACAGCTAATGCATGCAGAATGATCAGGCGCGTTCGACTGTTGAACCCAGAGGTCTGAACTCGGTCTGACAGCCGAGCTAGGTCCGCAAACTTTTCGATATTTATGAGTCATCTTGACAGAAACTCTCGTTTTCTGTTCTTAACTCGAGCTTGTTAGAAGCTAAGAGCTGGTTAGCAATTCTATCGCAGTCAGATTTATTAGGCGCGTTCGCTTGTTAAAATTAGAGGTCTGACTTCGGTCTGCTAAGCCGAGCTAGATCTCGAAACCTATTCGTATTATTTTTGGATTCATTCATGATAGGCGCCCTCGTTTCATGTACTTAACTCGAGGCGTTGGGGCGCTACAGAGCTCGTAGTCACAGAAATCCATTGGAAATCACCAGGCGCCTTTGTTCGTTGACTCGAGAGCACTGAACTTGGCCTGCTGCCCGAGCTAGGTTCGCAAAACTATTCGTATTGTTCGAGTCATCCTGAGAAGTGCTGTCGGTATTTCGTGCTGGGGGGAGGCTACAGTGCTGCTGGGGACAGCAATCGATTTAGAGACATCAGGCGCATCCGCCTGCGGAGACCAGAGCTCGGAACTCGTCTGCTGCCTGAATTAGGTCTGCGAAACTGTATTGTTGGAGTCATCCTGAGAGGTGCTGTCGGTTTTCTGCACTCAACTCGGTCTGTAGGGGGGCTGCAGGGCTGGTAATGATAGAAGTCGACTCGCAGACATCAGACGCGTCCGCCTGTCGCATTGAGAGGACACAAAATATTTACTATGAGTCGGAATGTTGGTAGGTCCTCTGTGTTCTCAACTTCGTCGAGCTGGAAGCTCTACGAGTCTCCCGGCGGTAACCAAGGTTGACGGTTTACCGCCGGCGTCCAGTTCCGGCGCGCTGGAGAGCTAGTTGGCAAGAAAAATCTCGACGGAACTTTTGGTGACTTTTGGTCGGTTGAAAATTTTGTTCTCGAAATTTGACAATTCGTTAGAGCTCTAGTATTTTTTCCCGTGATATTCGATCTTATTGCCGCTCGCCATCTTGATCTCAGCTCGATCGGGTAACTTTGAAGGCCAAAAAGCACTCTGGCGGGAACGGCCGTTTCGAGTCATTTTGATATGCGCTGTCGGTATTTTGTACTTAACTCGAGCTGTAGGGCAGCTACAGAGCTTGTAAGCACAGCTATCGCACTCAGAATCATCAGGCGCGTTCTCCTGTTGAATCCATAGGTCTGAACTCGGCCTGCTAGCCGAGCTAGGTCCGCAAACCTATTCGTATTATTCGAGTCAACTTGATACGCGTTGTCGGTATTTTCTACTTAACTCGAGCTGCAGGGCAGCTACAGTGCTGGTTAGCACGCCTATCGCACGCAGAATAATCCGGCGCGTTCGCCTGTTGAATTCATAGGTCTGAACTCGGTCTGCTAGCCGAGCTAGGTCCGCAAACCTATTCGTATTATTCGAGTCAACTTGATACGCGTTGTCGGTATTTTCTACTTAACTCGAGCTGTAGGGCAGCTACAGTGCTGGTAAGCACACCCATCGCACTCAGAATAATCAGGCGCGTTCGCCTGTTGAATTCATAGGTCTGAACTCGGTCTGCTAGCCGAGCTAGGTCCGCAAACCTATTCGTACTATTCGAGTCAACTTGATACGCGTTGTCGGTATTTTCTACTTAACTCGAGCAGTAGGGCAGCTATAGTGCTGGTAAGCACACCTATCGCACTCAGAATAATCCGGCGCGCTCGCCTGTTGAATCCAGAGCTCTGAACTCGGTCTGCTGCGCGATCTAGAATCACGAAACTGTTCGTATTCTTCCAGTCATCTTGAGAGCTACTGTCGGCGTTCTGCACTTAGCTCGGGCTGTAGGGGGGCTGCAGGGCGGGTAATCACAGGACTCGATTCGGAGACATCAGACGCCTCTGTCTGCTGCATTCAGAGGTCCGAACTCGGTCTGATACTCGAGTTGGGCTGAAAAACTATTCGTTCTCTGCAATTTTCTCCGACATTATATGTTGTCAGGAAGCTCTACGAGTCCCCCGGCGGTAACAAGGTTGACGGTTTACCGCCGGCGCCCAGTGCGGCGTTCCGCGCTTGGCTTCGCTATCCGGGTTTTGGACGCTTACAAGTGCGTGGCTCCAGGGTGCGCGAAGCGCTTCGGCAGAGCTTCGGAAGAGCTTCGGCAGTTCTTCCAGGCTCCTAGGCAGATCTTCCTTGCGCGCTTTGCAGGGCCCCACGCATCGTAAACGGCGCCCCTGCAAGCGTCTCCTGCGAGGTTTCCAGCGTCCCGCGCATCGTTTCAGGCAGCCTGGCTGAGGTCCCCGTAACTCGTAGAGCTTCCCTTAGCTAGTTATAGCTGGAAGCTAAGAGTAATTCCGGCGCGCCCCAGAGCTAGTAACTCGTAGAGCTTCCCTTAGCTAGTTATAGCTGGAAGCTAAGAGTAATTCCGGCGCGCCCCAGAGCTAGTTGGCAAGAAAAATCTCGACGGAACTAACTCGTAGAGCTTCCCTTAGCTAGTTATAGCTGGAAGCTAAGAGTAATTCCGGCGCGCTGGAGAGCTAGTTGGCAAGAAAAATCTCGACGGAACTTTTGATGACTTTTGCTCGGTTGAAAATTTCGTTTTCGAAATTTGACCATTCGTTAGAGCTCTAGTATTTTTTCCCGTGATATTCGATCTTATTCCCGCTCGCCATCTTGATCTCAGCTCGATCGGGTAACTTTGAAGGCCAAAAGCACAGTGGCGGGAACGGCCGTTTCGAGTCATTTTGATACGCGCTGTCGGTATTTTGTACTTAACTCGAGCTATAGAGCAGCTACAGGGCTGGTAAGCACCGCTATCGCACTCAGAATGATCAGGCGCGTTCGCCTGTTAAATCCAGAGGTCTGAACTCGGTCTGCTAGCCGAGCTAGGTCCGCAAACCTATTCGTAGTATTCGAGTCATCTTGCTAGGCGCTCTCGGTTTTCTGTACTTAACTCGATCTTCAGGGCAGCTACAAAGCTGGTAAGCACACCTGTCGCATTCAGAATTATCACGCGCGTTCGCATGTTGAATCCAGAGGTCTGAACTCGGTCTGCTAGCCGAGCTAGGTCTGCAAAACTATTCGTATTATTCGAGTCATCTTGATAGGTGCGCTCGGTTTTCTGTACTTAACTCGAGCTGTAGGGCAGCTACAAGGCTGATTGTAACAGACATGGATGGAAAATCATCAGTCGCGTTCGTCTATTGAACCGAGAGCTCTGAACTCGGCCTGCTGCCCGAGCTAGGTTCGCGAACCTATTCGTATTGTCCGAATGATCTTGAGAAGCGCTGTCAATTTTTTGCACTAAACTCGTGCTGGGGGAGGGCTACAGTGCTGCGATTCACATATATCGATTGACACAGATCAAGCGCTTTCGGTCGATTCCACAGCTCGGAACTCGGTCTGCTGCTCGAACTAGGCTCGCAAAACTATTATATTATTCGAGTCGATACTGTCGGTTTTCTGCACTTAACTCGGGCTGTAGGGGGGCTTCAGGGCTTGGAATCACATGAGTGGATTCGCAGACATCAGACGCGCCCGCCTGTTGCATTCAGAGGTCTGAACTCGGTTTGATACTCGAACTGGGTTGCGAAACTGTTTGTTTTTTGTTAGCGTTATCTCGAGAGGTCTGAAATCGCTTGGGCTTAAACAATAGTCGTTCTTTGGAGTTTTTCCCCACAGTATATATTATCAGGAAGCTCTACGAGTCCCCCGGCGGTAAGAAAGGTTGACGGTTTACCGCCGGCGCCCAGTTTTGGTGACTTTTGGTCGGTTGAAAATTTCGTTCTCAAAATTTGACAATTCGTTAGAGCTCTAGTATTTTTTCCCGTGATATTCGATCTTATTCCCGCTCGCCATCTTGATCTCAGCTCGATCGGGTAACTTTGAAGGCCAAAAAGCACTGTGGCGGGAACGGCCGTTTCGAGTCATCTTGATACGCGCTGTCGGTATTTTGTACTTAACTCGAGCTGTAGGGCAGCTACAGCGCTGGTCAGCACAGCTATCGCATGTGAATGATCACGCGCGTTCGCCTGTTAAATCTAGAGTCTGAACTCGGTCTGCTAGCCGAGCTAAGTCCGCAAACCTACTCGTATTATTCGAGTCATCTTGATAGACGCTATCGGTTTTCTGTACTTAACTCGAGCTTTAGGGCAGCTACAGAGCTGGTAAGCAACCTCTCGCATTCAGAATTATCACGCGCGTTCGCCTGTCGAATCCAGAGGTCTAAACTCGGTCTGCTAGCCGAGCTAGGTCCGCAAACCTATTCGTATTATTCGAGTCATCTTGATAGACGCGCTCGGTTTTCTGTACTTAACTCGAGCTGTAGGGCAGCTACAAGGCTCATTGTGACAGACATGGATGGGGAATCATCAGTCGCGTTTGTCTATTGAACCGAGAGCTCTGAACTCGGCCTGCTGCCCGAGCTAGGTTCGCGAAACTATTCGTATTGTCCGAATGATCTTGAGACGCGCTCTCAATTGTCTGCACTAAACTCGTGCTGGGAAAGGGCTTCAGTGTTCGCGCGTTCGCCTGTTCAATCGAGAGGTCTCAACTCGGTCTGTTAGCCGAGCTAGGTCCGCAAACCTATTCGTATTATTCGAGTCAACTCGATACGCGTTGTCGGTATTTTCTACTTAACTCGAGCTTTAGGGCAGCTACAGTACTGGTGAGCACGCCTATCGCACGCAGAATGATTAGGCGCGGTCGCCTGTTGAATTCATAGGTCTGAACTCGGTCTGCTAGCCGAGCTAGGTTCGCAAACCTATTCGTATTATTCGAGTCAACTTGATACGCGTTGTCGCTATTTTCCACTTGACTCGAGCTGTAGGGCAGCTAAAGTGCTGGTAAG
Source organism: Prorocentrum cordatum (assembly GCA_963575745.1). Taxonomy (NCBI): domain Eukaryota; class Dinophyceae; order Prorocentrales; family Prorocentraceae; genus Prorocentrum; species Prorocentrum cordatum. The sequence goes on along the minus strand of CAUYUJ010020305.1, from coordinate 138,453 downwards.
CACATCTATCGCCTTTAGAATCATCAGGCGCGTTCGCCTGTTGAATCCAGAGCTCTGAACTCTGTCTGCTGCGCGATCTAGAATCACGAAACTGTTCGTATTCTTCCAGTCATCTTGAGAGCTACTGTCGGCGTTCTGCACTTAGCTCGGGCTGTAGGGGGGCTGCAGGGCGGGTAATCACAGGAATCGATTCGGAGACATCAGACGCGTCTGTCTGTCGCATTCAGAGGTGCGAACTCGGTCTGATACTCGAGTTGGGCTGAAAAACTATTCGTTCTCTGCAATTTTCTACGACATTATATGTTGTCAGGAAGCTCTACGAGTCCCTCGGCGGTAACAAAGGTTGACGGTTTACCGCCGGCGCCCAGTTGGCAAGAAAAATCTCGACGGAACTTTGGTGACTTTTGCTCGGTTGAAAATTTTGTTCTCGAAATTTGACAATTCGTTAGAGCTCTAGTTTTTTTTCCCGTGATATTCGATCTTGTTCCCGCTCGCCATCTTGATCTCAGCTCGATCGGGTAACTTTGAAGGCCAAAAAGCACTGTGGCGGGAACGGCCGTTTCGAGACATCTTGATACGCGCTGTCGGTTTTCTGAACATAACTCGAGCTCTAGGGCAGCTACAGAGCTGGTAAGCACAGCTTATGCATGCAGAATGATCAGGCGCGTTCGCCTGTTGAACCCAGAGGTCTGAACTCGGTCTGTGAGCCGAGCTAGGTCCGCAAAACTGTTCGTATTATTTGAGTCATCTTGACAGAAACTCTCGGTTTTCTGGTCTTAACTCGAGCTGTAAGACAGCTACAGAGCTGGTTAGCACATCTATCGCAGTCAGAATTATTAGGCGCGTTCGCTTGTTAAATCTAGAGGTCTGAACTCGGTCTGCTAGCCGAGCTAGGTCCGCAAACCTATTCGTATTATTTGGATCATCTTGATAGGCGCCCTCGGTTTCCTGTACTTAACTCGAGCCGTAGGGCAGCTACAGAGCTCGTAGTCACAGAAATCCATTGGAAATCACCAGGCGCCTTTGTTCGTTGACTCGAGAGCACTGAACTTGGCCTGCTGCCCGAGCTAGGTTCGCAAAACTATTCGTATTGTTCGAGTCATCCTGAGAAGTGCTGTCGGTATTCCGTGCTGGGGGGAGGCTAGAGTGCTGCTGGGGACAGCAATCGATTTAGAGACAGCAGGCGCATCCGCCTGCGGAGACCAGAGCTCGGAACTCGTCTGCTGCCTGAATTAGGTCTGCGAAACTACTGTATTGTTGGAGTCATCCTGAGAGGTGCTGTCAGTTTTCTGCACTCAACTCGGGCTGTAGGGGGGCTGCAGGGCTGGTAATGATAGAAGTCGACTCGCAGACATCAGACGCGTCCGCCTGTCGCATTGAGAGGACACAAAATATTTACTATGAGTCGGAATGTTGGTAGGTCCTCGGTGTTCTCAACTTCGTCGAGCTGGAAGCTCTACGAGTCTCCCGGCGGTAACCAAGGTTGACGGTTTACCGCCGGCGTCCAGTTCCGGCGCGCTGGAGAGCTAGTTGGCAAGAAAAATCTCGACGGAACTTTTGGTGACTTTTGGTCGGTTGAAAATTTTGTTCTCGAAATTTGACCATTCGTTAGAGCTCTAGTATTTTTTTCCCGTGATATTCGATCTTATTCCCGCTCGCCATCTTGATCTCAGCTCGATCGGGTAACTTTGAAGGCCAAAAAGCACTCTGGCGGGAACGGCCGTTTCGAGTCATTTTGATATGCGCTGTCGGTATTTTGTACTTAACTCGAGCTGTAGGGCAGCTACAGAGCTTGTAAGCACAGCTATCGCACTCAGAATCATCAGGCGCGTTCTCCTGTTGAATCCATAGGTCTGAACTCGGCCTGCTAGCCGAGCTAGGTCCGCAAACCTATTCGTATTATTCGAGTCAACTTGATACGCGTTGTCGGTATTTTCTACTTAACTCGAGCTGCAGGGCAGCTACAGTGCTGGTTAGCACGCCTATCGCACGCAGAATAATCCGGCGCGTTCGCCTGTTGAATTCATAGGTCTGAACTCGGTCTGCTAGCCGAGCTAGGTCCGCACACCTATTCGTATTATTCGAGTCAACTTGATACGCGTTGTCGGTATTTTCTACTTAACTCGAGCTGTAGGGCAGCTACAGTGCTGGTAAGCACACCATCGCACTCAGAATCATCAGGCGCGTTCGCCTGTTGAATCCATAGGTCTGAACTCGGTCTGCTAGCCGAGCTAGGTCCGCAAACCTATTCGTACTATTCGAGTCAACTTGATACGCGTTGTCGGTATTTTCTACTTAACTCGAGCAGTAGGGCAGCTATAGTGCTGGTAAGCACACCTATCGCACTCAGAATAATCGGCGCGTTCGCCTGTTGAATCCAGAGCTCTGAACTCGGTCTGCTGCGCGATCTAGAATCACGAAACTGTTCGTATTCTTCCAGTCATCTTGAGAGCTACTGTCGGCGTTCTGCACTTAGCTCGGGCTGTAGGGGGGCTGCAGGGCGGGTAATCACAGGAATCGATTCGGAGACATCAGACGCCTCTGTCTGCTGCATTCAGAGGTCCGAACTCGGTCTGATACTCGAGTTGGGCTGAAAAACTATTCGTTCTCTGCAATTTTCTTCGACATTATATGTTGTCAGGAAGCTCTACGAGTCCCCCGGCGGTAACAAAGGTTGACGGTTTACCGCCGGCGCCCAGTGCGGCGTTCCGCGCTTGGCTTCGCTATCCGGGTTTTCTAGCTTAGTAACTCGTAGAGCTAAGCTAGTAACTCGTAGAGCTTCCCTTAGCTAGTTATAGCTGGAAGCTAAGAGTAATTCCGGCGCGCTAGAGAGCTAGTAACTCGTAGAGCTTCCCTTAGCTAGTTATAGCTGGAAGCTAAGAGTAATTCCGGCGCGCTGGAGAGCTAGTTGGCAAGAAAAATCTCGACGGAACTTTTGGTGACTTTTGGTCGGTTGAAAATTTTGTTCTCGAAATTTGACAATTCGTTAGAGCTCTAGTATTTTTTCCCGTGATATTCGATCTTATTCCCGCTCGCCATCTTGATCTCAGCTCGATCGGGTAACTTTGAAGGCCAAAAAGCACTCTGGCGGGAACGGCCGTTTCGAGTCATCTTGATACGCGCTGTCGGTTTTCTGAACATAACTCGAGCTCTAGGGCAGCTACAGAGCTGGTAAGCACAGCTTATGCATGCAGAATGATCAGGCGCGTTCGCCTGTTGAACCCAGAGGTCTGAACTCAATCTGTGAGCCGAGCTAGGTCCGGAAACCTGTTCGTATTATTCGAGTCATCTTGACAGAAACTCTCGGTTTTCTGGTCTTAACTCGAGCTGTGAGACAGCTACAGAGCTAGCAAGCACATCTATCGCAGTCAGAATCATTAGGCGCGTTCGCCTGTTAAATCTAGAGGTCTGAACTCGGTCTGTTAGCCGATCTAGGTCCGAAAATTTATTCGTATTGTTTGGATCATCTTGATAGGCGCCCTCGGTTTTCTGTACTTAACTCGAGCCGTAGGGCAGCTACAGAGCTCGTAGTCACAGAAATCTATTGGAAATCAGCAGGCGCCTTTGTTCGTTGACTCGAGAGCACTGAACTTGCCTTGCTGCCCGAGCTAGGTTCGCAAAACTATTCGTATTGTTCAAGTCATCCTGAGAAGTGCTGTCGGTATTTCGTGCTGGGGGGAGGCTACAGTGCTGCTGGGGACAGCAATCGATTTAGAGACATCAGGCGCACCCGCCTGCGGAGACCAGAGCTCGGAACTCGTCTGCTGCCTGAATTAGGTCTGCGAAACTACTGTATTGTTGGAGTCATCCTGAGAGGTGCTGTCAGTTTTCTGCACTCAACTCGGGCTGTAGGGGGGCTGCAGGGCTGGTAATGATAGAAGTCGACGCAGACATCAGACGCGTCCGCCTGTCGCATTGAGAGGACACACAATATTTACTATGAGTCGGAATGTTGGTAGGTCCTCGGTGTTCTCAACTTCGTCGAGCTGGAAGCTCTACGAGTCTCCCGGCTCAAGACATCTCGGCTCTAGGGCTCCTGGATCCCACAGGAGCTCAGGGGGTGTCGGCGTCGCGGGGAAGCGGCGCGGCGGCCATCGCTGCCACCGACGAGTACGGCATCTTCCAGGCAAGCCAGGCCGCCTGCTTTGTGTGCTGTAATTGTTGTTGTTTTGCTTGTCGTGTGTGCAACAACGGACGGGTACGACTTTTCAATACTTGCTAGACGTTTCCAGCTGGAGGATATTTCCCCGACTGTACCTTATTTGCAGTACTCACAAGATTACGGACAGAGACCAGATTCTGCCGTGGAGAGAGCGTCTCGGAAGAGGCAAATTCAGGATACCGAGCAAATTGTACGTGACCTTCCACTGGACGGGAGATTGAATACGGCCGACTCCACACCAGATAGTGATAGTCATTGTGTTGTCCCATCTTCATTTGTGAATATGAATACAGGACTCATGAATATGATGCAGACTCCTTCCAACGCAGCTGTGGCGGGAAATACAATCAACGGAGGGCGTGTGGGAGGGGCTCCAGCAGGTCAGGTCAGTCCTGGAGGTCAAGGATCTGGAGGCGCTCCTGTTGTTCCTAGAGGCCCAGCTCCACAAGGTGCTCTAGGGGGACCCCCAGGTATGCCCACGGAGGCACAACAAGCGGCGGCCCAAGCGGCTGTCGTCCCTGAAGGTGCTGGGGAGCGTCAGGGTATGCAGGGCGTTAGCGACGACGCCCAACGAAATGTCAAACATCGTGTCAACGGCCCTCAGGAGGCACTCTTGGGGGAACTCGAGGAGAAACGAAAGAAACTCAGTGTGGTCTCGGACGAGGCCCCATCCTGGTTCAAGGCCTTCGCGGAGCTCAACGTACTCGAGAGCAAAGTTAGGCAACAAGAAAACGTCGAAATTAGGGCCGACATTCAGAGCATCTCGAACCGTCAGGAGGCCTCCGACATCAGGATGAACAACTTGGAACGACAGATGCAGGACCTCAAGAAGAACCCCAGTGTGATATCAGGTGCTGCCTCGACCACGGCACCTTCCTACGGAGGAGGCCCACCAGGACTCTCGGGACCATCCAGCTTCAATCCCAGTTATGTGGAGCTCACAGGCTGGACTGACTGGAGCGGGACAGCGGTTACACGTTCGGCCAGTATGATGAGAGACACGGACGCTGCACAATTCATCACTAATCTGAAGACGGCCATCGCTACAGAGGATGAAGCTAGGATCGATTACGAGGGCACATTACGTATGAATGGAAGTAGAATGATGTTGAGTACGATCAAAATCAAATTCATTGTAGGAACCGACTCTTCGACACTATAAAACGTGAAGCGTGCTTTTGATGATGCTCTAACTCCGAATCCCCAGAGGAATGCGGCTCAGGTTTCGAGGTCACCTCCAGACTATGACAGCATGTTCCAGGGCATGTTACAACGACCCAGTCGGGTCCGAGTACGTATAGAAGCTCCACCATGGAAACGTGATCATATCGGAGCTGTGGGACGCTTCTACGGGACATACCGCGAATGTACCAACAGTGAGGCCATGGAGATCAGGGGGGAGACAGGATCGGGACCCAACGGACGGAGCACAATGTGGACCAAGCCGCAGGATCCTCAGCATCGACCCGTGGAACTGGCATCCTTTCGTATCAATACGGGGTGGACAGTGGACCGCGAGATCTGGGAGGGTGTACTTATGCGCAACGGTGTGACAACTACATACGACACATTTGTTGCGAGTCTTGCTGGCAGGGCTTGACGGTGCAGAGGTGCCAGTCGGGCTGGTGGCCCCACAGCCCAGCATAGGCTAGGCACCCAGAATCTTATGAAACAAGGGGCTACAGCAGATCGGGGATTTGCTTGCATGAGGGCACTTCTTTCTCACGGCTGTGAAGTGTTCTGTTTACAGGAGTGTGAACACTTACCGTCCAATTCAATTCAGCTACTTGGCTGGCACCTAGTTTACTCAAGTGACAGGAAGGCTTCCATAGCTTTGAGGGGGAAGTCTTGTCACAACATAGTTCGTTCTTGGAGTAATCATGCCCGTCTTGCTATTGTGTGCTTGCGTCATCCGTGTATCTTTCTTGTCTCTGCGTACTTTCCGAACAGATCGGAGAATCGTTCACTGGAGGTGGCTTTTGAGATGCTGAAAACAATCGAAACAACTTATCGGAGGTGGAAGGAGGAATGCAGATACACTTGCGAGCTTGTGATTGCAGGGGATTTTAATGTTGAGCTTGCGCCCGACATCACTTGTTCAGGAGGCACGGTGACTGGAGGTGCTGTGCAGATTCTCGACGGGAGGGGATATGGGAATGATACGGAGGATAGACGGTGGGAGGAGGACATGTGGCGATCTCAGCTGCAGGAGTGGCTGTGTCGGATGCGCTTGCTGGCAGTCAATTCTCTTGGCTCGCCGTACTTTCGGCAGCCGACTTTCGTGCATCGTGCGAACAATGCTCGACGCAAGTCTGGGGCGAAGACTATTGCGCCAAAAGTGCTTGACTATCTCATGGTCCCACAATCTTGGGAGGGTGACTTGGTTGAATGCCGAACGGATTGGATCCCAGAGACCCCGACTACCAACTTCTCGGATCATGCCTGTGTCTACGCCGAGTTCCATATGCAGAACCCTCAGGTCACGAAATATCAGGGCCCCCCTAGCCACCACACAAGCCACAAAGAGTTCCAATCGTATCGGGAGGAGGCCCAATTTCAGGTCCTGGCGGACGTCCAGATCCCGACGGTGCCCCCACAGCGTCTTGCTGAAACGATTGCTGGTCATGCGTTACCGCTCCTCACGGTGAGGGCCCCCAGGTACTCTCGAGGGCTTCCGCCGAGTAGGACTCCCCAACATGCCGAGCTGGAGGTACAACTCAAAGAGGCACGTGCTAGGAAGGACAGAGCGTTGGCTCGGGACCTTCGACGTCGCATCAGACCGCTTGCGCGGGAATATCGCCGACGGAAGGTGGAGTGGGAGGCGCTACCATCTAGGAAGGGGAGGAGGACACGTGTGACGGAGTTGAGGGTGACGGACACTGGGGGAGGGGATACGGGGCCTACGACTATGATGACGGAGGACAGGGAACTGTGGGCGGAGGAGGTGGAGCGATATGCTGTGCAGAGTATGACTTGTGATGACTCCAGAGCCCGCAATCGGGAGCTTGTGTCCACACTGCGTCGCCATGCATCTCAATCAACAGCCTCTTCGGACAACACACTTACGATTACATACTCTACTATTCTGCAGGCGCGGAGCAGGCTCCGATCAGGACGGGCCTGTGGGCCCGATGGCATCTCGGTTGAACTTCTCAAATCTCTTTCGTGGAGGTCGGTGCGCTCTATCTGTAAGGTTTTCTCTGATATATTCAACGGGCTTCGCCCGACGCCAAGGGAATGGCAGGAGGTATATCTAACACTTATGCCGAAAACGAGCAAACTGGAGACATTGCGACAAACAAGGAACCTGCTTGTTGGAAATACCTTGGCCAAGTGGTATCTCACGTGTGTGACGATTTTACTGGAACGATGTGTGGAACCCTTCATGAGTGATATGGCGATTTACGGTTTTACCAGCGGACGACGCTGCTGGGAGATTTCATCGGCCATGAAATGTATTGCACAACATGCTTCCACATGGGGGCGAGATCAAACGGCGTGGCTCCTCAGCTGTGACATCGAGCGGGCGTTCGACGCTGTGACGTTGCCGACAGTCTCGAGAGCGATGACGGCCCTTGGGATCAGTGCACGGTTACAGTATGCGTTATTGGAGCCTCTCTCATCTACATCATGCACGGTGCTGTTTGAAGGAGTGACAATCCCTAATGTGCAATGGGATAGGTCGCTCCGTACTGGGGGTACCGAATCACCGATCGCGTTTACTATTGTCACTATTGCTATGTGGCGGGATGTGATTGCTCGCCTGGACCAGCGCGGCGTCGGAGTCGAGATGCCATGCCATGATGATCATTGCCGGTATGCACGTTGGAATCACGCACTCTGGGCTGACAATATTTTTCTGGCCGCCAAGTCAGCATCGGAGGCGCAGCTAGCGGCCACTGCCTTCACTACTGCTCTCAGGGATTGGGGGATGGAGTGGAAGGAGGAGAGTCTAGAGATGATGGTGTGTGGTACTCAGTACACTGATACGGTCACGGTTCAGATTGGCTCGCGGATTGTTCCTTTCAAGCATGTTGACAGTTTGAATGTGCTGGGGTATCAGATTCCCAGGAGTTTCACTTCTATTCACACGGATGTGCAGGAGCGCGTCCAGCAGGCCCGAAGGGCATTCTTTGCACAGGTGCAATACTTTACGTGCAGGGCGTTGCCTCTGGTGAAGAAGTTTCGTCGATATCAATCGACTGTGCAGAGCCGCCTTTTATATGCAGCAGAGGCCATCACGATTGACAGTGAGTGTGTGAGGGTTATCCATGCGTTCGAGGGTATGTGTCTTCTGAGAATGTCAGGGAGGAGGAAGCCAGGAGATGTGGGGTGGGAGGTTTGGCGGCCAGCTGCACTGACACGAGTCAGGACAATCTTCTGCGATGGGGGTTTCCCGTCGGCTGTGCAGATGCTGTGTTGGAAGAGCTGGGGCATGATGCGCTCCACGAGGCAATATTTACTATCCTTGGAGGAGGACAGGACGGCAAGGACGGAGGTGGAGGTGGAGGGATCAACGACTCAACGTGCTAAACGTGTCCGCTTTACGGATGGACGTGGGGAGGATGTACCTGCTGCGACTGTGATGGAGGTGGAGGGGAGGATTACGGACATGGAGAGGAGGCTGGAGGATCTCTGCTCGCAGGTCGCCTGTTCCATTGCCCGCTCACAGCCGATGCCCTCTGGAGAGGGAGCTGCCCACACTCTCAGAGACGAGCCGCTTGCCGTCTCAAAGGGGAGGAGGGCCTTTCGAGACTCCCGACGTGCGCTTATGATGTACAATGTTGGCTGGGTCACGGCTCGCGACACAATAACAGAGGTTCTACGACAACACGGCAACAGGGCCTTATCTAGTTCGGGCAAACGGCTTCGTGGAGGCCCTGTGTCTGTGGGCGGACGGTCTTGGCAGTTCCCATACATTCAGTTCTTTGGGGAAAAGTGGTGGGAGTCTGTACGGGGTGATTGGGTTCAATTCTTGGAGGTATGGAAGCAACTCCTTATACAATACAACAAATCTAAGGTCTATGATTACTTTGTGGTGTCTTGGAAGGGCTCTCCTAATGGACCTCGAGGCTCCCCTGAGGCTCGTGAGAAGGCCGATACTGAGATGGTCGATACCGCGACCAACCCTCTGCACCCCAAGTATGACCCCAAAGAGTCCGCCAAGCTTGCAATACGATATGCGATGATCCAGGAACGTGCGACTGTGTGGGACATATCGTCAGAGGGTTTTGCTGCTGAGTTCAAGGGTGACTCACTACTTATCTGCTCCTGGCTCCAGGGTAAATGGAGATGTGAGAATCGTGGCTACTGCAAGAGGACAGCTGCCATGATTGATTGTACCTTTGAGCTCGCTGCGTGTTTCAATCTGAGGCCTGCTGCCTTGGGACGTGAGATATGGAGACACGAATTCAGGGAGGACAATACACGAGCGGATGAATTGACGCATGAGGCCAGATATGGCCGCACATTCTACAGAACTCATTGTTATCTATATCCATTCGAAACTTATCTCGTACCGTTCGCTATCAGGGGAGGCTTTGATGGCGGGGTTGACCAGCAAGGATCAGGATGTGGTTTCTGGCTTCAGATCGGCTTAATCAATACTCAGTGCAATCCCAGTGAGATAGGCATCGCTTCCGCGAGAACCGTGGGCCCCTTCCCTGCTGGGCATGAGTTTGCTGTTTCTAGTGCCGTGCCCCTCGTTTGGAGGGATGTGGCCGAGGCCGCGTGGCTCCTCGAAGGAGCTACAGTCACAGAATGTGAATTGTCGGCAGCCGAAGCGCTGCTTAGCGCTGCCCGTGTGCTTCTGCGGGACCGGTTCTCGCCCAGCTGCACTCAGCTGGGAATGCGAGTCCAAACAAACAAACCAAGGTTGACGGTTTACCGCCGGCGTCCAGTTGGCAAGAAAAATCTCGACGGAACTTTTGGTGACTTTTGGTCGGTTGAAAATTTTGTTCTCGAAATTTGACAATTCGTTAGAGCTCTAGTATTTTTTCCCGTGATATTCGATCTTATTCCCGCTCGCCATCTTGATCTCAGCTCGATCGGGTAACTTTGAAGGCTAAAAAGCACTCTGGCGGGAACGGCCGTTTCGAGTCATTTTGATATGCGCTGTCGGTATTTTGTACTTAACTCGAGCTCTAGGGCAGCTACAGAGCTTGTAAGCACAGCTATCGCACTCAGAATCATCAGGCGCGTTCGCCTGTTGAATTCATAGGTCTGAACTCGGTCTGTTAGCCGAGCTAGGGATGCAAACCTATTCGTATTATTCGAGTCAACCTGATACGCGTTGTCGGTATTTTCTACTTAACTCGAGCTTTAGGGCAGCTACAGTGCTGGTAAGCACGTCTATCGCACGCAGAATGATCAGGCGCGGTCGCCTGTTGAATTCATAGGTCTGAACCCGGTCTGCTAGCCGAGCTAGGTCCGCAAACCTATTCGTATTATTCGAGTCAACTTGATACGCGTTGTCGCTATTTTCCACTTGACTCGAGCTGTAGGGCAGCTAAAGTGCTGGTAAGCACAGCTATCGCTTTCAGAATAATCAGGCGCGTTCGCCTGTTGAATTCATAGGTCTGAACTCGGTCTGCTAGCCGTGCTAGGTCCGCAAACCTATTCGTATTATTCGAGTCAACGTGATACGCGTTGTCGGTATTTTCTACTCAACTCGAGCTGTAGGGCAGCTACAGTGCTGGTAAGCACACTGATCGCACTGAGAATAATCGGGCGCGTTCGCCTGCTGAATCCAGAGCTCTGAACTCGGTCTGCTGCGCGATCTAGAATCACGAAACTGTTCGTATCCTTCCAGTCATCTTGAGAGCTACTGTTGGCGTTCTGCACTTAGCTCGGGCTGTAGGGGGGCTGCAGGGCGGGTAATCACAGGAATCGATCCGGAGAGATCAGACGCCTGTCTGCTGCATTCAGAGGTCCGAACTCGGTCTGATACTCGAGTTGGGCTGAAAAACTATTCGTTCTCTGCAATTTTCTTCGACATTATATGTTGTCAGGAAGCTCTACGAGTCCCCCGGCGGTAACAAAGGTTGACGGTTTACCGCCGGCGCCCAGTAATTCCGGCGCGCTGGAGAGCTAGTTGGCAAGAAAAATCTCGACGGAACTTTTGCTGACTTTTGGTCGGTTGAAAATTATGTTCTCAAAATTTGAAATTCGTTAGAGCTCTAGTATTTTTTCCCGTGATATTCGATCTTATTCCCGCTCGCCATCTTGATCTCAGCTCGATCGGGTAACTTTGAAGGCCAAAAAGCACTCTGGCGGGATCGACCGTTTCGAGACATCTTGATACGCGTCGTCGGTATTTTGTACTTAACTCGAGCTGTAGGACAGCTACAGAGCCTGTATGCACAGCTGTCGCACTCAGAATCATCAGGCGCGTTCGCCTGTTCAATCCAGAGGTCTGAACTCGGTCTGCTAGCCGAGCTAGGTGCGCAAACCTATTCGTATTATTCGAGTAAACTTGATACACGTTGTCGGTATTTTCTACTTAACTCGAGCTGTAGGGCAGCTACAGTGCTGGTAAGCACATCTATCGCACGCAGAATCATGAGGCGCGCTCGCCTGTTGAATCCATAGGTCTGAACTCGGTCTGCTAGCCGAGCTAGGTCCGCAAACCTATTCGTATTATTCGAGTCAACTTGATACGCGTTGTCGGTATTTTCTACTTAACTCGAGCTGTAGGGCAGCTATAGTGCTGGTAAGCACGTCTATCACACTCAGAATAATCAGGCGCGTTCGCCTGTTGAATCCAGAGCTCTGAACTCGGTCTGCTGCGCGATCCAGACTCACGAAACTGTTCGTATTCTTCCAGTCATCTTGAGAGCTACTGTCGGCGTTCTGCACTCAACTCGGGCTCTATGGGGGGCTGCAGGGCGGTTAATCACAGGAATCGATTCGGAGACATCAGACGCGTCCGTCTGTCGCATTGAGAGGTCCGAAATCGGTCTGATACTCGAGTTGGGCTGATTAACTATTCGTTCTCTGCAATTTTTTTCGACATTATATGTTGTCAGGAAGCTCTACGAGTCCCCCGGCGGTAACAAAGGTTGACGGTTTACCGCCGGCGCCCAGTTGTTACTGGAAGCTTAAGAGTAATTCCGGAGCGCTGGAGAGCTAGTTGGCACGAAAAATCTCGACGGACCTTTTGGTGACTTTTGGTCGGTTGAAAATTTTTTTCTCGAAATTCGACCATTCGTTAGAGCTCTAGTATTTTTTCCCGTGATATTAGATCTTAGTCCCGCTCGCCATCTTGATCTCAGCTCGATCGGGTACCTTTGACTGCCAAAAAGCGTCCCGGCGGGAACGGCTGTTTCCAGTCATCTTGATACGCGTTGTCGGTATTTTCAACTTAACTCGAGCTCTAGGGCAGGTAGAGTGCTGATAAGCACAGCTATCGCACTCAGAATGATCAGGCGCGTTCGCCTGTTGAATCCAGAGGTTTGAACTCGGTCTGCTAGCCGAGAGGTCGCAAACCTATTCGTATTATTCGAGTCAACTTGATACGCGTTGTCGGTATTTCCTATTTAAATCGAGCTGTAGGGCAGCTACAGTGCTGGTAAGCACAGCTATCGCACTCAGAATAATCACGTGCGTTCGCCTGTTGAATCCGTAGGTCTGCACTCGGTCTGCTAGTCGAGCTAGATCCGCAAATCTATTCCTATTATTCGAGTCAACTTGATACGCGTGGTGGGTATGTTGTACTGAATTCGAGCTGCAGGGCAGCTAGAGAGCTGGTAAGCCATCCATCGCATTCAGACTCATCAGGCGCGTTCGCCTCTTGACTCCAGAAGTCCGAACTCGGCCTGCTAGCCGAGTTAGGTCCGCAAAACTATTCGTATTTTTCGAGTCATCTCGAGAAACGCTCTCGGTTTTCTGTACTTAACTCGAGATGTAGGGCAGCTACAGAGACTACAGTCACAGAAATCGATTGGGAATTATCGCGTTTGTCCGTTGTATCGGGAGCTCTGAACTCGGCCTGCTGCCCGAGCTAGGCTCGCGAAACTATTCGTATTGTCTGAATGATCGTGAACATTGCTCTCAATTTTTCTGCACTGAACTCGTGCTGGGGGAGGGCTACAGTGCTGCGGGTAATAGCAATCGATTTGCATACATCGCGCGCGTTTGTTCGTCGATTCGAGAGCTCAGAACTTGGTCTGCTTGTCGAAACAGGTTCGCGAAACTATTTTCGAATTATCCTGAGAGATGCTGTCGGTTGTCTGCACTTAACTCGGGCTGTAGGGGAGCTGCAGGGCTGGTAGTCACATGAGTCGATTCGCAGACATCAGACGCGTCCGCCTGTCGCATTGAGAGGTCTGAACTCGGTCTGATACTCGAACTGGGTTGCGAAACTGTTTGTTTTTTGTTAGAGTCATCTTCAGAGGTAGTCGTTCTCTGGATTTTTTCCCACACTATATTATACTGCGGCGGTAAGAAAGGTTGACGGTTCACCGCCGGCGCCCAGTGAAGCAAACAGAAAAGACTGAGAGGGAAGAGATAAGAAGCCAGAGAGAAGGGAAAATAACAGAGAAAGAACAGAACAGAGGCGAAGAATTAAACAGAGAAAACGAACAGAAACAGCGAAAGCAGCAGAGGAGGACAGAACAGAAATAACGAAAAAAAAGAAACGAGAGAGAGAGAGAGAAGAACAGCAGAGGAGACGAGCAGAAAGAAAGAAGGCCAGAGCAGAGCGTCAGCGACGACGAAAACAACGGTGACGACACGCCCCGACGCCCGCGCCGCAGCGCCGCGCGGCCGCCAGCGCACCCTCAGCCCCGTGGAGCCGGCGAGGGGGGGGGGGGGGGCGCACGGCAGGCGCGACGCCTGAGCGGCGCTGGACGCGCTCTCGGGTTTCCGGCACTGGCCGGAGGCTCGAGAGCGCGAATCTCGTCACTCTGGTCCATCCTCGACCGGAGTTCTCTCTTTCCATCTCGCCGCCTTTTTGTCGCTCTATAGCACAGCTGTGCCGGGGTGCTATGGAGACCTTGGAGAACGACATCGGGAGCCGTGCCGGGCCCTTTGTCGTCTCGAGCGTGTGCAGCCGCGGTCGTTACTGCCAGGTGGTTCTGCTGCGTGCTTAACGGGCTCTCGGCGCGAACGTGTGGCCGCCGCCGCGTCTGTGCGTGCCGTTTCTCGCCGGGCGTGGGCGTCGGCGGGGCGAAGTGTCCGACTGCGCAGGAGCCCAAGGGCTTCGTCGGGGATCTGGCGTCTGCGCTGCCTGCGCCATGATCGCTCTCGGAGCGTGTCCGGCGGGGCGCGGGCGACGCAGGACGGCGCCGTGCCCATGTCTGCGAGTGCGTTCGGTGCCGCGCGCCCAGCGCGCCCACGGCCGCAGGGCGGAAGCGGGCGGAGGAACCGCTGCGCGCGCGCCAGTTCTCCCGTCGAGTGGCGTGGGAAGTGGCTGCAGAGCGCAGTGGCTGATCTCGTGGGGGGCGACGCCGCGCGGCATTCCGGCCGTGCGTGTAAGAACCACGAGGGTTCGGGCGCTTGTAGGTCGCTGTTGCAGCGCTGGAATCTGGAGGTCCTGGTCCAGCACTTGCGCTTCCGCTTCCTGCACTTGCGCGTGTTCTCTGCGGAATCTGCGGAAGCGTTCGAAGCGCAGGAAGGAAGGCGTGTGGCGTGGGCGCTGGGGGACGCGGCGGGCTTCTGCGCTGGTGCTCTGCTGTGGCTCGACGGCGGCCACGTGTGCGCGGTGGAGGAGTGGGTGGGTTCTGGAGATGTAGAGTGGGGGGAAGCCGAGAGCGCGCCGTGGTGTCGCGTCGTCGCCCGCGGGCGTTCGAGCTCGGTGTCGCGGTCGCCGCGAGCGGGTGCGGGGCGTGGCGCGCTGAGGGCCGGGGCGCCGAAGCGCCGCGTGGAGCAGGGTGCCGCAGGGGCGCAGGGCGCGCGCGGGGGCGCGCGCGACGGTGTGGACGCGGAGGTGTTGGCGCGCATGACTCGCAATCAGTTGCATGAGCTGGCAACGCGATTGCGGGCGGAGGGCGACGAAGAGACGCCATCCTCGCGGCAATGGAATGTTCAGCAACAGAAGCGGGTGCGATTCGAGGCCGATGCGCACAGGGCTGCGCTCGCGGCGCACCTGGGCATCGACATGAGCGGTGTCCAGCATGCTGGCGTGGAGGCGCGATCGCGGGACCACTCGGAGGAGATGCTGGGCGAGCTGGCGAGGCACGTGGAGGAGCACGGCCGTTTGCCGCACCAGCGTGAGTCCGCGCTCGGAAAATGGGTTAATCACGTGAGTTTTGGGGAGGTGGCGCTGACCCCCGAGCAGCGCGCGCGGTTCGACGGGCTCGTGGACCGGCGGGAGGAGAGGCGTGCGCGCGCCCGCGCGATGCTGGACCGCATCGGGGAGCACGTGGAGGTGCTCGACGAGCTGCCGAAGCGAGAGGCAGAAGACGAGGAGGAGGCAAAGCTCGCGCGTTGGATCAACAATGTCTGCACTGGCCACTACGAGCTGGATGATGACAACAAGGAGAGGTTCGATCGTTTGGTGGACAGGCGTGCGTGGCAGCGGCGGACGGCGCAGGAGCGCGTGCTCGAGGTGAAGGCGTTCGTGGAGAGGCACGGGCGAGGGCCGCAGCGCTTCGGTCACGACGACGATCCGCGGGGGCATCTGCTCGCGCGTTGGGTGGAGCACGTCCGAGCGCGCGGCGTCGAGGGCCTGGGCGAGGGCTGGCGCGCGCAGCTGGAGGCGGCGCTGGACGCGGATGTCATCCAGGCCCAGGCGCTCGAGGCGTGGTGCGAGAAGAGCCAGAGGATGCCGGTGGAGAAAGCGGAGGATGACGAGGAGCGCAAGCTGGCGAACTTCATCGCGAATCGCGAGCGTCGGGGCCGCGAGGCGTCGTTTAACGCGACCGACACCTTCGACGCGCTGCGGCAGAAGTACGCGCAGGCGGCCGCCGCGCGCCGCGATGCCGAGCGCAGGGAGGCGGAGGCGCAGGCGCTCGAGGCGCGGCGGCAGGAGCTGCTGCAGCGCGCGGCGGAGGAGGAGGAGGCCTGCGAGGAGGAGGAGGAGCAGGAGGAGGAGGAGGACCCGGCTGACTGGCTCGCGGAGGAGCGGCGCGCGGAGGTCACGCCGGACATGTTCGCTAGGTTCCAGAGGGCAGACAGGGCGCTCGCTCGGCGGGTGAAGTCCGCGCTCGTGGGCGCCCTGTTGTCGTGTGTGGACGCGCTGCAGGGCGCCCCGCTCGGGCTCGACGTCTTCGCTGCCCTGGCCAAAGACAGGCGGGTCCGCGAAGCCATGGCTGCCCCGGCGGCCGAAGAGCCGCGCCACGAGGCGCTCGGGGAGGAGGATGAGGAGGAGAAAGAACAGGAGCAGGAGAAAGAGGAGCAGGAAGAGGAGGAGCAGGAGCAGGAAAAGCAGGAGCAGGAGGGGGGCGACGAGGAGCGGAGGGAGCAGGAGGAGGGAGACGCAGTGATGGCGGACGCGGAGGAAGAGCCGCAGGGCATGGCGGACGAGGAGGAGCTGCCCGCGGGCATCGGCGAGGAGCACAAGGATTTCGTGCGGTACGTGCTGGCGACCTGCATGCTGTCGTCGGTGCCCGTCGCGCACAGGTTCTTCGCGGGGGAGGCCCCGGACGCGGAGCTGCAGCGGCAGGTGGCGGAGCTGGAGCGGCTGCGGGATGTCGCCCTGGGGCTCGACGCGGCCACGGCGCAGGACAGCGTGGCGCGGTCGCAGGCGATCCGGCGCCTGCGCCAGGCCGACCCCGAGCTGCTGCGCCGCGCGCCCGTGCCCAAGTCGGACGTGCGGGAGCCTTGGGAGCAGTGGCAGCGCCTGCTCCAACGGCTCGAGCAGGAGGGCGTGGAGCGCGAGGTCTGGGTCTGCTGCCGCCCCGAGCCGCTGCGCTGGCGCGCGCCGCTCCGCGACGACGGCAAGCCCGGGCCGGTCCGCGCGCCGCTGCTGCCGTCGCTGGACGCCGCCGAGGGAGAGGTCTGGAGGCCGGGGGAGGTGCGCGAGGCGACGCGGCAGGCGCGGTACGCAGAGCAGGCGCGGCGGGACGGCGCTGCTGGCGCCCCGGTGCACGGCAGCGTGCTCCTGCGCCTGGCCTCCGATTTCCTGTGCTACAAGTGCCGGCAGGATTTCGAGGGCGCGCGGGAGCTGACCGACGGAGAGGTTGATGGTTGGTGTAAGAGGTTGCATTTCGCGCCGAAGAAGCTGCCTAGCCAGGCGGTGAAGCGCGAGGCGGTGGAGGCGGAGCGCGCCCGCGCCAGGAAGCGCGCGCGGGCGGCCCAGTGCGCGGCGAGGGGGGAGAACGGATTCGCTGTGTTCCGTCGCCTCCTGCTGGAGGACGAGTGCTTCCGCCAGGACACTTGCGAAGCGAGCGTGCAGCTCGACCAGCGACACGCCCTGGAGCCCTGGTACCAGCGCGCGGGGCCCGACGGGAGCAGGCTGGCGCCGTGGCCGCGCGTCTTCGGTATCCCGAAATCGTGGGCTGGCCATGGCGGCGCGTTTTTCTCTGAGGCCGTGGAGTCGGGCTTCGCCGCCGACGCGTTCCCCCAGGGGCGGCGCGGCTACTATGCGGGCGAGCCGGGCGACGTGTCCGCGGAGCTCTGGCTGTTGCGGGCCTGGTGCCGCGCGCGCGGCGGCGTCGCTCGCATGGGTGGCGCCCTGGCCGCGCGCTTGCAGCAGCTCGAGGGCGACCGCGACATCATGTACAGGGTGGAGGCCGCCGAGTGCGCGCGGCAGGTCTCCTGTGCTGTCCCGCCCGTGTATTTGGCGGACCTGAAGCCGCAGGCGATCCCCGAGTGGCCCGTGTGGCAGCAGCTCCTCAAGCTGAAGCCTCAGGCGGCGCGGCAGGTGGCGACTTTCGTGCGCCAGGAGCGGGCGGGCGTGGGCTTCACGTGGAACCTCGCCGCGGGGCACTGGGACCTGGACCAGCAGCGCCTGCTCGCCGCGCTCGAGAGGGATCCCGCGTTGCTCGCCGCGGTGGAGAAGGGCGCCGCGGCTGCAGAGACGGACAAGGGCGTTCTGATTGCCCTCAACCAGTTCCGTGCCCGTCACGGCGGGGTCTGGCCGGACGCGTTCGCCGATCGGCGCGGGCAGCCCGATTTCAAGGAAGCGAAACTCGCGCGGGGTGTTGCAAGGGTGGCGAAGAAGTATTCGACGGAATTCGTGCGCATCTGGTTGGACCGGACATGCCGCGAATGGCTGCGGCTGGCGGGGTGCGGGGATGAGGTGGTGGGAGGAGGGGCTGGCGGCGACGACTCTTCCGGGGGCGGCGGCGGCGGCGGCGGCGGCGGGTCCTCTTCGGGCAGCGGTGCGGGCGGTGGACCAGCGTCGGGGTCGGGCTCTGGTGCGCAGGGGCCGGGCGACGGTGGCGCGGGCGGCGACGGCGAGGGGGGCGCGGGCGGGGGTGCGGGTCGGCTGCTCGGCGGCGGACCCAAGAGGCCAGCTCCCGAGGGGCCAGGGCCGCGGACTCGCGGGGCGGCGAGAAGGGACCAGGAGCGGTTGCAGCAGGAGCGGCTGCGGAAGGAAGAGGAGGAGCGCCTCGCAGGGAAGACAGTGAGGGCAGGGGACGTGGAGGTGAACGTGGCTCTGGATGACCCTCACGTGAGCGAGGAGGGCACCTTGCCGGCCTGGCTCCTGGACCCCGCGCCGCTCGCCGCGGGCAGGTGCGTCGCGCGCGTCTGGCGCCCGTACAAGGGCGGATGCGTTCTCTGGCAGTGCAGCAGGAACCCGTGCAAGGGTCAGGGAGTGTTCTGTGGGAGCCACGGCAGTCCCGAGCAGCGACCCTTCGGGCTGTGGGACCCGGACAAGCGCCACAGCTCCCTGACGCGCGAGTGTCCGGAACGGTACGGCTTGGCCGTGAAGGAGGCGCGGTTGCGCGAGACGCAGGCCGGCGGCGCCCCGCCCGTGCCTACCCCGGCCATCGCTGCCGCTCGCAAGGCGCGCGTGCCCAGGCTCCAGCCGAAGTATGTGCCTCTGCCGCGTGACGAGCGCCACCCTCTGCGGGCGTTCAAAGAGGCCCCGGAGGCTCTCCCGCCGTTCCCGTGCCGCCTTTGCGACCAGAACTTCGCCACGCATGCCTGCTTCATGACGCACGTGCAAAAAAAAACACCACGGGTGGCCGGAGTACAGGAAGCGCCTGTTCTACCTGGCCGAGCAGTGGCCGGAGAAGGACGGAGACGTGCGGCCCGTGAGGCCCCAGGAGTGGCGGCAGTGCGTGGAGGCCTTCTCTGAGCACCTCGTCACGGGGTCTCACGACTGGCCGTCCTGCGCAGCGCCCGCCGACGTCTCGGGGGACGCCGCCGCCGCCGCTGCCGCGCCGGGCGCGCCGCGCGCCTGGTGGAAGCCGCCAGGCGCGGACGGGGCCGTGCCGCCCGCGGGCGTGGACATGCCGCCCGTGGACTTGGACGCGCTGGGCGCTGCTCCGGCGGCGTCGGACGCCGAGGGGCCCGAGCCTGGGCAGAGTCGCCGCGCCGTGCGCTCTCGGGTCGCCTGCTGCGTCTGCGCTCGTCTCCACTGGGCGGACGAGCTGCAGCGCGTGCACTTCTGGCAGCAGCCGGACGGCGCCAGGGAGCGTTCGCTGCTCTGCGACGAGGTGCCGAAGCGGCCCGCGCGCGCCGAGCTCGAGGCGGCGAGGGGAGAGGCATCCGAGGCCGCAGGCGCGCAGGCTCAGGCCATGCGCTTGACGCAGCGGCAGCGCGCCCACGCGCTGCTGGACCCGGCACGGTACCACGCCCGGTGGCGCTTCGTGCGCGAGGGCCCCGACGGCGTCGAGCGCCCGGGCGGCATCCCCCTCGAGGAGCTGGAGGCGTCCGCAGTGCGCGACCCTGGCCCAGACGGGAAGCTGTGGCTCTTGCACAAGAAGTGCTTCACGATTGACAGGCGCCAGTCAGACGGGGTGCTCGTGGCCGACGCGAAGCAGAAGGTGCCCATCTGTGCAGGGTGTCACGGCGCGCTCACCAAGAGGTTGCCCACGATGCCGACCTGCGCGCTGGCCAACGACCTCTGGATCGGGCGGCTGCCACTGCCGCTGCGGAATCTCACGCTGGGCGCGAAGCTTCTGCTGCCCATCGCGCGGGGCATCGTGCGGCGGTTCAACTGCAAGGCCGATTCTGGCGAGTGGGCTCCAATCGACCAGAAGATCAAGGCGTACGTGGGGAACTTCGTGGCGTTCCCGCAGGCGGACGGCGGTCGGCAGGTGCTGTCGCTGCCGCCGCGGGAGAGCGACCTCGTCGAGTTCGTGCAGATTGTCTTCGCGGGGTCCGACCCCGCCACCCTGCAGAAGGCGCTATTGGAGGAGCTCGGCGTGCCCCTCGCCGATTTCAGGCGCGCTTACGAGTACCTCCGCGACACGAACGAGCAGTGCGCCGCGGTGCGGTGGGACGAAGAGGCCGCGCGAAACTTTGCGGACCCCGGGGGCGACGGCGATGGCGACGGCTCCTCGCTCCTGGGCCTGCCTCGCTGTCTCGCGGCGTGCGTGGCCGTGGGGGGTAAGGGCGGCGACGCTCGCCAGGAGGGCCCGGCCGATGCCGTGCAGCCCGGCGCGGGCTCGGCCCCGCCGAAGCGGACGAGTGCAGGCGCTGCGAGCGCGGAGGGCGAAGCGAACGCGGCGGCTGACGGCGGGGGCGAGGCAGGGGGCTGGGGCGGGGACCCCACCGGTGAGGACGCTGCGGGCGCTGGCGGGGAGGACTCAGAGGGCGACGAGGGCAAGGCTGGTGAGGAAGGGGGCGGCGAGGGTGTCGAAGAGGGCGAGTACTGCGCCGCAGTCGCGGACTCCGACATGCTGGCCGATCTGGACAAGCAGTGGCAGAACGTGCACCTCAGCCTCCAGAGGGCGGAGGTGATTGTGCGCGAGAAGCAGCGTGCGGAGGCACTAACGCGGCAGTGCGACGGCATGGAGAATTTCCAGGACCGAGATTCCGACCGGCGCTTGGCGGAGGCTGCGAAAGAGGCCCACAAGGCTGCGAATTGCTCACCAACTGCAAGAAGGAGGCACTCGCGAAGAAGCTGGAGCAGACGGAGCAGAAGATTCAGGCCACGCGGCCTCCTCCGGGAGTTGCCGGGAAGAGCGCGGCCGGTGGCGGCGGCGGCGGCGGCGCGCCGGACGGGGGCGCTGAGGGCGGGGGGGCGAGGCGTGCGGTCCGGGTCGTCGTGCCCACTGGAACCGAGCCTGTCAGCATGTTCTCCCCCGGCTTCTGGAGTGCTTTCGACCCCGTCGCGTTTCCGTACGGCGACGGCGTCTTTGGACTCGAGAGGGAGGCGAAATTGACGTACGACGAGTGGTGCAGGTGCCTCATGGCTCGCGAGGAGCTCGAGTACGAGGTCGCCGACGACGTCTCGGCACCCGACGCTGCGCGGGCGCCCGCCGCGTCTGACTCGCCCGTGCCGCGCTGGCGTCGCCACGCTGACCTGCTCACGGCCCAGTATTGCCTCTGGCGCAGGAAGGCTATCATTAAGTCGGCCAGGTTATTCGTGCGCAAGCAGCGCCTGGGGGAGTACATCGCGGACCTCGCCGCACTGACGCCAGAGGAGCTGGCGCAGGTCGTGGCCGTGCTCGGCAGGGGGGCGGGCATCAAGGAGGCCCTGGGCCACGAGGGCGTGCCCCGGAACGTCAAGAGCGCGCTGCGCAGCATGCTGCTCAGCAACCGTGATGTTGTCGGCTCCGACGCGCACCGGACCACGCTGCGGCACATCAGTACCAGCTACACCCGGCTCTTCGGTCCGCCCCTGGTGTTCACGACGCCGAACATCGCGGACACTCGGAACCTGATGGTGTCCCTGATGTACGAGGGCGCCTCCGTGCAGCAATGGCGGCTGCTGGAGGAGACTGCTCCCGTGATGCCTTCGACGCGGGACATGCTGCGGCGGGTGGCCGCTGACCCGGTGTCGCAGGCCATGGTCACGAACCTCATGCTGGAACTGTTCCTGGAGCATGTCGTCGGCGTCACGCCGCAGCGCGGGGCCACGGGCGTCTCCGACGGCGTGGCCGCCACGGGGGCGTGTGGAGCGTTCGGGCTCGTCCGCGCGTTCTTCGGACCCGTGGAGTCGCAGGGGCGCGGCGGCATCCATCCGCACATCCACCTGTGGCGCCTGCACCCGATGACTGGCGCGTTCCTCGCGAGGCTGCGCGCGGGGGACGTCGAAGGCCTCGAGGAGCGTTTGAGGAAGTGGAGGGAGGCCGTGCTCGCCACGGTCGGCAGCGTGCAGTTCGACGCGGCGGAGGAGGTGGGCCGGCAGCTGGGCTTGGACGGGCCGGACCGGCTGCCGCCGCTTCCGCTCGGCCCGCGGGATCGACGACTCGCGTTCGCGGACGGGAAGCGAGAGGAGAGCGACCTCCAATTGAAGCACAATACCATCGCTGGCGCCTCGCGTCGCCAGCTCGGGAAGTTTTGCAAGACGGCGTACGAAGAGGGCCGTCGCTCCGTCCGTGCTGACAACAAATTGTCCACAGAAGAGCTGCGGAATCAGGTTGCGGCCATGATGAACGTCGATCTTGTGGAGGAGCGGGCGACGCTGCAGCAGCAACAGCCCGCAATAGAGGGTCCGCTCCGGCCGCGCCCTTTCGCGCCGCTGGCAGATCCAGAGCCCGATCCCCATGAGCAGCGGGCACAGTACCCAGCGGTATTTGGCGAGCCTCTCACGGGTGCGCACGCGACGCTGCAGCCGCAGTACCGCCGCAAGCCTGCGTACCGCGTGCGCGCGGACGGCACCGCGGCGATGCACTTTGCGGAGGGCTCGAGGGAGGAGGCGCACAACTGGGCGCGCTGCTTCGCGCGGGACGCACGCAAGTGTATCATCCGGAGCCACCTTCACAGGTGCGGTCCCACTTGCTGGAAGCTCAAGACGAATGACGACGTGCCTCAGCACTGCAGGGTGTGCCGGCTCGGCTTCTACCACGAGTACGAGACTGCGGTCTACAGCCGCCCGTCCAGGAAGCTTCCGGCCGCCTCCTTCGTCTGGCGGCGCTTGCGCAAAGGAAAGGACTTGGTCTTGCCCGATGGGGCGCGGATCGAGTACGGCCCACCGCAGGAGGACCAGCGGAACCCGCCGGGCGAACGCCTGGTCCTCGACGAACAGTGCACGTACGGCCCGTGGCCGCACCGCTGCAAACGGTACGGCAGAGCTGGTCGCGTCGACGTGGTGCGGTACCACCCGTACCATGGGAGCACGAACCCTGTGGGCCAGGTGTGTCTGCGGAGCAACCTGGACGTCCAGTGTCTGGACCGCGTGGTCCTCGACCTGCCTGGCGACGCCAGCGTCGGGGGTTCGCGCGACGGCGACCCGGTCGTGCCGCCGCCTCCGGAGCTTGTTGCGTTCGCCGAGCTGGTCGCCAACGCGTCGGAAGCGTTGGCTGGCGGCGAGATTGGCGGCACCGGTGGCGACGAGGGGACCGTGCAGAGCGGAGGTTCCACGGGTTCGGGGGTGTCGGCCGCAACGCAGGGCGGGGGCGGGGCGGGCCAGAGGGCGGCAAGCGCGGCTGCGGCGGGGGGGGGGCGTCTGCCCGTGGCCCGCCGCCTCGGCCTGCCCAGGGGGGGAGGCTTGCTCGGCGGGGCGCCGACCACGATGGGCGATCCCGACGCGGAGATCTGGGACATGGGTGGGGGCGATGAAGATCCGTGCGAGTGCGATCTGGCCGATGCGTATGACCTGCGTCCGCCGCCTCCGCCGACGCCGGAACAGCGCGGCGTCGAGCAGGCAGTCGGGCTAGCAGAGCCACATGGCGAGGACACCGCGAGGTTCTGCGCGGCTGCGTGTTACGAAGGCAGCCGGCCCGGGTTCGTGTTCAAGAAGGGGGAGCAGGGCCTGGGCTACTACAGCGACCGTCGCGCGGAGCGCGAGTTGTCGGAGGCAGCCGTCCAGAGAGAGCCGAAGTCGCGGGCGCCAGGCCGCGCCGCGTCGATCGCGGCGGCGTCTGGCAGGCCTGCATCGAGCGCGCCCCCGTCGCCAGCCGCCGCCGCAGCTGCTGGCGCGAGCGGCAGCGGTCCGCCCGGCAGCCTGCAAGAGCACGTGCTGCACTCGCTGGAGGCCGTTTTCATGGATGCCATCAATATGGCCCACTACCAGACGGACTACACGACCAAGGCGGGGCCGATCGCGGGGGACCTCGGAGTGCTGCACGCGCAGAGCACCGGGTTGGAGTGGCTTCGACTCCAGCAGAAGGCCGAACGGGAGGCGGATGAGGCGGCGGAGGCGGAGGGCGAGGAGGACGTCGATGGGGCCCGGGCCGCTGCTGCCGCTCGTCGCAGCGGCTGGGGCGGAGTGCTCGACTCTGCCAGGCGAACTGTCATCAAGCTCACGACCAGCTCGCACCGGTCGCTCCTGAAGAAGCTGCCCGAGATGATGTTTCAGATGCAGTATGGCCACGAGTGCTATTGCTCTCATGACACCTGGACTCTGTATTGCAAGGGGATCGTGGCGCTGGCGTTCCAGGCAAGCTCCGCCGTTCATCAGAAAATGGACGACTTCTGGGCCGACCCGCGCGCAGACCACATCGAGGTGGACCAGCCGGCCGCGGGAGAAGAGGACGGCGAGGGGGGTGGCGGTATCATGGATGCGCTGGGCGACGGGCGCGCAGCGCTGCACGCCGAGGTCGTCGACGGCGTTGTCGGGGAGGGCGCGGCCGCCGGTACTGCTGGGGAGGGGAAGCCCGAGCAGGAGCAGCTGCAGGCGGTGGAATACAAGGCGCGGCTGGACCACGACATGAAGATGGACTGGCTGCATCGCGGCGACAGGAAGCCCCTGAAGTCCATGGGCATGTACCATTACGCCATGTACGTGTACACGGCGCAGGCCAACCCGCTCCACTTCGACCCGCAGGACTTCGAGACGTACGCGTTCGCGGACTCGCACCCGACTGCCGCCTTCCGAGTGCAGAGGCTCCGCGTCGGCGCGCCGTTCAGGGTGCCCAAGTTCTTCGGCTTCACGATGCCTTCGAAGGAGAAAGAGGCAGAGGTGAACGCGCTGTTCAAGTCTGTGATCTTTCGTCCGTTGCAGCCTGCTGAGAAGGGGGCTGCGGCCTGGGCGCCCTACAGGGCCGGTGTCGACGCGTCTGGGAAGCATAAGCCTGCCTGGGAGGAGTGGTGGGCCAATCAGTTGGCGTTGTCCAGGCAGTGCGAGGAGTGCGAGCGGCGAGCTGGAAAGTGGTTCACGATCGAGGACATCGATTTGAACCGGGGCTCAGAGGATGGCCCGGGCCATTTTGCACAGCGCCCCAGCGCCGCCGAGTTCATGGCACGCTGGACCGTCCAGGTCGCGACGAACCTCGACGTGGAGGCGGAGGCGAAGGGGCGGCCGCGAACCAAGGTCCGTCCGGAGGCCAAGGACTTCGAGCAGTCTGCTGAGCTGGAGGCAGTGGGGAATCGGCCTGCCGGGGAGGCAGACGAGGAGGGGGCGGGCGCCGGCGGCGGAGCGCTGGACGGTTTTGTTCAGGAGGTGGACGAGGGCGAGGCGGACGAAGCGTGGGCGGCGCACCGACAGATGCCCGCGCACGCCTTGAAGGATAGCGAGGTGCCCGCGGTGGCCCAGTTGGAGCTTATTCGTGGGTCGGCACAAAGCTTGGTCTATAAGAATATCTTTCTTGACGGCTATGCGAAAGACCATAAGCCGCAGCCTGCTGTCGCGAGTGCTGGAATGCAGACCGGCTTCCGCGGTCTCGAGTTGGGCGACTCCCAGTTCGAGGAGGGCAAGGCACAGCAGAAGAAGGCGTTCCGATACAGGAAAAAGGGAGCAGAGGGCTTGCCTGGGGATGGTGACGGGCGGAGCGGCCTCGCGGGTTCGGCGCCTGCCGTGCTCGTGCCTGGTCGGCCGCCGGCGCCCGCGGTTGCCGGCGACGAGAAGCGGCCGCCGCGGGCGCGCGACATCGCGGAGAGGCTGTTTGACGAGTGGGCGAACAGGGCGGAGAACCCCGTGACGTTCAATCCGGAGCAGAAGGCGGTGGTCGCCCTGCTCGTGGGCCAGGTGGAGGCCATCGTGGCATGCCATCAAGATCTGGACAGCGGAAAAAGCCCTAAGCCGGTGGAGCAGATGGCTCTCCTGTTGCACGGGGAGGGCGGGACGGGGAAGACGGAGGTGGTAAAACTGCTGCGACGTCTGCTCAACGAGGTGTTCGGCGCGGGATCGGAGATCGCCGTGGCCTCGTCGAACAGCGCTGCGCGCGTCATCGGGGGGGAGACGATCCACAGCGGCTTCGGGCTGAGCGGCCAACAGGCCATGGACATCAGAACGCTGTCTAGACAGAAGGTCGATGACATCGTGGACCGCATGAACGACCTCAAGGCCGTCATCGTGGAGGAGGTGTCCATGGTGCCGCCCCAGCTTCTCGGCGCTGCATCGTTTCGCATGTGCAAAGCCCGTAAGGCTCAGTATAATTGCGATGTGAACCTGTACATGGCGCGGGGCCACATGTTCGGGAAGGTTCCGATTGTCATGTTCCTGGGGGATTTTTATCAGTTGGGGCCGGTGAGCGGCAAGGGCAGAAGGTCTTCCTTGCTGCAGCCCGAGTCGCCCGAGGCGCCGGTTCACGTCCGCAATGGGCAGTCCATGTTCCTGGACGGGCTCACCCACGCGATGTTTCTGTACGAGACGCACCGCTTCAAGGACCGTCTCGTTACTCCGCACGCGCCCTGCCCTTTCATGCCCGGCTTCTTGAAGACCATGAGGCAGGGCAAACAGTTTACGGCCGAGCAGAAAAGGATGGTGCAAAAGTGGGTGGTCCGACCTGGTAAGAACGATAAGCGGTTGCAGGACCCCCATGTCAAGGACGGTTTCGAGATGGGCATCGCCTGGGAGGCCGTGCACAGGCAGATGCAGTATCGGGCCGTGCGAGAGGCCAGGGATAGAGGGCAGATGCTGCTGTACGTGCAGGCCGTGGACCTGCCTCCAAGGCCATTCGGTGCGGAGCATCACAAGGCCATGCTTCAGGTGCCGAACGTGAACAACACTGGTCACCTCATCGGCATGTGCCCGCTGTACATCGGCATGCGTGTGCGGTTGAACGTGAAGTTGTCGGCGAAGCACCAGATCGTCCAGGACGCCGTGGGGGAAGTCGTGGACGTGAGGTTCCATCCGCGAGAGTTCGAGACGCCAGACGCGGATTGGCGCGAAAAGAAGCTTCACGACGCCCACCGGATCGGTTGTTATCGATGCAAATGTTTGCCGCGCGGTGTCCTCGTCAGGTTTGATGGCCTCGAGAAGGACTTTGGGTTCGGAAAAGGGGTTGTGCAGATCGCGCCGCACAGGGCGTCCTGGGAGTGGAACCATCACTACGAAGACGAGGGCGAGCGAAAGCTTCGGAAGGTGAAGGTTACGAGGTACCAGATCCCGTTGCTGCCAGAGAAAGTTCGTACCGTGCAGACTGCGCAGGGCATGGGCATGGATGCGGCCACCATGGTGCTCCAGAAGCCCATGAACATGGGCGCCGATGACTGGTGGCTGCACCTGTACGTCATGCTCAGTCGCGTTCGCGTGGCCCACCGCGCGCTCGTCTACAACCTGCCGCCCTGGGACATTCTGGAGCGGGGCCCGCCCCAGTACGTCCGCGACGGTGTCCAACGCTTTGAAAAAAAAGATGCTCGAGAGTTTCGAAATCGCCAAGCAGAAGGCGCAGGAGTACGGCTGGGACGTGGGGGATGGGCCCGCCGCGCGGAGGGCCCTGGAGTCGAGCTCGGCGCCCGCGCCGCCGGTGGTGCCACGGGCGTCGCCGCTGGGCCCGTCTCGGGCCGCGGGGACCTCAGCGGGCGTCGGTGAGGCGGACGACGACGACGACGAAGCGGCCGGATCAGTTCCTTCGGGCGGGGAGGCGGCCCCTGCGGCGTCTGTGCATACGCCTCTGCCCTCGCACGCGCTGCGCTTGGGTCAGGCTCTGACGGTGCCACCGGCATACATTGCGCCGGACGCAGGGCTTGCGGGGCCGGGCAGGGGCCGCGGCCGCGGCGGTGACGCGACGGGGACCGGAGATGCGGCGGCGGCATCGTCGACGGGGAGCGCTGTTTCGCGGGGGCGACGGCGCGCGGGTGGCGGCCGCGGTGCCGGTAGGGGCACCGTAGTGCCGAGGGATCTTTGGGGGGACATGTTTCGCACGGCGGCGACTGTTGGCGATGGTGCAGAGCCGCCAGAGCTGCGCCCGCTGGACCGGGATCTGTGCATGGCAGCTTACGGCGTGTCCCAGGAGGAGGTGACCAGGGAGCTGCAGTGGCACTGCGGCCGCGGCTCTGGCGTGGGCATCGCAAACCTCGGCAATACTTGCTTCGTGAGCGCAGTCACGCAGGTGCTGCTACGCCTGGCTCCCTTCCGTCGGCTTCTCTACGTTCGCGACCAGCGGTGCCCTCTGGGTGCGGCATCTTGCGCGGCGTGCGCGCTCGGAGCTCAGGCCACGGCTCTCTCTGTCCAGGGCGGGGGGGTCGACACCGACGCGCCGCTGGCTGCCGCCGCGCGCGCGGGGCTTTTTGGTGAGCGAGAATTCACAGAATACGATCAGCAAGGGAGACCGAAGCAATGCGACGCGTCAGAGTTCTTCTTGGCCGCCCTCCATGCCGTTACCGAGGTCGAACACCCTGTTTGTACCGCAAGGGGGGCTCACGGGCAGCGCAGTGTGCTCCAGCAGCACGTCTGCGGCATTGCGTTTCGGCAGCGGAGGCGATGCGCCGCGTGCACAGCAAGTTCGGACAAGGGGGAAATTAAGACGTTTCTGAAGGTGGTGCCTTCCGAATTGCTCGGCCCCGACCACCGGGGGCCGTGCGATCTGGAGGACTTGATCCGGCTGGGATTAAGGCATGTCGGTGAGCCAGGGCCAGGATGTCCGGCGCACGCTCACCTCGATGATGCTCAGAGGGCGGCGGCCGGGGTCTGTCAAGGCATCAGGGTATATACAGGCAATCGCTGGGAGCGGTCGCCGCCGGTGCTCTTCGTGATCGTGGAGCGGGTGATAGGCCAGTGGTACGACAGACGCCCTGTGCGCTTTCCTCAGATTCTGCGGCCTGTGGATTCCCAGTGCGAGTGCGATTTCTCGGGGGTCGTGGTGCACCAGGGCGAAAGCGCGACAAGCGGACACTATTATGCGTATGCATCCGTGGGCGTGAACGAATACGCCAAATTCGACGACAGTGCTGTCCAGCTCCAGACTTGGGCGCAGATCGCCGGAAACCACCAGGTGCACATTGGCGCCTATGTGTTTGCGTATGTGCGCAGGGCGGGTCCGCGGGGCGGAGGCGGCGGGCGCGCGGCGGCGGGGTCTGCGGGGGGCGCCAGCGGCAGCGCTGGTGCGGGACCGTCTGGTGCGCCGCCGGCTCCGCCGACTGCGCCTCTCGGGCATGCAGGCGGTCGCGCGGCGGGGTCTGCGGGGAGCGGCAGCGGCGGCGGCGGCGCTGCTTCCAGCGCCGCTGCCAAACCGTCTGCGCCGCCGAGTGCGCCCGCCGGGCAGCAGGCGTCGGGCGGCGAGCCAACGGGCAAGCGGCGTCGGGCGGGTGGCGGGGATCCTGGCGCTGGCGACGGGGACCCCAGCGCTTCGGGGCAGCCGCAGCCGCCATCGCGCAGGGGCAAGAAGCGCGGGCTGTCCCCGCCAGCTCCGGGCCGCGCGGGCGACGAGGACGACGACGCTGGCAGGGCCGCTGGCGTTCCGTCCGCGGACCCTGTGCCTGCTGGAGTCCAGCCAGGCGCGGGGGCGTCGCTCGCGGGGGACGAATGGCGGCGCTTTACGCCAGAAAACATTGACCCCGCGAAGTGCATGGCTCGGACGTGGGGGAACGGAGCTGGTGGGCAATGCCGGAGCGCGCAAAAGCAGGGATGCGGGGATCTGTGCGGGCTGCATTTCAAGCAGCAGCACAAAGATGGTTGGCATGGGCGTGTGGACGGGCCCATCCCGGAGGGAAAGTTGCAGGTGTTCAAGGAGAAGAACGCAGGGAAGGCCCCGCGTGCGGCGCCCGCGGCTGAGGCTGGCGCGGTGCCCAGCAGCGATGGCGTCGCCGCGAGGGCGCCGACAGGGGGCGGCGAGGGTGCTGGAGGGGCTAGCGCAACCAATGCGGCTTTGGAGCCATCCTCGGGCGGCGAGCGCGGGGGGCGTGGCGGGCGCGCGACGGCGAGGGAAATCGCCGCCGCTGCCGCGGAGGAGCGCGCGCGGCAGGAGGATCCTGAAGAACGGCGGACGCGCTTGTGCATCGCCGAGCACAACAAGCGGCAGGAGTTGCTCGGCCAGGTCGCTGGAGCCTTCCGATTGCGTCAGGAGGACGTGCCCGTCAGCATCGGCAGGTGGACTGACGAGAAGCTGCGACAGATGTTGCGCCGCCTGCGCCCGGAAAGAGATGACGTGGTGAGCGAGCCAACGATTGCGGCGCTGTCGGAGGAGGCTCTCTGAGTGCTGCGCCTCGACGGCGGCTCTCTGAGTGTGTGCCTGTGTGTCTGTGTGTCTGTGAGTCTGTGTGTCTGTGTGTCTGTGTGTCTGTGTGTCTGCATGTCTGCATGTCTGTGTATTTGAGTTTCTGTGTGTCTGTGTGTCTGTGTGTCTGTGTGTCTGTGTGTCTGTGTGTCTGCGTGTCTGCGTGTGTGTGTGTGGCTGTGTGTCTGTGTGTCTGTGGTCTGTGTGTCTGTGTGTCTGTGTATATGTGTCTCTGTTTGTCTGTGTGTCCGTGTCTGTGAGTCTGTATGTCTGTGTGTCTGTGCGTTTGTGTGTCTGTGTGTCCGTGTATCTCTGTGCGTGTGTGTCCGCGTGTCTCTCTGTCTGTGTGTCTGTGTGTCTGTGTGTCCGTGTGTGCGTTTCCTCGTCTGTTTGAGCCCCTGGCGCCCCGCGAGGGCGGAGTGGCTGGAGTGGAGGGAGGGCTGGCCCCGAATTGGCTCAAGCAAGGCGTCGCGGCTCAAGGCGTCGCCCAAGAAGGCTCGCAGAATACTGCTTGGGAAACCTCCTCTTCTGCGAACCTTGTGTGCCTGCTTTCCGATTTTGCTCCACACCTATCACTATTGTGTACGGTATCCTTCTTGTATTGTTGTTCTTTCTTCACCATTGTCGTATCAAAGGGAGCTTGATCGAGGGAGAAGCGATTCATTGAGGAAGTGAATATTGCGGGACGAATATCTTCTGTATTGGTTGTTCTTTCTTCACAATTGTCGTATCAGGTCGAGCTTGATCGTGAGGGAAACGATTCATTGAGGAAGTCTAAGAATATTACTGGACGAATATCTTCTTGTATTGTTGTTCGGTCTTTCTTTCTTCACAATCACGTCATATCTAGGTGAGCCCGATCAAGGGTGGCATCGATTCATTGAGGAAGTTGACGAATATTACTGGCGGGTGTGTATACGTGAGGCACGTAAGAATTGGCGAAAAAGACGACGCAATACCCAAAGAGTGCTGACATGGCGACGGTCATTGATCCTCAAATGTCGGCTGCAGCGAGTTCTGGACATGTATCAACGGAGGATTTTGAACGGAATGTAAAGCATCGAGTTGATGAGTTAACGAGAGCAAGGGAGGAGTTGATTCCGAAAGAGACGAACCCATCTCTTGCTGCACTACTTCGATTGGGTTTCACGAATGGGGATAGAACTGTATCTCTTGTCAAGCAGTGTGAGGCTACAGATAAGAAGCTCGCTCAGATTGATGAAAAAGTCCAGACGCAAGATGAACGTATACAAAAATTGGAACAGATGATGATGTATACGCCACAGCCCCCTCCCGGTCTCGGGGGCCCTGGTAATGCCTCGAATGTCTCTCAGGTGTCAGAGCGTAGTTTTTTTCAGGAGATTCTGAGAACATGAAAATGGCGAGGAGAATGTGGAAGCCTGAGTTCTTAGAAATCAAGGGTTGGGTGAAAAACCGGAGCAATCCCAAGAAACGCAGTGAGGAAATGTTGGGCCAAAAAGATCTTCAGACACTGGTATCAAATATGGTTGATGCCCTACCAGAGGATACGAAGATGTGTGTGGACAAAGATCGTACTATTAGGCTCAATGCTGGACGAACATTGTATGGTCAGGGGAGGGTGGGAGTTCGAACAGGCACAACTGGTGATATTCTATGGTTATGGAAGAAGCACTTGGATGAGCTGCTCACCTCCCCAGATGCTGAGAAAATACTTGCTGGGCTGGACTCGCAAATCGTACCAAGCAAAATCAAGATTTTGGTTGATGCTCCCCCGTGGAAACGCCCACACATCAAGCAGGTCAGCCCATTTCAGGGTATATTCAAAACGCTTGCCCATCCTAGCTTTGTTCCTCTGCGTGGTGAAATGGGCCCCCCACGTTCCTCGATCCATGTGCACTCGGTAGATTCTAAACCATTTCTTCTGGCGGAATGGAAGGGCGAATCTTGGGAGATCTTCGAAGAACAATGGGCGACAACGTGCGATAAATATGATATCAAAGATGTGACGATCATGAAAATGAAGGAGGAGTTAAGTAAAAACTGAGGACGTGCTCGACGGAAAAATCTGACTCTCATTTCTTGGAATATCCAGAAGGCAGGAGTGAGGAATTGTAGAGGAGCTGAGATTTTGGGACAACTTCGTACTTGTCATGGAGGCTTGTTCGCGTTGCAGGAGAGTGATTTTCTTCCCAAAGCTGAGATTGAACGTCTAGGTTGGGACCAGAGAGTTTCATCATGTGGGAAAGCTGCCCTAGTATTCGACAATGCATGGAAAAGCTGTATCACAGAATTCGTATGCTCGTATCCTCGTTTCGTCGTAGGAGGCTTCAAGACTGCTACTTCGAGGCTGGTGATCACTAGCATGTGCCTTCCAGATGTTTCGATCCCGAATGCTTTTGATATGTGGCAGCAAACCCTGACCAACCTCAATATGGTCCTCAGGGAGATGGTTGCCACGAAGCTGCCAGGTGCTTGTATCATTGTCTGCGTGGATGCCAATGTGGAATTAGTGGGGAGGAGTACGGGAGTTCATCGAGGAGTAGAATATCTCATGACAGGAAGTGGTGTGGATGGAAAGGAGGAAGGAGGCGACAGCACGGCGGAGAGGAGGAGGGAGAACGACAGATGGAGGATGAGGCATGCGCTGGAATGCTTTATGCAATCGTATGGGCTCTGTGCTGCCAACACTTTTGGCAACCGTGCAGTGACGTGGGAGAGCTACGCGCGAGCACGCAGCCGCCTTGCTAGAGCACCAGAGTTGCGGCCACGAGTATTAGATTACGTTCTGGTTCCTCATGGTTGGGAGGTTATTGATTGTAAGGCATCCTTTCGTTTGCACAGAGGAGGGAAGACTCAGCGATCCCGTCTGAGTGATCATAAACTCCTGGAAGTTTGTGTCCGTTCCCCTGTTGTTCATTGTCCTTGCTACTCCGCTAAACCCCGTGAGAAAAGCTATGTGGGATATGAGCCAAACACGTTCACGGATGAGATGATCGCGAGAGCTTCGATGGACTCGTTTGTTGACAATGCCAGGTGTTCCTCAGTAAGTGGTAATCCTCTGGGGGCCAGTTGTTTGTCACGACAGATTAAATCGAGCTTTACTCGGGATGAGGTGGAATATAAGACAAGAGATGACAATGGTATTAAACAGCCTGTGCGCCCTTATAGACTCCAAAGGTTGATTGAACTCCGTAGGGGAACCCCACCTGGGCCAGAAACAAAACAGATCACGCAAGTTTTGAATGGCTATCGCCGTCTATACCGCCGTCTTCGTTTGGAGTATGAATTACCACCGTCAAGGAAAAGGAGGAGAAACCGTCCCTATAACTTGGAAGGAGTGGAGGATAGAGAGGTATGGAACAAAGTTATCTGGCAGATGCTCATGAATAAGGTATCGTGTGCCCAGACTCGTGGTGCCAATCTGGAGGTGCTGCAGTCTCTCAGACAGGCTGCGGAGCTGGAGGCTCCACCGTGCACCATCGCGCTGGCGAATGTGCTTTGCTGCAGGGGAAGAATGCAGCGTAACCGCGCGACGGGGACTGATGGAGTGCCTGCAGAGATGCTCCTTCGATTGTCGTGGGAAACGTTGAGAGAGGTGCGAAGGATATTCGAGGCTGTGTTTCATAGACAGATTCCGTATCCTGATTGCTGGAGGGAGATCATAGTGAGTGTGATGCCTAAAAGTCAAAACACCACGGATGCAAAGGAAACGAGACTACTGTGTATTCAAAATGCGTTATCTAAACTCTATTCTATGTGTGTGGTCAAGTTAGCGGAGGATTATATGGAGGAGGTGGGGATGTTTCGTAGATTTGGTGTGTGTGGATTTGTGAAAGGACGTATGCCATATGAGATTACGACTGCATTGAAACACTTAGGTCAACATGCTAGCAAATATCAGCACGCAGATGATCAATTACATGTTGCTCTCGCTGATGTTTATCAAGCTTTTGATCATTGTACGGTTGCTAACTTCAAATCTGCCATGGCATATTGTAGTATACCATATGTTACCCAACATGCGATGATTGAGTCCCTGGTTTATAGTGATGTTGAGATCTCGTGTGAGAATCTCGACTTCGAGCAGTTCTCAAAGGTGTCCTGGGATCGCTGTATACGTGCGGGCGGACCTGAAGGACCGTTTGCCTTTAATTGTATTGCCGTGGCGATGTGGGGGGAACTGTTCGAGAAATGGGACGAACAGAAGTTGGGGTATAGGGTCGAGTTTCGAGCGAGTGCGAGGGACGAAACTGAGAGCGTCGAAACAGCGTCGATTTACTTGAATCATGCCTTATGGGCTGATAACATCGTTGTCTTGGCGAACTCGGCGTCGGATTTGGCTCAGATGATGTTGGCGATGACACACTCACTTGAGAAATACAGTATGCGATGGAAAGAGGCGTCTCTGGAGTATTTAGTTTTCGGTGAACCTCTGGAGTATGATGAGAATGAACATATCGTTCCGACCATGGACCTGGTGATCAAAGGATTTCAGGACCCAGAACGAGAGTTGAGATTTCGCAGGAGGGCTGCGGTTCATCTTCTAGGAGTTTGTATTCCTGCTATATTTCCTCGATATCATGCGGATGTAGCGTACAGATTGGACAAAGGAAGACAGGCTTTCTATGTTGACATTAAGTTCTATACCAGTAGATGTATACCATTGGGTGAAAAGTATTCTAGATATCAGCAGCTTGTTCAGTCGACAATATTGCATGGATTAGATGGAGTGGCAGCAGATGAAAGTTCGATTGAGAGACTTCATGTGTTTGAGGGAGAATGCTTGCTCAGAATATTGAGAACGAGACATCTTCCTGACGAGCCGTGGGGCGAGTATACACATCGGAAGTACAGCCGATGTAGGAAAGCTTTCCATGATCACGGGTATCAGTCGCTGGTGCAAAAATTCTTGTATCGCCAGTGGTTGCTTGCATTAGATGTGGTGTCGTTTGCAAAATATCTACCTCATGATATGCCGCAGAGTGACAGAGCATGGAGGGACTCAAGGTTGGCAATGCTTGCATACGGAATCCGATATGATGAGTGGCGGCAGAATTTCGGGGATATCATGCACAGGTATAACTCAAAAAGAAAACGGGCAGAGGAGGGCAGCTACCGCAAACGGAAAAGAGGGATTGACGCGACGGGTCTACATACATGGCACTATCCTTTCGAAAAATATTGGGGTGATCAGTGGTGGAGAGATTTCCAGCCTGAAAGCTGGAGAGAGTTTGCACTATCTACGGTTGGTGAGGAGAAGTTCAGTTTGTTCCAATCAAAGGTTAAAGGATCAGGAGTGAGACGCACAGTGTATGATATGGAAGAGGAGGGTGGAAATGAGGTAACACGCAAACGGAGGAGGAAGGAGGAGGAGGTCCATAATGAAATCATCGCCAGACGTTTAGCACTAACAAACATGAAAGCAACAGAATGGGATTTCAAAACACATGGTTTTGGAGTGGAGATCTGTGGGGATTCTCTTCTTATCATATCCTGTCTCCTAGGGAAGTGGGCGGTAACCGACTACACGTATCGAAAAAGAATAGGCTATATCATTGACATCATGAGCAGTTTGACGGAGATCTATGGAGTTCGGGCACCTTCGAATGGCAGGGATCCTTTTAGGCATGAGTTTCGCGAAGTAAATGAGCACGCATATCGACTCACACATGATGCCCGCGAGGGCAGATCACACGAATGGAAGCGCTCTTTTTGCATGGCACACACATATGGACATATAACACCTATCGCATTGAGGGGGTCCTTCGATGGCGGTAAATCTGAGGATGGAGTAGGATGTGGTGCATGGCTCGAGGCGGCGTTCATGTCCAGGTCCGACAGGATAGATGACAAGTTTTCGACCGTGTCCTGGCAGCTCGTCTGGGAAAAAGCATGGTTGATCCCGTCAGAGAGCACAGTCACACAGGCTGAACTATCCGCAGCAGAGTGTACGGTACACAACATTGTTCGTTTGCTTGGTGAGTTTGAGTCTTAGATTACTTGATCGTGGATTGTGAAAGATTGTG
The DNA here is from genome assembly GCA_963575745.1 of Prorocentrum cordatum. Taxonomy (NCBI): domain Eukaryota; class Dinophyceae; order Prorocentrales; family Prorocentraceae; genus Prorocentrum; species Prorocentrum cordatum. The sequence goes on along the minus strand of CAUYUJ010020305.1, from coordinate 101,962 downwards.
CTCACACGGATGAATAAGAGCTTGTTCTTTGTGTGTTGCCTGCGTGTTTGACGCGGATGATATCTCAGGAGCTTCGCTCTTGTCACCTGTCCGTGTGCTTGGCACGGTTTTGACTCGCATGATCGTGCAAATAAGAGTCTCTGCCGAGACGGACACTGCGACTGGGCCGTCAGGCCCGTGAGAGTCGTTGCCAGCCAGCCAGCCTCCCCCCTCTGGAGCGCCAGCGGGAGTGGCGGGGGGCGGGGTGCGTAGAGGGCCGCATGGGGGTCGCGGGGGAGGGAGGGGTGTCTGTGTGGCTGTGTGTCTGTGTGTTTGAGTGTTCTTGTGTCTGTGTCTTTGTGTCTGTCTGCCGGTGTGTCAGTGTGCCTGTGTGTCTGTGCGCCTGTGTGTATGTGTGTCGGTGCGTCTTTGTGTCTGTGTGTCTGCGTGTCTGCGTGTCTGTGTTTCTGTGTGTATATGTGTCTGTGTGTGCGTGTGCTTGTGTGTCTGTGTGTCCGTGTGTCTGTGTGACTGTGTGCTTGTGTGCCTGTGTGTCTTTGTGTCTGTGTGTCTGTGTGTCTGTGTGTCTGTGTTTGTGTGTGTCTGTGTGTCCGTGTTTCTGTGTGTCTGTGTGTCTTTGTGTCTGTGTCTCTGTGTGTCAGCGTGTCTGTGTGTCTGTGTCTGGCATGTGTGTGCGCTGGTGTGCGTTTGCGTGTGTGTGTGTGTGTGCGTGTGCGTGTGTCTGTGGCTGCGTGAGTGTTTGAGTGCGTGTGTGTGTGTGTGTGTGTGTGTGTGTGCGGGTGTTCGCGTGTGGGCGTGAGCATCCTTGTGCGGGAGTGGCCGCCGCTGCCGACGGTTCTGGGGGGCCAGCGCGACCTTGGCGGCGCTGGCCTCGTCGGTGGGCGGTGGAGGCTGGGCGACTTCGAGGATTGCGTGTACGTGTGTCTGTGTTCCTTTTTGTTAATGTGTCTGTGTGTCTGTCTGTGTCTTTTGTGAGTATGTGTGTCTGTGTGTCGTGTGCCTTTGTGTCTCTGTGTCTGTGTGGCTGTGTGTCTGTGTGTCTGTGTGTCTGTGTGTCAGCGTGTCAGTGTGGCTGTGGCAGTGTGTCACTGTGTCAGTGTTTGTCAGTGTGTCTGTGTGTCTGTGTGCCTGTGTGTCTGTGTGTCTGTGTCTCTGTGTGACCGTGTGTCTGTGTGTCTGTGTGTATGTGTGTGTGTCCGTGTGTATGCGTGTCTGTGTGTCTGTGTGTCTGTGTGTCTGTGTCTGCGTCTCTGTGTGTCTGTGTGTCTGTGTGTCTGTGCGTCTGTGTGTCTTTGTGTGTTTGGGTGTCTGTGTGTCTGTGTGTGTACCTGTGTGTCTGTGCGTCTATGTGTCTCTGTGTCTGTGAGTGAGTGTGTCTGTGTGTCAGTGTGTCAGTGTGTCTGTGTGTGTCTCTGTGTCTGTGTGTGTGTGTCTGTGCGTCTGTGTTTCTGTGTGTCTGTGTGTCTGTGTGTCTCTGTGTCTGTGCGCGTGTGTATGCGTGTGAGTGTGTGGGTGTGGCTCTGCCTGTGTGCGCGCGCGGCGCTGGGGCCCCCGCGCTTTGCCCCAGTGGCGCTCCGCGAGGGCGGAGTGGCTGGAGTGCAGGGAGGTCCGGCCGCAAAATGGGGCGGTGCCTCCCCCCTCCAGAGCGCCGGCGGGGAGGCCGGGGGCGCGTGGTGTGTGCTTGTGTGATTTGGGTGCGTGTTCGTCTCCGTGGGTGTGTATGTGAGATGTTGTGTGTTTGTGTGTGTGTGTGTGCGCGTTCGCGCGTGTGTTTCGACCTCTGCGCGTGGATGTGTGCGTGTGTGTGTGTGCGTGTGTGTGTGTGCGTGTGTGCTGAGCATGCTGGCGTGCGTTTGTGTCCTCGTGTTGTATGTGTGTGGCCGTGCGTGCGTGCTGATGTGCGCGTGCTCGTTTGTGTGAGCGCCTCTTTGCTATCCGGGTTTTGGACGCTTCCAAGTGGACGCTTACAAGTGGCAGCGCTTCGGAAGCGCTGCCGGGGACCCCTGAGAGCCCCAGAAGAGCCTCACGCGTGCTTTCGTGGGCTTGTCAGGAAGATTTTCCGGTGTGTGTGTTCTCTTTGCTCTTCGGATTTTGGGCGCTATCAAGTTCTTGAGGGCCTCTGCGTCTAAATATGAGCGCTGAAGGCGCACTTTTACTATTAAAGCACTTGGCGCAACTAACTTTCTATCGACATCAAAAAATTGAAGATTCAATTTGTCGAGAAATGCCTCGAGAAGTTCTCTTCTTCGACTCTTAGCACTCTCACGCGTGATATGAGCTCTGCGAGATTCCCGGCGAAGATCAGGTTGGCGGTTCACCGCCGGTGCCAGTCTGGCAGCGCTTCGGCAGCGCTGCAGGAGAGCTTCCCAAAGTTCTCGAGAAAAGATTCCCTGTCCCGAAAGAGTCTTTTCGCTCTTCGCTCTTCGGGTTTTGGACGCTACCAAGTAACTCGTAGAGCTTCCCTCAGCAAGAGCCTCGTAGAGTTCTTCAGCAAAGAGCTAAGAGGCCGGCGCAGAGTAGAGCTAGCTGGCGAGCCCGACCAAGAGACGATGTGATAACTGGGAGTCGGATTTTGTCTCTGTATGCAAAATTTTGAAATTGGTTTTCAGAACCAGTATTTTTTTGCGTGTAGTAGGTGTGCCGCGTCTGCCAGTAAAACTCTCAGATCCGTAGTTGCAGTAGTAATATCAACAGACTTGAGGGGATCGACTCTGGATGGAAACCAAAACCTCGTCTTTTTTAGAAGCTTCCTCATGTGTCCGGAGGCGCTCTGCAAGGAAAGAGCTCGACGAGGTGCCCCGCGATAACCTGGTTGACGGTTCATCGGCGGTTTCCAGTTATTGCTGGAAGCTTAAGAGTATCTCGTAGAGCTCTTCGGCAAGATAAGCTAAGAGGAATTCGGGCGCGGGTGGAGCTAGTTGGCCGACCTGGTCTTGAGAGAAAATGTGACGACTTGGGGTCGGTCATTCTATCTTTCTGCAAAATTTGAAGTTCGTCTTACAACCAGGTATTTTTCCCATATGTAGCTGGTTATGTCGCGTCTGCCAGTCAAATTCCCAGGTCTGTAGCTGTAATATTATTATCAAAAGACTTGGGGGAACCCTCAGCCGTTTCGAGTCATCTTGACACGCGTTGACGGTTTTCCATACTTAACTCGAGATTCAGGACAGCTACAGAGCTCATACTTACAGAAACCGATTCAGAATTATCAGACGCGTTCGTCTGTCCCATCGAGAGTTCTGAACTCGGTCTGCTGCTCGAGCTAGGCCCGAAAAAAATATTTGTAATGTGCGATAATTTTGACGAGTGTTGTTGGTTTCCCTTAAATGAAGATTTAGAAGAGCTACAGAGCTGGCACGCAAATAAACCTACTCACAGCCATCGTGTGTTGTGCAGCTTGGCTATCCGGGTTTTGGACAACGACAGAAATCTCGGACCTTTTGCTGACTTCTGGTCGGTTGAAAATTTTCTTCTCGAAATTCAACAGAGCTCTTGTATTTTGTCTGACCATGTTCGATCGTGTTTCTGCAAAAGAGCATCGCGGCGGGATTGGCTGTTTCGAGTCATCTTGATACGCGTCATCGGTATTATGTGCTTAACTCGAGCTGTAGGGCAGCTACAGAGCTGGTAAGCACAGCTACTGCGTTCAGAATCATTCGGCGCGTTCGTCTGTTGAATCGAGAAGTCTGAACATTACTCGAGTCATTTGACAGACGCTCTCGGTTTTCTGTACTTAACTCGAGATATGTAACAGCTACAGAGCTGACACTCACAGAAACCGATTCAGAATGATCAGTCGCGTTCGCCTGTTGAACCCAGAGGTCTGAACTCGGTCTGCTAGCCGAGGTAGGTCTGCAAACCTATTCGTATTAATCGAGTCAGCTTGCGAGGTGCTGTCGGGTACTCAGCTCGGGCTGTATTGGAGCTACAGTGCTGGCAGTCACAGGAATCGATTTGAAGACATCAGGCGCGTCCGCGTGTCGAATTGAGAGCTCCGAACTCGGTCTGCTGCCCGAACTAGGTCCGCAAAACTATTCCTACTGTTCGAGTCATCCTGAGAGGTGCTGTCCGTTTTGAGCATTCAACTTGGGCTGTAGAGGAGCTACAGGCTGGTAATCACAGGAATCGATCCGGAGACATCAGGCGTCCGTCTGTCGCATTGAGAAGTCTGGAATCGGTCTGATACTCGAGCTAGGTTTGCCAAACTATTCATATTGTTCGATTCATCTCGAGAGGGGCTCTCGATCTACGCACGTTACTCGGGCAGTAGGAGAGCTTCAGAGCCCGTACAGAAGACAATGCAGAAGCATCGGAGGCGTTCGGCTGTTGCATCGAGAGGTCTCAAATCGCTTGGGCAGGGAAATAATTCGTTCTGAACACTCTTCCTTTCCATTAGTTATTGTCAGGAAGCTCTACGAGCCCCCGGCGGCAACCAAGGTTGACGGTTTACCGCCGGCGCCCAGTAATTCCGGAGCGCTGGAGAGCTAGTTGGCAAGAAAAAAATCTCGACGGAACTTTTGCGGACTTTTGGTCGGTTGAAAATTTAGTTCTTGTAATTCAATCATTCGTTAGAGCTCTAGTATTTTTTCCCGTGATCTTCGATCTTATTCCCGCTCGCCATCTTCAGCTCGGTCGGGTACCTTTTACTGCCAAAAAGCACGCGGGCGGGCTCAGCCATTTCGAGTCATCTTGATACGCGTTGTCGGTTTTATCAAGATAACTCGAGCTTTAGGACAGCTACAGAGCTGGTAAGCACAGCTAATCGATTCAGAATGATCAGGCGCGTTCGCCTGTTGAACCCAGAGGTCTGAACTCGGTCTGCTAGCCGAGCTAGGTCCGCAAACCTATTCGCATTATTCGAGTCATCTTGACAGACGCTCTTGGTTTTCTGTACTTAACTCGAGCTACAGGACAGCTACAAAGCTGATACGTACAGAATCTGATTCAGAATCATCAGTGGCCGTTGTCTCTTGTCCAGAGCTCTGAACTCGGTCTGCTGTCCGATCTAGAATTGCGAAACTGTTCGTATTGCTCGAGTCATCTTGAGAGATGCTGTCGGTTCTCTGCACTTTACTCGAGCTGTAGGGGGGCTGCATGGCTGGTTATCACTGGAATCGATTCGGAGACATCAGGCGCGTCCGCCTTTCGAATCCAGAGCTCCGAACTCTGTCTGCTGCCCGAACTAGGTCCGCGAAACTATTCGTACTGTTCGAGTCATCCTGAGAGGTGCTGTCGGTTTCCTGCACTTAATTCGGGCTGTAGGGGGGGCTGCAGGGCTGGTAATCACAGGAATCGATTCAGAGACATCAGACGCGTCCGCCTGTCGCATGCAGAGGTCTGAACTCGGTCTGATACTCGAGCTAGGTTTGCCAAACTATTCGTATTCTTCGAGTCATCTTGAGAGGTGCTGTCGATTTAGGCACGTAACTCGGGCTGCAGGAGAGCTTCAGAGCTCGTGCAGAAGACAATCCAGAAGCATGGGGGACGTTCGGCTGTTGCATCCGAGAGATTTGAAATTGCTTGGGCTGAAAAACTATTTGTTCAGTGTATTTTTTTCGAGATTATATGTTGTCAGGAAGCTCTACGAGTCCCCCGGCGGTAAGAAAGGTTGACGGTTTACCGCCGGCGCCCAGTTGGCAAGAAAAATCTCGACGGACATTTTGAGGAATTTTGGTTGGTTGAAAATTTTGTTCTCGAAATTCAACCATTCGTTACCGCTCTCGTATTTTTTCCCGTGATATTCGATCTTATTCCCGCTCGCCATCTTGATCTCAGCTCGATCGGTTACCTTTTACTGCCAAAAGGCACTGCGGCGGGATCGCCCGTTTCGAGTCATCTTGATTCGCGCTGTCGGTATACTGAACTGAACTCGAAATATAGGACAGCTACAGAGCTGGTAAGCACACCTTATCGATTCAGAATGATCAGGCGCGTTCGGCTGTTCCAAGCAGAGGTCTGAACTGGGTCTGCTAGCCGAGCTAGGTCCGCAAACCTATTCGTATTATTCGAGTCATCTTGACAGGCGCTCTCGGTTTTCTGTACTTAACTCGAGCTATATAGGACAGCTACAGGGCTAATTCAGAATAATCAGTCGCGTTTGTCTGTTGAATCGAAAGCTCTGAACTCGGTCTGCTGCCCGATCCAGAATCGCGAAACTGCTCGTATTGTTCGAGTCATCTTGAGAGGTGCTGTCGATTTTCTGCACTTAACTCGGGATGCAGGGGGGCTACAGTGCTGGTGGTGACAGCAATCGATTTGGAGACATAAGGCGCGTCCGCCTGTGGAATCCAGAGCTCGGAGCTCGGTCTGCTGCCCGAACTCGGTCCGCGAAACTTTTCGCATTGTTCGAGTCATCCTGAAAGATGCTGTCGGCTTTCTGCACTTAACTCGGGCTGTAGGGGGGCTGCAGGGCGGGTAATCACAGGAATCGATTCGGAGACATCAGACGCGTCCGCCTGTCGCATTCAGAGGTCTGAACTCGGTCTGATACTCGAGCCGGGTTTGCGAAACTATTCGTTTTGTTCGAGTCATCTTGAGAGGTGCTGTCGATTGACGCACGTAACTCGGGCTGTAGGAGAGCTACAGAGCTCGTACAGAAGACAATCCAGAAGCATCGGGGGGCGTTCGGCTGTTGCATTGAGAGATCTGAAATCGCTTGGGCTGAAAAACTATTCGTTCTCTGCAATTTTTTCGACATCATATATTGTCAGGAAGCTCTACGAGTCCCCCGGCGGTAACCAAGGTTGACGGTTTACCGCCGGCGCCCAGTAATTCCGGGGCGATGGAGAGCTAGTTGGCAAGAAAAATCTCGACGGACCTTTTGGTGACTTTTGGTCGGTTGAAAATTTGTTCTCGAAATTGAGCAGTTCGTTTGAGCTCTAGTATTTTTTCCCATGACATTCGATCTTATTCCCGCTCGCCATCTTGATCTCAGCTCGATTGGGTACCTTTTACTCCCAAAAAGCAGGCAGGCGGGATCGGCCGTTTCGAGTCATCTTAATACGCGTTGTCGGTTTTCTCAAGATAACTCGAGCTCCAGGACAGCTACAGGGCTGGTAAGCACAGCTTTTCGATTCAGAATGATCAGACGCGTTCGCCTGTTGAACCCAGAGGTCTCAACTCGGGCTGCTAGCCGAGCTAGGTCCGCAAACCTATTCGTATTATTTGAGTCATCTTGACAGACACTCTCGGTTTTCTGTACTTGACTCGAGCTACAGGACAGCTACAGAGCTGATGCGTACAGAATCTGATTCAGAATCATCAGTGGCCATTGTCTGTTGAATCTAGAGCTCTGAACTCGGTCTGCTGCCCGATCTAGAATCGCGAAACTGTTCGTATTGTTCGAGTCATCTTGAGAGATCTGTCGGTTCTCTGCACTTAACTCGGGCTGTAGGGGGCTGCATGGCTGGTAATCACTGTAATCGATTCGCATCAGGCGCGTCCGCCTTTCAAATTCAGAGCTCCGAACTCTGTCTGCTGCCCGAACTAGGTCCGCTGCATATTGCTATTAAAAGACTTGCTGGAACCAACTGCGTTCCGAGTCATCTTGACACGCGTTCACGGTTTTCTGTACTTAATTCGAGATTTCGAGAGCTACAGAGCTGATACTTACAGAAACCGATTCATAATGATCAGGCGCGTTCGCCTGTTGCATCCAGAGGCCTGAACTCGGTCTGCTACTCGAGCTGGGTCCGTAAAAGTCATCTTCACCAGTGATGCCGGTTTTCTGTACTCAACTCAAGATTCAGAGGAGCTACATAGCTGGTACGCACATAAACTGATTCAGTATCACCAGGCGCTTGCGTCTGTTGCATCGAGAGGCCTGAACTCGTTCTGCTAGTCGAGCTAGGTCCACAGAACTATTCGTATTTCTCAAGTTCTCTTTAGAGGCGCTGTCGGTATTCTGCACTTAACTCTAGCTGTAGCACAGCTACAGAGGTGGTACGCACAGAAACCGATACAGAATCATCAAGGGCGTTTGGCTGAAGCATCTAGATCTGAACAGAGTCTGCTTCTCGAGCTAAGTCCAAAATTGTGTGTATGCGTTTTTTTATGGAGTTTTTTGGCTCTCGCTTAAGCTTGCTTCACGTGTTCCGAGGAGCTGGGCTGCGCCCCGCCGGACACGCTCCGAGAGCGATCATGGCGCAGGCAGCGCGCACGGCCAGGTCCCCGACGAAGACCTAAGAAAAGAGCTCTACGAGGTCCCTTGCTTGGAGCTCTCCAACACCTTTACATTTTCACATGTTGTATTGCATCCTTTTCCTTGTTCCTGCATCCTATTCCGTTGCCTATGCCTCAGTGGCTCGGCAGTGTGATGATAAGAGTTGCCCTCTCCAGCTACCCTGTGCTCCGTTTGGGAGTCTTAGGGCTCAGCTGTCACAGCTGTCCGCGCCCTGACTCAAACTCAAACTCAAACCAGGTTGACGGTTTACCCCCGGCGCCCAGTAACTTTTGGGTGGTTTTGCAATTTTTTGAAAGATATTTGACAATTCATTTTGAGAAAGCAGATTTTTGCTCCGAGCATTGGTATCTTAACTTCATTCTGCGAGCAGCTCAGCTTTCGAGACAGTTTTACTATCCATTCATTTGGAGGAACCGACGTCACGTTGAGACCGAGAAATGCAAATATGATGTTTTTCTAGAAATGCTCTGAGAAGCGGTCTGCTTTCAATCTGAGCATCCTTACGCATGCAAGGAGCTCTACGAGGTTCCCGGCGGTGACCAGGTTGACGGTTTACCGCCGGCGCCAGTTGCTGGAAGCTTAAGAGTAATTCCGGGGCGCTGGAGAGCTAGTTGGCAAGAAAAATCTCGACGGACATTTTGGTGATTTTTGGTCGGTTGAAAATTGTGTTCTCGAAATTCAACAATTCGTTTCAGCTCTAGTATTTTTTCCCGTGATATTCGATCTTATTCCCGCTCGCCATCTTGATCTCAGCTCGATCGGGTACCTTTTACTGCCAAAAAGCACTGCGGCGGGATCGCCCGTTTCGGGTCATCTTGTCACGTGCTGTCGGGTTTCTCAAGATAACTCGGGCTTCAGGACAGCTAGAGAGCTGGTGAGCACAGCTAATCGATTCGGAATGATCAAGCACGTTCGCCTGTTGAACCCAGAGGTCTGAACTCGGTCTGCTAGCCGAGCTAGGTCTGCAAACATATTCGTATTATTCGAGTCATCTTAACAGATGCTCTCGATTTTCTGTACTTAACTCGAGCTACAGGACATCTACAGAGCTGATACGTACAGAATCTGATTCAAAATCATCAGTGCCCGTTGTCTGCTGAATCCAGAGCTCTGAACTCGGTCTGTTGCCTGATCTATTCGTATTGTTCGAGTCATCCTGAGAGATGCTGTCGGTTCTCTGCGCTCAACTTGGGCTGTGGGGGGGCTGCAGCTGGTAATCACTGGAATCGATTCGGGGACATCAGGAGCTCGTGCGCTCAGAAAACGATCCAGAAGCATGAGGGGCGTTTGGCTGTTGCATCGAGAGGTCTGAAATCGCTTAGGCTGAAAAACCATTCGTTCTCTGCATTTTTTTGACATTATATATGGTCAGGGAGCTCTGCGAGTCTCCCGGCGGTAAGAAAGGTTGATTCGTATTGTTCGAGTCATCTTGTGTAATTTTTTTCGACATTATATGTTGTCAGGAAGCTCTACGAGTCCCCCGGCGGTAACGAAGGTTGACGGTTTACCGCCGGCACCCAGTTGCTGGAAGCTAAGAGTAATTCTGGGGCGTTGGAGCGCTAGTTGGCAAGAAAAATTTCGACGGACATTTTGGTGACTTTTGGTCGGTTGAAAATTTTGTTCTCGAAATTCAATCATTCGTTAGAGCTCTAGTATTTTTTCCCGTGATATTCGATCTTATTCCCGCTTGCCATCTTGATCTCAGCTCGATCGGGTACCTTTTACTGCCAAAAAGCACTGCGGCGGGAGCAGCCGTTTCGAGTCATCTTCATTCGCGCTGTCGGTATACTGAACTTAACTCGAGATATAGCACAGCTACAGAGCTGGTAAGCACACCTTATCGATTCAGAATGATCAGGCGCGTTCGGCTGTTCCAACCAGAGGTCTGAACTCCGTCTGCTAGCCGTGCTAGGTCCGCAAACCTATTCGTACTATTCGAGTCATCTTGACAGGCGCTCTTGGTTTTCTGTACTTAACCCGAGCTATAGGACAGCTACAGGGCTGATGCTTACAGAAACCGATTCAGAATCATCAGTCGCGTTTGTCTGTTGAATCTAGAGCTCTGAACTCGGTCCGCTGCCCGATTCGAAATCGCGAAACTGTTTGTATTGTTTAAGTCATCTTGAGAGGTGCTGTCGGTTTTCTGCACTTAACTCGTGCTGTAGGGGGGCTACAGTGCTGGTGCTGACAGCAATCGATTTGGAGACATCAGGCGTGTCCGCCTGTGGAATCCAGAGCTCGGATCTGCTGCCCGACGGTCCGCGAAACTGTTAGTATTTTTCGAGTCATCCTGCAAGATGCTGTCGGCTTTCTGCTTAACTCGGGCTGTAGGGGGGCTGCAGGGCGGGTAGTCACAGGAATCGATTCGGAGACATCAGACGCGTCCGCCTGTCGCATTCAGAGGTCTGAACTCGGTCTGATACTCGAGCTGGGTTTGCCAAACTATTCCTTTTGTTCGAGTCATCTTAAGAGGTGCTGTCGATTGACGCACGTAACTCGGGCTGTAGGAGAGCTACAGAGCTCGTACAGAAGACAATCCAGAAGCATCGGGGGGCGTTCGGCTGTTGCATAGAGAGGTCTCAAATCGCTTTGGTTGAAAAACTATTCGTTCTCTGCAATTTTTTTCCACCTTATACATTGTCAGGAAGCTCTACGAGTCCCCCGGCGGTAACAGAGGTTGACGGTTTACCGCCGGCGCCCAGTTGGCCCACCCGGCCAGAAAGGACAAAGTGGTAACTTTTGGTTGGTTTTGCCATTATTTGAAAGATATTTGACAATTCATTTTGAGAAAGCAGATTTTTCGCACCTTTTTGACGAATGTAAGGGCCTCTGTGTCTCAATATGAGCTCTGTAGGCGCACATTTACTATCAAAACACTTGGGGGAACCAACTTCATGTCGATATGAAAAAATTACATGTTCAATTTTTCGAAAAATGCCTCTAGAAGCTCTCTCCTCCGACTCTGAGCACTCTTATGCGTGAAAGGAGCTCTACGAGGTTCCCGGCGGTGACCAGGTTGACGGTTCACCGCCGGTGCCAGTTGGCCCAGCCGGCCGAGGCGGACTATGTGGCAACTTTTGGGTGGTGTTGCGAAAATTTGAAAGATATTTGACAATTGATTTTGAGAAAGCAGATTTTTGCGCGTCGCATTGGCATATAAACTCCTCTCTGACAGCAGCTCAGCTCTCTCGATGGATTTTTGCATGAGTTGACTTCCAGGAACTGAGCGAATATGAACATCGAAAAAATCGAGTTTGAAGATTTTTTTTTTTTTTTTCTTTTCACTCAGTGTCGATTCTCTGCACTCTTACCAGTGAGAGGAGCTCTACGAGGTTCCCGGCGGTGACCAGGTTGACGGTTCACCGCCGGCGCCAGTAATTCCGGGGCGCTGGAGAGCTAGTTGGCAAGAAAAATCTCGACGGACGTTTTGACGACTTTTGCTCGGTTGAAAATTTTGTTCTCGAAATTCAACCATTCGTTAGAGCTCTAGTATTTTTTCCCGTGATATTCGATCTTATTCCCGCTCGCCATCTTGATCTCAGCTCGATCGGGTACCTTTTACTGCCAAAAAGCACTGCGGCGGGATCGGCCGTTTCGAGTCATCTCGATTCGCGCTGTCGGTTTTCTCAAGATAACTCGAGCTTTAGGACAGCTACAGAGCTGGTAAGCACAGCTAATCGGTTTAGAATGATCAGGCGCGTTCGTCTGTTGAACCCAGAGGTCTGAACTCGGTCTGCTAGCCAAGCTAGGTCCGCAAACTTATTCTTATTATTCGAGTCATCTTGACAGACGCTCTCGGTTTTCTGTACTTAACTCGTGCTACTGGACAGCTATAGAGCTGATACGTACAGAAACCGATTCAGAATCATCAATTGCGTTTGTCTGTTGAATCCAGAGCTCTGAACTCGGTCTGCTGCCCGATCTAGAATCGCGAAACTTTTCGTATTGTTCGAGTCATCTTGAGAGATGCTGTCGGTTCTCTGCACTTAACTCGGGCTGTGGGGGGCTGCATGGCTGGTAATCACTGGAATCGATTCGGAGACATCAGGTGCGTCCGCCTTTCGAATCCAGAGCTCGGAACTCTGTCTGCTGCCGATTTCGCGAAACTATTATTGTTCGAGCCATCCTGAGGTGCTGTCGGTTTCCTACACTTAACTCGGGCTGTAGGGGGGCTGCAGGGCTGGTAATCACAGGAATCGATTCAGAGACATCAGACGCGTCCGCCTGTTGCATGGAGAGGTCTGAACTCGGTCTGATACTCGAGCTAGGTTTGCCAAACTATTCGTATTGTTCGAGTCATATTGAGAGGTGCTGTCGATTTACGCACGTAACTCGGGCTGTAGGAGAGCTACAGAGCTCGTACAGAAGACAATCCAGAAGCATCGGGGGCGTTCGGCTGTTACATCGGAGAGGTCTGAAATTGCTTGGGCTGAAAAACTGTTTTTTCAGTGTTATTTCCTTCGACATTACATGTTGTCAGGAAGCTCTACGAGTCCCCCGGCGGTAACGAAGGTTAACGGTTCACCGCCGGCGCCCAGTATGGCCGACCCGACCAGAAAAGAAGATGTGATAACTTTTGGTCGGTTTTGCTAAGATTTGAAAGATATTTGACAATTCATTTTGAGAAAGCAGATGTTTACTCCGAGCATTGACATATAAACTTTGTTCCCTGAGCAGCTCAGCCTTCTAGAGCCATTTTCAGTGCCAGTTCGCTTGGAGGAACCGACTTCATGTTGACTCCGAAAAATCTCAACTTGAAGTTTTTGTAGAAAAGCTCCTAGAAGCTCTCGCTTTGATCCTGAGCTTTCTCACGGATGCAAGGAGCTCTACGAGGTTCCCGGCGGTGACCAGGTTGGGGCAGAGCTTACCTCCTGCCCTGCCTGGCCTCGCCGCTGGGGGTCCCCTCGTTTCGAGCTGCATCGTGCAGAGAGGCGGCTTTTGGTTCCCCATACTGTACACGGTATCTCAGTGTTGGTTCTGCCTGAGCACCGTACGCTTTCATTCATTATCAGAGTGCATACTGCTTCTTCAGTCTGTATTGTCGGAGGGCACAGTGATTGTCCAGATTATCGTGCATAGGTGCAGACTCGACGGAGCGCTCGAGAACACATTGTTGCTCATTGACGCTGTTCCTCGTTCAGATTGTCGGTGAACACATCGTCTTGTGGCAGCAGCAGAGCACACTGGACACTTTTCCCTTGAGCCAAACAGGCCGGTAAACAAATCTACCTCGCTCTGCCGGCCGTCTGATTGTCGGTGAACACATCTTCGGCAAAACGGCATCCGATACTCAGTGGAGCCCCTCGTGGGTGAGTGGTAGGCTTCCTCCCAGCATTCTTTCTGACACAGACACAAGCATGGCTACTCAGGTGGCTGCGCCAGCTGCGCCAGGTGGACCAGCAAATGTAGCAAAGAATGGACAGGAAGCGGAATTCGAGAGGTCGGTTCGTCATCGGGGGGATCAGGGAACGCAGGACGATGACGCACTGCAGGCGGCACGACAGGCACTCGACAAAGCGAAGACACAGAGCCTGTTGACGGCCAGCGAAGCTCCCCCCTGGTTTCAGAATATGCATAATGAAGTGATTGCAGGGCAGGCAGTCACACGTGAAGAGGCACGAGTGTTGAGATCAGAGATCAACCGCATTTCCAATCAGCAGCAGAAGACAGATACACGGATGACGGAGTTAGAACGGCAGTTTCAATCGCTGCGCTCCAATCCGACAAGCAACGCCAGTGTTTCAACCACAGCAGGGGCCTCACTGGGGCCTGGTGGTGCTCAAAGACTTCACTGGAATCGCAGCTTCGTGGAGCTCACTGGATGGACCAACTGGAAAGGCACGACACTTCAGAGATCTCAATCGATGATGCGTGACAGTGATGCCACTCAACTCATCATCAATGTGAAGGCCATGCTTCCCCAGGAAACCAGTGCCAAGTTCGATGACCTGGGAACCCTGCGGCTCAATGGCAATCGCATCATGATGAGCTCTGTTAAACTGAAGTTTGTGGCAGGCACTGAGGACTCAGTCTTTTGGGAAATCAAGCAGATCCTGGAGGATGCATTTACGCCTGATGCGGAGCGCTCGACCACGCAGCTGGCCCGCACCCCACCACCGAGGGCCACCATGTTTGTCAACCTGGCCACGGCGCCTGATACGGTCAAGGTCAGACTGGAGGCTCCCCCCTGGAAGAAGGACCATATCGCGGCCTGCGGACGCTTCTACGGCACGTGGCGTGAGATGATTGGAAACAACCCCAACATGGACATCAAGGCAAAGACGGGGTCGGGCCAGGGGGTCAGCTCCATCTGGTCCAAGCCCTCGGACCCTTCACGCCGACCGGTGGAGGTTGCCGTATTCAGGATCTCCACAGGTACCTGGACTGTTCATCGTGATACGTGGGACGGTGCGATCAGACACAATACCAACATCTCGTGCACGTACGAGGATTTCACAACGGCACTCAACCGTTGACGGGGCTCAAAGGGTTCCAAGGGTAGGTCGCCTGGCTCCCTACTCGTGCAGCTTGGGACTTTGAATATCAATAAACTTGGAAAGAGCCAGGATAGGGGATTCAGTTGCATGCGATTGCTTACTACACTTGGGGTCAATATCGTATGTCTTCAGGAGTGCCAGCATCTCGCACATAATTCAGAGTCTTTTAGAAAGTTGGGATGGGAATCGTATCTCTCAACTTGCATGCTTGCTGGAGTGGCCATCAGGGGGCCGCAAAGGCACAACATCAAAGCTAGCTTCCAGTACAATCGGGTTTCTATTGTTGTACTTGCTCGTCCGTGTGTTTTCTTAGTATCAGCGTATTTTCCACATGCAGATCGTGAGGATGCGTTGGAGGTCCAATCTGAGATGCTACTCAATATTAGGAATGCTTTCACAAGCTTCACCTCTACACACGGGTCGGGATACAAACTCGTGCTAGCATGTGATGCGAATGTGGAGCTCACGCCTGGACTGAACACCAGGTTCGGCATCCGCACAGGCGAAGCTTTGTCCATTGCCATGCACAGAGGGTACGGAGTGAAGGGGGACCATGAGCAAAGAAGGTGGAGGGAAGATCATCTGAGGGAGGAGATGGAGGGGTTCATGCAGACGATGCGGCTTTGTGCAGTCAACACGCTCGGAACTCAGAGAATGCCCACATTTGAACCTCTCGGCAGACGAGTTGGGCCAAGAGTTCAGCGAGTACTAGACTATGTCATGGTGTCAACTTGCTGGCGCGATTCCATTATAGATCTGAAAGTGGACATGCTGTACGAAGCACCAGAGGCCCGCTTCAGTGATCACGCTTTGCTCTCCGTGGAAATAGATGTGGAATCCAGGCCCCCCTCTCGGTACCGACCAGCACCTAGACATCACAGTGCACACATGCAGTTCGAGACACATCGGGAGGAGGACATGTACAGAGTGATGACTGACGTGCAGTTTCCCCACAAGCGCCCCGAGGAGCTCGCCCAAACCATCAGGGATCATGCTCTCCCCCTCCTATGTGCCCCGCGGTATCGTAGGCCGCCCCCGACGAGGACCCCACAGCAGGCCCTTCTTGAGAAACAAGTTCGTGAGCTCAGAGGGGATCCTCAGGCACGTCGTGAGGTTAGACGACAGCTTCGTCCCCTACAGGCCGAATACAATCGACAGAAAGCTGAGTTCTCGGTGGAACCTACGAGGAGAGGGAGGAGGACGAGAGTGCGCAAGCTGAAGGTGGAGGGTATCGTGACGGAGGACAGGGAGGCGTGGGAGGAGGAGGTCAAGGCACATGCGGCACGCACTATGACATGTAACACGGAGCGTGAACGTAACATATTACTTGTACGCAATCTTCGTGCTCGCGCTGCTCTCCATAGCCACGCAGAGGCTCTCACACTCACGCCATCTATTGTTTATCGTGCGCGCGCACACCTTCGCAGTGGCAAGGCCTGCGGGCCGGATGGGGTCAGTATTGAGCTGTTGAAAGCATTGCCCTGGCGCTGTGTTCGCAGAATCATTGCAGTATTTCAGGATATTTTCTCAGGGGCAAGACGTACCCCCAGTTCGTGGTGTGATGTGTACTTGAATTTGATGCCAAAGATGTCGGAGATGAACTCTCTTGAGGATACTCGTAATCTTATTGTGTCTAACACCCTGGGGAAATGGTACCTCACATCAGTGACGCTGTTGATTGAGGAGAGGATTGCTCTTTGGAAAGGCAAGCTCGGGTTGTACGGCTTTGCAGGAGGTAGACACACTTGGGAGATCGCTGCTGCTCTCAAGGGTATCGCCCAGCACGCATCCATCTGGGGCAAGGACCAGAGCGCGTGGATTGCATCGGCGGATATTGCACGGGCATTCGACAATGTGACTTTGAGCACGCTTGCACGGGCGATGGATAAGCTTGAGATACCAGCACGCCTGCAGTACGCTTTGCTCGAGCCGCTCGTCGAAACGAATTGCACGATCCTCTTCGAGGGTATCGAGCTTCGTGGTGTGTCTTGGGATAAAAGCTTGAGAACAGGGGGAACAGAGAGTCCGCTGGCCTTCAACATCGTGACGGTGGCCATGTGGGCCAGCGTTGTTGCCTCCCTTGACGCCCGCAAGATAGGATATGAGATCCCCAACCCTCATGACCCCAGCACCTATCATATATACAATCATGCACTATGGGCTGATAATCTTTATCTTGTGGGGAGGGGCCCGACGGAGATCCAGGACATCGTCAATGTATTCACTGTGGCCCTAAATGATTGGGGGATGAGTTGGAAGGCGTCGTCTTTGCAGGTCCTCCGTTGTGGCACTCCTGACAGGACACCAATTTGGGCTCAGGTTGGGGACCAGCAGGTATCGTTCAAACAGGTTGAGTCACTCAATATCTTAGGCAGTGTAGTCTCCAGCAGCTTTCATGAGGGCCACGAAGATCTCCAACATCGTCTCAAATGTGCACGTGGCGCTTTCTTTGCTCAGATATCATATTTTGGATGCAGGGCTGTACCGTTGAAGCACAAATATCGACGATATCAGTATCAGGTTCAGTCGAGGCTCCTGTTTGCGGGAGAAGTCATCACGCTAGATGCCGAGGCCGTCCGTGCTATTCACGCTTTTGAAGGCATGTGCTTGCTTCGTATGTGGTGCCGACGCAAGCCATCCGACGTCGCATGGGGTGTTTGGAGACCCCAGATGCTCCACAAGGTACGCTCGCACTTCGCCAGCGGGAGCTTCCCTTCGGCCGTGCAGATGATTGCATGGAAGAGCTGGACGATGATGCTGAGTGTTCGCAATTATATTCTTTCTGACCCACGTGCGCGGTGTTCACCTACCGCAGACGTGGCGACACCGAGGACTGACGACGGGGCCGAGCCTTCACAAACAAGAGTCCGATTTGAGGGACCATCATCACAACCATTGGAGCAGAATATGACACATATTGCACAGGATGCCGATTCTTTGACACATAGACTGGAGGTTATATCTCAAAACTTGGCACAACATATCAATATTCAGAGAACGGACATCAATAGACAGAATCTCAAAAGACGCAGGCTCTCAGGATTGAGGCTAGGTTTTGGAGGTACAATATCGGGGAGTCAGACGGCGACCTCTGTGCTTGCTTCTGAGCCTTCCGTCTCCCCGCCTCCTGCATGCAGTATGGCCCAATCTCAGGAGAATCGTGCATATGTTGATTCTCGCAGAGGCCTTCTGATGTATAATGTTGAATGGACTACGCGCAGGGATACTCTGAGTGAATGTCTTCGTCTGCATGCAAATCGCACGCAGGCATCATCTGGCAAGAGAATACGCAGTGGACCTGAGAGCGTGGGTCAGAGGAGCTGGCAGTATCCATATATTATCATACGGAACTATGTGGTGGCAGGCTGTGGTTCCTTCATACAGAGCTTTTCTCGACATGTGGCAGAATATTTTATGCACATATAATAAAACAAAGACCTTTGAGTATTTCGTTCAGAATTGGAAAGGGACCGCTATCCAGAGTACGCCGCCAGAGGAGATCGGACAGGAGGGACGTGCACAGAGTGAGAAAGAGGCCGCGAGGATGGCCAAGCGTCTGGCCACGATCAATGAAAGACAAACCGTGTGGGACATCATCAGCCCTGGGTTTGCAGTTGAAATGAAAGGGGATAGCATGTTAGTACACGCATGGTTGACGGGACGATGGCGGTGTCGAAACAAACAATATCAACGCCGCATTGATCAATGTATTGATGTCATGGAACGAAACGCTAATGAGTTGGGGATTAGATGCTCTGGGCTGGGGAGAGATCTGTACAAACATGAGTATAGGGAGGATAACACACGGGCTGACGAGCTTACACACCTGGCCCGTGAGGGCCATTGCTTCTACAATGAGTATGAATACAGATTCAACTTTGAAAGCTATCTTCAACCTATCGCCTGTCGTGGTGCCTTCGACGGGGGTGTGTGCAGCAAAGGGACGGGATGTGGGTTCTGGCTTCAGATCGGGCTTTTGAATCTCGATTACGATTGTAATAAGAGTACTCCTTATTCCCCTCTTCTTTCCTCCTCTCCTTACTCTGTGCCCTCCAATACCCCCCTCGTTTGGAGGGATGTGTGCGAAGCCGCGTGGTGCCTTGAGGAAGGTGCTACGATAACCGATGCCGAACTCAGTGCTGCTGAGGCGCTCTCAAGCGCTGTTGTGCATTTGGCACGACAGATCCTCACCGCCAGCTGACCCTGCTGGACGAACGGTGCGAAAACCAAAAAACCAGGTTCACGGTTCACCGCCGGCGCCAGTTGCTCTCCGGGTTTTGGATGCCAAGTGTGACTCGTTTTGAGATCTGGTATTTTTTGCCTGTGTAATAAGTAACTCGTAGAGCTTCCCTTAGCAAGTTATTGCTGGAAGCTAAAGAGTACCTCCGGGGCGCTGGAGAGCTAGTTGGCAAGGAAAATCTCGACGGACCTTTTGGTGACTTTTGGTCGGTTGAAAATTTTGTTCTCGAAATTCAACAATTCGTTTGGGCTCTAGTATTTTTCCCCGTGATATTCGATCTTATTCCCGCTCGCCATCTTGATCTCAGCTCGATCGGGTACCTTTTACTGCAAAAAAGCACACGGGCGGGATCGACCGTTTCGAGTCATCTTGTCACGCGGTGTCGGTTTTCTGAAGATAACTCGAGCTTCAGGACAGCTAAAGAGCTGGTAAGCACAGCTCATCGATTCAGAATGATCGGGCGCGTTCGCCTGTTGAGGCCAGAGGTCTGAATTCGGTCTGCTAGCCGAGCTAGGTGCGCAAACCTATTCGTATTATTCGAGTCGCTCTCGGTTTTCTGTACTTAACTCGAGCTACAGGACAGCTAAAGAGCTGATGCGTACAGAATCTGATTCAGAATCATCAGTGGCCGTTGTCTGTTGAATCGAGAGCTCTGAACTCGGTCTGCTGCCCGATCTAGAATCGCGAGACTATTCGTATTGTTCGAGTCGCTTGCGAGATGCTGTCGGTTCTCTGCACTTAACTCGGGCTGTAGGGGGGCTGCATGGCTGGTAATCACTGGAATCGATTCGGGGACATCAGGCGCGTTCGCCTGGGGAATCCCAGAGCTCCGAACTCGGTCTGTTGCCCGAACTAGGTCCGCGAAACTGTTCGTATTGTTCGAGTCATCCTGAGAGGTGCTGTCGGTTTCCTGCACTTAACTCGGCTGCAGGGGGGGCTGCAGGGCTGGTAATCACAGGGATCGATTCAGAGACATCAGACGCGTCCGCCTGTCGCATGCAGAGGTCTGAACTCGGTCTGATACTCGAGCTAGGTTTGCCAAACTGTTCGTATTGTTCGAGTCATCTTGAGAGGTGCTGTCGCTTTACGCACGTAACTCGGGCTGTAGGAGAGCTACAGAGGTCGTGCAGAAGACAATCTAGAAGCATCGGGGGCGTTCGGCTGTTGCATCCGAGAGGTCTCAAATTGCCTGGGCTGAAAAACTATTTTTTCTGTGTAATTTCTTTCGACATTATATGTTGTCAGGAAGCTCTACGAGTCCCCCGGCGGTAACAAAGGTTGACGGTTTACCGCCGGCGCCCAGTTTTTTTGCGTCTGCCAATAAATTCTCAGGTCCGTAGCTGCAGCACTACTATTAAAACACTTGACGGAACCGTCAACTAAAAAACTTACTTTTTCGAGTTTTCAGCTCGCGTATCAGAAAAGCTCCTGCCACGTGTTCTAAGCAGCGCCGTGCTAGAAAAGAGCTCTACGAGGCTCGCGGCGGTAATCTGGTTGACGGTTTACCGCCGGCTCCCAGTAATTCCGGGGCGCTGGAGAGCTAGTTGGCAAGACAAATCTCGACGAACCTTTTGGTGACTTGTGGTCGGTTGAAAATTTTGTTCTTGAAATTCAACAATTTGTTTGAGCTCTAGGATTTTTTTCCATGATATTCGATCTTATTCCCGCTCGCCATCTTGATCTCAGCTCGATCGGGTACCTTTTACTGCCAAAAAACAGGTAGGCGGGAGCGGCCGTTTCAAGTCATCTTGACACGCGATGACAACATAACTCGAGCTTCAGGACAGCTACAGAACTGGTAAGACACAGCTAATCGATTCAGAATGATCAGGCGCGTTTGCCTGTTGAATCTGGAGGTCTGAACTCGGTCTGCTAGCCGAGCTAGGTCCGCAAACCTATTCGTATTTTTCGAGTCATCTTGACAGACGCTCTCGGTTTTCTGTACTTAACTCGAGCTATAGGACAGCTACAGAGCTGATATCTACATATTCTGATTTAGAATCATCAGTCGCATCTGTTGAGTCCAGAGCTCTGAACTCAGTCTGTTGCCCGGCCTTGAATCGCGAAAAGATTCGTATTGTTCGAGTCATCTTGAAAGTGCTGTCGGTTTTCTGCACTCAACTCGGGCTGGGGGGGCTACAGTGCTGGTGGTCACAGGAACCGATTTGAAGACATCAGGCGCGTCGGCCTGTCGAATCCAGAGCTCGGAACTCGGTCTGCTGCCCGTACTAGGTCCGCGAAACTATTGTATTATTCGAGTCATCCTGAGAGGTGCTGTCGGTTTTCTGCACTCAACTCGGGCTGTAGGGGGCTGCAGGGGTGGTAATCACAGGAGTCGATTCGCAGGCATCAGACGCGTCCGCCTGTCGCATTCAGAGGTCTCAACTCGGTTTGATACTCGAGCTGGGTTGTCAAACTATTTGTTATGTTTTGCTGGAAGATTAAGAGTAATTCCGGCGCGCTGGAGATCTAGTTGGCAAGAGAAATCTCGACGGACCTTTTGGTGACTTTTGGTCGGTTGAAAATTTTGTTCTCGAAATTCAAACATTCAGAGCTCTAGTATTTTCCCATGATATTCGATCTTATTCCTGCTCGCCATCTTGATGTGAGCTCGATCGGGTACCTTTTACAGCCAAAAAGCAGGTAGGCGGGAGCGGCCGTTTCAAGTCATCTTGACACGCGATGACAGTTTTCTAGAACATAACTCGAGCTTCAGGACAGCTACAGAGCTGGTAAGCACAGTCAATCGATTCAGAATGATCAGGCGCGTTCGCCTGTTGAGTCTTGAGGACTGAACTCGGTCTGCTAGCCGAGCTAGGTCCGCAAATATTCGTATTATTCGAGTCATCTTGACAGACACTCTCGGTTTTATGTACTTAACTCGAGCTATAGGGCAGCTACAGAGCTGATAATTAGAGAAGCCGATTCAGAATCATCAGTCGCATTTGTCTGTTGAATCCAGAGCTCTGAACTCGGTCTGCTGTCCGATCTAGAATCACGAAACTATTCGTATTGTTCGAGTCATCTTGAGAAGTGCTCTCGGTTTTCTCAACTCGGACTGGGGGGGGGCTACAGTGCTGGCGGTCATAGCAATCGATTCGAAGACATCAGGCGCGTCGGCCTGTCGAATCCAGAGCTCGGAACTCGGTCTGCTGCCCGAACTAGGTTTGCGAAACTATTGTATTGTTCGAGTCATCCTGAGAGGTGCTGTCGGTTTTCTGCACTTAACTCGGGCTGTGGGGGGCTGCAGGGCTGGTCATCACAGGAGTCGATTCGCGGA
This sequence comes from Prorocentrum cordatum, assembly GCA_963575745.1. Lineage (NCBI taxonomy): Eukaryota > Dinophyceae > Prorocentrales > Prorocentraceae > Prorocentrum > Prorocentrum cordatum. The sequence continues at coordinate 79,763 of CAUYUJ010020305.1, read as the reverse complement.
CATCAGACGCGTCCGCCTGTCGCATTCAGAGGTCTGAACTCGGTGTGATACTCGAGCTGGGTTGCGAAACTATTCGTTTCGTTCGAGTCATCTTGAGAGGTACTGTCGATTTACGCACGTAACTCGGGCTGTAGGAGAGCTACATAGCTCGCAAAGAAGACAGTCCAGAAGCATCGGGGACGTTCGCCTGTTGCATCGAGAGGTTTGAAATCGCTTGGGCTGAAAAACTATTCCTTCTGCTTTTTTCCACATTATATATTGTCAGGAAGCTCTACGAGTCCCCCGGCGGTAAGGAAGGTTGGGGCCACTTTGTGTTTGTTGTGTTGCAATCACGGCTGTTATTTCTGAAGACGACTGGGACTTTGAGGGCTGGGACGATATCCCTGAGCATACGACACAGGACGAACGTGATCTATTCTCGGCGTTGGAAGCATCGAAGGCAGGGCGTATCGCAGATACTATGTCGACAGACCCATCTTCTGCTGGCCATCCACCGCAACTTGGGATGCAGCATGCTCCATCTTTTGCATCTGCTGCCGCTGCTTGTGCCGATGTCTCCATGAAGCAGATCAGTGAGAGAAATGAGGTGGGGGATGCATCCAGGTCCTCCAAGATGGCTCGTGCTGGGATAGGTGGTAGGAGTGCTTCGGATGACAAAGAGCCGGTCACTATTGGTCTACTGCGTAATGAGTTTCAGAACTTGGCAGATATGCTCAAATGTACTCTGACGGAACATAAGGAGGAGGTGAGGAAGGAGATCAAGCAGGAGGTTGCACCTTTGAAGTCTGACCTCGAACAACTTAGGGAGGAGGTGAAGCAGCAGAAGCAGCAGCAGGAGGCGGTGAATGCTCAGGTTCAGAAGCAGTTAGCGACGGTAGGAAATGATGGTGCGGCCAGTGATGCTGCCTCTGTATCTACTCGTGTGAGTCTTGGAGGCAATGCAGGACCCAGGAGCACAACCCCATTTGTTCCTGGATATTTGACGCTCTCGGGCTGGACTTCGGGTGACCCTCGGGATGTCCAGGCGCGCACGAGCAACATCATGTCAGAGGCCAGGGCCACCAGAGTTATCCAGATTCTCTTAGATGAAGTTGGCTCGCAGTTTGAGGTTAATACGAAGATCTTTGATCGTGAGGCCATCAATAGAGAGTACCAGGGCAAGCCGTTCGGGGTCTTTAGGCTGCGTATTTTCTTCGTTCATGGCACGAGTAAGGAGACTGTCTGGAAGGTCAGGGAGGAGTTCTGGAAAGTTATTTCCTCGCGCACGGGTCCCCTTTGGAGAGATGACTCCCTTCTTCCTGCTACTCAGTCGTACATCGGCATTCGTGTGCAGTGTGAGCCTTGGCGTGAGGGATAGGTGAGGGCTGGCAGTAAACTTACAGCGACATACTTCCGCGTGAGGAACCCGCTGAAGAAAAACAATCGTGTCAAAATTCAGTATGGGTCTCCTGTGATGTCTTGGGCTTGGGGCTATCCTGAAACCGGTGGGCAGATCTGTTTGGGAACCTGGGATCCCAGGCATGGTTGGACTCTGAGGCCTGAATCGGTGATTGAGTTCGATGACAAGATCCTTCCTGGGCCCTGGCAGACGCTGCTGAATGGAGATTCCGTGTGACGACGTACCCGCCCGCTGAGGGCGGCCTGTTGGAACATCAGAATGATGAGTGATGCTACTTCCCTATCTGCTCTTCCTTACTTGCGTGAGCTGGGAGTGCAACTTGTCGGGCTCCAGGAGTGCCAGTATCTCAGACGTGATACGTTGAATGAGGCTGGTTTTCACTATCGCAGCTCAGCTGAAGTGAAGCTTGACAGTGGCTCGATTGAGGGCCAAGCAGGTGTACTATTCTCGTCTTCTCTCAACTCCTGTTTCTTGGGACACGCTGCTGGTAGAAGATTTGCGGTCTGTGCCTTCCGAGGGCCAGAAGTGGGCGCATTTATCTATGCTAGCGTGTATCTTCCTCAGCAAGGTTTCTTTGGGACAACGTCTGAGGGGTACCAGGCCACGTTCCATCTGTACCAGAACGTTCTTCTTGAATTATCGAGTGCTGTGGTGCGCATGCGTCAAAAGTATAGTATTCATGATGTTGTTGTCTGTGCCGACGCCAATGTTGAAGTGCAGCCTCATGTTGAGATCGATCGACTTCGTATCTCTGGTGGTGGTGTGAACGAGCGTACTGTGAGGGAGGAGAGGCAGAGGGATGTGTTGCAGGGTGCATGTGCGCGTGCCTGGTGTGTTTGTATGGCCCAGCTACGTCTGAAGCTGATCAACACATTCATTGACCGTGAGTTTACCTGGTGTGGTGGAGGTGCTAGGACTAAGCACGTCATTGACTATGTTGCGTGTCCTGTGACTTGGGAGACTCATGTTATGTGTTCTAAGTTGCACGTTATGTATGCGCACCCTCCTGACTCTCGAGACACTGAATGGAGTGACCACAAGATGATATGTTTTGATCTCCCATGTTTGCTGCGGGGGAAGTCCTCTGGTAGGACGAAGGCCACTGGCAGTCGTTCGTTCGCCTCGTGGTTTGTGCTGGAGGGTAAGGAGGTGAAACAGTGCAGAGAGTTTGATATGGCCGTTACACAGATTGCTGGGTGAAAGTCTGGTGGGGGTTGCGGCCATAATAAAAAACGCAAAAATCAGTACTGCACGGAGGAGTCTGAGGGAAGGGTGATCTGGCATACTAGGTGGAGATCCATTTCTCTAGCCGACCTGGAATCACGATTGAAGGAGGGGGCTGTCGCCGACAAACGCTGTTATGGCTTTAAATCGGCCTCGCTCATCCCGAAGTTGACCCAGGAGGAAGCTCAGGTGAAAGAGGCCCACTACAGAGTCCACAAACTCTGGAAATCTGGTCAGATCGATGAAGCTACGTTCAAGGATAGTCGTCGTCGTTGGAATCGTGTTCGAAGGCAGTTCATGAAACGTCTACTTCTTTATCGTTATCGGGATGGGGTCAAGACTAAGACTGCTACTAACTCTATGTTGATCGACGGGGAATGGTGTGAAGACCGCAGTAAGTGGAAGGAGGATATGACGAGGGTGGTCAGGGCTAAGTACTCTAAGTCGGAACGTCTTGCTATGAATATGGCGACTCTGGAGCAGCTTCGGGTCCAAGCTGACGAGGCACGTGCGCGCAGCACTCACACTTCTTCTCCTATTACCATGCATGTTCTCTGTCGTGCTCGTTCCAGGCTTCGGGAAGGCAAGGCGGTAGGTGCTGATGGTATCAGTGCACGCATGTTACGTTCGTTGTCCTGGGAAGCACTTCGTGTGGTGCTTGACTGCTTCCAGCGACGCTTCTGGCGAATGGCAGAGGCACCTGAGTCTTGGAAGTTCATCCGTGCATCTATTATGTTGAAGAACGGCAAGGATAAGAGGTTTGATGACAGTCGTACTCTTGCGGTGAATTCTGTTGTGAACACATGGTACATGGGCTGCTTGTGTATTCTACTCAATTCGCATTTGATGTCTATTGCTCCTGTTGTTGCTCCGTCTTTGTGTCTGTATGGTTTTCAGCAAGGTCGTAAGACACATGAGGTAACGTCGGGATTGAAGGCGATGTGCAGACATGCCAGACTGTGGGGGAAGGAGGAGAATATTGTTGTTGCGTCCCTGGATGTTGCCACTGCATTTGACTCGCTCACTGTCCAAGTTGCGTCTTCTACACTTGAGCGTTTGAGTGTTGATGTGGAGCTTCGGTATGGTCTTATTGAGAACTCTGTTGGTAATGAGGCGGTCTTTCAGTTCGAGGGTGTCTGCACTGATACACTCCCTTGGACAACGTGTGTGAAGACAGGTTCTAAGGAAGGACCTGATCTGTGGACTGCTCAATCCCTGGTCATGTTCGGTGACGTTACGTCTGCTTGGGCGAGAGATGCTGTCGGTGTTGTACTCTCGGGTGAAGCAGGAGGTATTGTTGTGAGTCACTTCATATGGGCGGACAACGTGCTGCTCACGGCTCCTGATCGCCCCACATTGGCTAAAATGATTCTACAGTTGACGTGGGCTCTCCACGACCACGGCTTTCGTTGGAAGCAGAGCAGTCTTGAGTTTATGGACGTGGGTTCTACCACCGGTGTGACGGAGCCTCTTATGGTGACGTTGTTCCCGCCAGGTATGTCCAGGGGGCCCAATGTGTCTCTCCCTGAGAACATCACTATACCGCAGGTGGATGAAATTATTGTGCTGGGGACTAAGATTGCGAGGAATTTCAAGGATCATGTTGATGTGCGATACCGTATGGCAAAAGCTATTCGTGCTTTCTGGAATGATCGAGCGTTTTACACCTCCAGGAGGATTGCTTGGAAGAATAAATTTGCACGATATGAATCTAGAGTGAGATCTAAGTTTCTTTTCGGCTTGGAAGGAGCCACTGTTGACAGTTCTACGATTGCATTTATACACAAGGAGGAGGGGAAGATGTTGAGCAGGATGACGTGGAGAGCTAAGAGGGAGGAGGAGGGGTGGGCTGTATTCATGTCGCGCATGTACAAAAGAGGGAGGCAAGCTTTTTATGAAGCTGGCAGACCTCCACTTGCACAGGTCTTCCTATATCGGCAGTGGAAATGGGCGAAGGATATTGCATTGTCTTGTTTTGGCTGGGACGGAGGAGGCGTGGAGGAGATTTCTGTGGTGGGCGGCTCACAATTGGTGCCGCCTTCATTGCATGCTCCTGGTGCTCCTGCTAATGATACGACGCCCTCTGAGCCCATGAACCGAAGGAAAAGAAAAACGTTGTGCATGAATGAGGCCAAACGTCAGAGGACCCAACTTTCTCAGAACACGGCGAGACTCAGAGACACGTTCGAGGACCCAACCCGCTATTACAATCAGCCCACGGTGGTGGACACGGGCACTGCTGTCAACGGCTACCTGCAGGCACGACTGTCCATGTTGCACGGAGGAGGGGAGTGGGAATCCAGGCGGGATGATCTGATACTATCTTTAGGAAGCCAGGCTGGACGTGCTGGGACTCGTGTGAGGACTGGCGGAGCTCCTATCGGCATGCGCCCGTGGAGAACACCCTTTGAGCTTGTGGGAGGGAAGTACTGGTACCATGTTCTGGAATGGACAGAGGAGGCCTGGGTCAAGTTCGCTCGTCAAGTTTTTATGCTTCTTCAGGTTCCTGGTGTTTCTGATTTCCTGGTTCTTAAAGATCCTATCCCTTGGAAGCCTATGGAAGAGAGGGAGGAGGAGGTACTTTCGGAGGAGCTTAGCAGGAAGAAGGAGGAGGTGTTGTCCAAACGATATGCTAAGATATTGGAGGATTACACGGAGTGGGAGTTCCAGGTGGGAAGGATTGCCGTTGAACTGAAGGGAGATTCTCAATGCGTTGTGAGGTGGATTCAAGGTTTGTACTTTACTGCCAATGTGCATTATGACAAGATTGTGGGCGGCATCCAGAATAAGTTAGACATTCTAGCTAAGAGATGTGGTGTGCAGGCGGCCTGTCTTGGGAGACATATCTTCAAGTGGGTATACAGAGAGGACAATACTGCTGCGGATGAGTTAACACACAGAGCTAGGCAGGGCATTTGTAGAACACGTTTTAGGCATGATTTCCTATCCCATGTTAAAGCTAACGCTATTCTGATCGACGCCATTCGGGGAAGCTTCGATGGTGGAAGATCCTATCTGGGCGTAGGCTGTGGCTGGCAGATTGATTTTCATTTGTGCTCTTCTTCTGTTGCTGAATATCCTGTCACTCTTCCGAGTGGCGTGTGGGAGCCCAACGTGGCCTCTTCCTCTTTCCTCCTCCCCCCCTCGAGCACTATTACTGCAGCTGAGTTAGAGTCTGCCCGACAACTCCTTTTGGGAGTGGAGGAATGCCTGCATTTGGCAGGATACTAGGCCTCCCTGTGTGGCTATCGCCTGGGCGGTGACCCGACCCTGCTGTGGCGGCACGCAATGCGCAAAAAGGAAGGTTGACGGTTTACCGCCGGCGCCCAGTATTGTTTCCCGTGATATTCGATCTTATTCCCGCTCGCCATCTTGATCTCAGCTCGATCGGGTTATTACAATCGAAAAGCACTGTGGCGGGATCGGCCGTTTCGAGTCATCTTGACACGAGCTGTCGGTATATTGGACTTAACTCGAGATACAGAACAGTTACAGAGCTGGTAAGCACACCTTATCGATTCAGAATTATCAGGCGCGTTCGTCCGTTGCATCTAGAGGGGTTGAACTCGGTCTGCTAGCCGAGCTAGGACCTCAAACCTATTCGTATTATTCGAGTCATCTTGACAGGCGCTCTCGGTTTTCTGTACTGAACTCGAGCTATACGACAGCTACAGAGCTGATAAGTACAGAAATCGATTCAGAATCATCAGTTGCGTTTGTCTGTTGAATCCAGAGCTCTGAACTCGATCTGCTGCCCGCTCTAGAATCGCGAGACTATTCGTATTGTTCGAGTCATCTTGGGAGGTGCTGTCGGTTTTCTGTATTTAACTCGGGCTGACAATGTGGTGCTGCTGGCATCTTCGGCGAATCAGCTGAGGAATATGGTGAGTATGATGACCGTGGCCCTCAGACGGGCTGGTATGGACTGGAAGGTTGAGAGCCTGGAGTACCTTGTTTTTGGGCTGAGACAAAACCAGGGACCACAATCATTAGTTTGCGAACTGGGAGATGATATTTGTGCACGGGCTGGAGACCCCAGCCTACCCTATCAATTGCGTGAGGCGGTGGTTTTGCCGAGAAAAAGCGAGTGCGACATACTGGGAGTTAAATTTGTGACGAACCCGAGGGATTTCCATGCAGTGCGGCACCGTATTGATGCAGGCAGGCGGTGTTTCTATGCTGATATTAAATTCTATCGATCACGCGCGGTGAGCATGAGGGAAAAATTCAGACGGTATCAGAGCAGAGTTCAACAGATCATATGCCATGGATGTGTGGGGTGGAGCTGTAATGAACATGTGCTGAACATATTGAGGAGCTTTGAAGGAAGATGTTTGAACACAATGCGGGGATTACATAGAAAAGAGACGGAAACGTGGGAGGAGTTCAGGGATCGCAGTACCAACAGATCCAGGGAGATGTTCAAGGAGGGGGGGTTCAAAACGTTGGTGGAGAAAGTTGTGAGGTACAACTTTGAATTCGCCGTGGAGGTATCCCAATATAAGTGCCACATGCCGTCCACTGTGTACAGCAAATCGTGGCAGCAGACGCTGCGCTCCATGTTGCACGTATCGGGGGAGTGGACGGTGCAGAGGGATGAAATGCTGGCTGCAGTAAGTCGGACGATGTCGAGAGAGGGAACGAGACGGCTCAGAGGCAGACCACGAATCGTGGCGAGCAGCTGGCATGCACCCTTTGAAAGATGGAGGTCGCTTCTGTGGCACGACACGTGCGTTGTACCGACGGATTGGGAGGAGTTTGTGGAACACATATCACAGATACCCAAAGTGGAGGATATGTTTGTGAGGAGGAGTAAGGAGAGGAGGATGGGAGGGTTTGCGAAGACACCGACAGATGACGAGTTGGCCCGACGTCTTGCAGTTATTAATGAACAGACTACGATATGGGACCCTGGGATGGAAGGTATCGCTGTTGAAATGTGCGGAGACAGTAAAACGGTCGTACAATGGTTGAGGGGAGTCTGGGCCTGTGACAACAGTGGGTATGCCAAACGGATCGCCAGGATACAAAATATCATGTATGACGTGAGTGAACAACACAACATACGATGCCCGACGTACGGTAGGGATTTCTGGAAACATATCTATAGGGAAGCCAATGCCTATGCTGATGAGCTGACACACCATGCGAGAGAAGGAAACTGTTACAGAATTTACAAGCACGACTATATCAAACAGAACAGGACAAACATCAAATACATCAGAGGATGCTGGGATGGTGGAGTGAGCAGTGAGGGTGCTGCAGGAGGTCACTGGATCGAAGTTGCTCCAGAGAATGGCCCGTGGACACTCGTGAGCTCAGAAGCCTACATGTTTGATGTAGGTGCCACCGTGACGGAGGCAGAATTATCTGCTGCCGAGCGCCTGTGCACAGGTGTGGAGCACATTGTTAAAGAAATTTCCTCTGCAAAGCGGAGGAGGCGGATTTAACTGGCTCTAGCCCTTAGGCTTGGGCGCACGCGCCCTGTGTAGCCTGACCAAACACCAAACTCGGGCTGTCTGGGGGCTGCAGTGCTGGTAGTCACAGGAATCGATTCGGAGACATCAGGCGCGTCGGCCTGGTGAATCCAGAGCTCGGAACTCGGTCTGCTGCCCGAACTAGGTCCGCGATACTATTCGTATTGTTCGAGTCTTCCTGAGATTCTGTCGGTTTTCTGCACTTAACTCGAGGGCTGGTAATCACAGAAATCGATTCGGAGACACCAGACGCGTCCGCCTGTCGCATTCAGAGGCCTGAACTTGGTCTGATACTCGAGCTAGGTTTGCCAAACTATTCGTATTGTTCGAGTATCTTCAGGGTTGCTGTCGATTTACGCACGTAACTCGGGCTGTAGGAGAGCTACAGAGCTCGTACAGAAGACAATCCAGAAGCATCGGGGGCGTTCGGCTGTTGCATCGAGAGGTCTGGAATCGCTTGGGCTGAAAAAACTATACGTTCTCTGTATTTTTTCGACATTATATATTGTCAGGAAGCTCTACGAGTCTCCCGGCGGTAACAAAGGTTGACGGTTTACCGCCGGCGCCCAGTTTGAGCTCTAGTATTTTTTCCCGTGATATTCGATCTAATTCCCGCTCGCCGTCTTGATCTCAGCTCGATCTGGTACCTTTTATTGTAAAAAAAGCACTGCGGCGGGATCGGCCGTTTTGGGTCATCTTGACACGCGGTGACGGTTTTCGCAAGATAACTCGAGATATAGAAGAGCTACAGAGCTGATACTTACAGAAACCGATTCAGAATGATCAGCCGTGTTTGTCTGTTGAATCCAGAGGTCTGAACTCGGTCTGCTGCTCGAGCTAGGTCCGCGAAATTATTCGTATTGTTCGAGTCATCTTCATAGGTGCTGTCGGTTTTTCTGTACTTACATCGGGCTGTCGGGGGGGCTACAGGGCTGGTAATAGAAACCGATTCGTAGACATCAGGCGCGCCCGCCTGTCGCATGCAGAGGTCTGAACTTGGTCTGCTACTCGAGCTAGGTCCGCAAAACTATTCGTATCGCTCGAGTCATTTCGACAGAGACTGTTGGATTTCTGTACTTGACTCGAGCTCTAGGGCAGCTGCAGAGCTGATAGGCACATAAACCGATGCAGACTCATCAGGCGCGTCCGCCTGTTGCATCCAGAGGCCTGAACTAGGTCTGCTACTCGAGCTAGGTATGCAAAACTATTCGTATCGTTCGTGTCATCTTGAGAGGAGCTGTCGGTTTTCGCACGTAACTCGGGCTGTAGGAGAGCTACAGAGCTGGTACGCACAGGAAAAAATTATCGAGCAGCATCAGGAGCGTCAGTCTGTTTCGAGAAGTCTAAACTCGGTCTGCTATCCGAGTAAGGTTCACAAACTTATTCGTATTCGCCTGATTTTTTTTTCCAAATAACGTGAATTTTTCACTGAACTCGAGCGGCCGGAAAATCAGATGGAAATCGTGAGGCGTGAAGCATGTAGACGCTGAGTTTGAGTCTGTTGTGAACGCAGACGCCAAAAACGGATTCGCACTCTGCTACTTCCTCCCAGCAAAGCAGTGGGATATCACTAGACGCCTGAGATCAATCTGCTATCAGCTCGGGCTTAAAAATATTCGTTCTCTGCTATTTTTTCGAACATAATATATGGTCAGGAAGCTCTACGAGTCCCCCGGCGGTAAGGAAGGTTGACGGTTTACCGCCGGCGCCCAGTACCTCGTAAAGCTCCTTGGCATCGATGAGCAAGAGGAATTCCGGCGCCGGCCGGGTGGAGCTAGTACCTCGTAGACCTCTTCGGCATCGATGAGCTAGAGGAATTCCGGCGCGGGGTGGAGCTAATTGGCCGACCCGGGCAAAAGAGAGAATGTGACAACTCTGGGTTTTGCTAAGATTTGAAAGATATGTGAATTTCTTTTTTTTGACAAAGCAGATTTTTCGCACCTTTAGTGGGTTATGTCGCGTCTGCCAGCCAAATTCTTAGGTCCGTAGGTGCAGTATTACTATCAAAACACTTGGCGGAACAGACTTTGGATGAAAACCAAAAAATCGCAATTTTTCATTTCGGCTCTCGCTTCAGAAACTTCCTTCATGTGTTCCGAGGAGCGCTGTGCAAGAAAAAAGCTCTACGAGGTGCCCGGCGGTAACCTGGTTGACGGTTTGCCGCCGGTTTCCAGTCGATCGACCCGACAAGGGACAAAGTTTTGGAGAAGTTTGAATGATATTTGACCATGTTTTTAAGAAAGCAGATTTTTACGCGCAGGTAAACTTTCTGAAAGCAGATCAGCTCTCTAGAGATAGTTTTACTTTCGAAAATGAGCGGGAACCGACAACAGAGTGACATCGAAAAATAGAAAGTTGACGTTTTTTGAGAAAGGCCCCGAGAAGCTGTCTGCTTCCGTTCGGAGCACTTTCCTGCCTGCAAGGAGCTCTACGAGGTTCCCAGCGGTGACCAGGTTGACGTTTCACCGCCGGCGCCAGTCGATGAGCTAGAGGAATTCCGGCGCGGGGTGGAGCTAGAACCTCGTAGAGCTCTCTGGCATCGATGAGCTAGAGAAATTCCGGCGCGGGGTGGAGCTAGTTGGCCGACCTGGCCCGGGCGGACAATGTGACGACTTTGGGTCGTTTTTGCTAAAATTTGAAAGATATTTGACAATTCATTTTGAGAAACCAGATTTTTCGCACCTGTAGTGCGTTATGCCGCGTCTGCCAGCCAAATTTTCAGGTCCGTCGGTGCAGTATTACTATCAAAACACTTGGAGCAACCGTCGTTGGAAAAAACAGAAAATCGTGATTTTTCCAATTTCTCGGCTCTCGCTTCAGAAACTTCCTTCATGTGTTACGAGGGTCGCGGCGGTAACTTGGTTGACGGTTTACCGCCGGTTCCCAGTTGGACCACCCCGCCCGGGCGGACAAAGTGACAACTTTTGTGTGGTTTTGCAAATATTTCAAAGATATTTGACCATTTATTCTGAGAAAGCAGATTTTTCGCACCTGTGACCGACTATGAGGGCCTCTGCGTCTTAATATGAGCTCTCTAGGTGCACTTTTACTATCAGAACACTTGGCGGAACCAACTTCATGTCGACAAGAAAAAAAACATATTTTATATTTTTTCGAGAAGTGCTTCCAGAAGCCATCTCTTTTGATGCTGGGCACTCTTAGGCGTGCAAGGAGCTCTACGAGGTTCCCGGCGGTGACCAGGTTGACGGTTCACCGCCGGCGCCAGTAAGAGTAATTCCGGGGCGCTGGAGAGCTAGTTGGCAAGAAAAATCTCGACGGACCTTTTGCTCACTTTTGGTCGGTTCAAAATTTTGTTCTCGAAACTTAACCATTCGTCTGTTGAATACAGAGCTCTGACTCGGTGTGCTGCCCGATCTAGAATCGCGAAACTATTTGTATTGTTCGAGTCATCTTGAGGGGTGCTGTCGGTTTTCTGCACTTAATTCGGGCTGTGGGGGGGTGGGGGCTACAGTGCTTTGAAGACATCAGACGCGTCCGCCTGTCGAATCCAGAGCTCTGAACTCGTCTGCTGCCCGAACTAGGTCCGCGAAACTATTCGTATTGTTCGAGTCGTCCTGAGAGGTCCTCTCGGTTTTCTGCAGACAACTCGGGCTGCAGAGGGGCTGCAGGGCTGGTAATCACAGAGACATCAGACGCGTCCGCCTGTGGTATTCAGAGGTCTGAACTCGGTCTGATACTCGAGCTGGATTTGCAAACTGCTTCTTGCCCCAGATTTTGCCCGGCGCTCCGTGCTAGGCCTTGTCAGCGTTTATAACCTCCTTCCAGACAGCGTGGTCGCTGCTCCGTCTGTTCACGAATTTCAGTCTCGCTTGCAAGCTCTAATGCGTGATGTGGCGAATTCCGGCCCTGACTGGGCGCATCTTTTCAGTTGCCGCGCCCCGCTCGCACATCGCCGCCTGCGCGGCTGCAGGGATTGGCTTCCTTCCGTTTTATCTACGTCTTTCTTTTTCGCCCCTTCTTCCTTCCCTCCCTTCCCCTCCCTCCCCCTTGCTCCCCCTCCCTTTATCCTTCTGCCTGCCGCTGTCATTCTCGCTGTCGTCCGCCGTGTCCCTTCCTCCTCCCTCCTTTCTCCTTTCCCCGGCCGCCGTGCTTGGAGAGCATGGTGCGCGCGTCGCGCGTCGCCGCCTTTTTGGGGCTTGCCCCCCCCGCTCGCCTCCTCTTCCTTTTTCTCTCCTCGTCGTTTGTCGTCTGCTGCTGCTCCTTCCTCCTCCCTCCCTCCCTCCCTCCCCTCCCTCTCCTTCTTCCTCCTCCTCCCTTCCGCTTTCCCTAGGTATTTTGCCGCATTTTGATAGCCTCTCCTGCCGGCGTTCGTCTCCCTCCTTCGTCCTCCCGCAACTCTTTAAGCTGTAATTTTTCTTGTGCATTGAGATTATGTTGAGACTTCAGTGTGGCTTGGTCATTCTCTGCGAGGTGCGTGGAACAAAATTACCCTGCGACGCACCCAACCCACGTGCATCAAATGGCAAGAGGACTATGCCAACATTAGCAGGAACAACGACAGTGTAGACGCTGCGATTTGCTGTGCAAGCTACATGGGATGCGCATGCGTTGCACGATTCGCAGGACGACGATCGAAAGAACGAGGATTGAGGCCCCAGGATCGAAGAAGAACGGGCACGGGAACGAGGGGTAGGAGAGGGATGGAATGGAGGGCGGGGGGGGCGAAAGGCCATCGCGGAAGCAGCAGCATGCATGGAGAAGGTGAGGCGGGGAATAGGACGACGATGAAAGTGGCGGGAGGAGACAGAAGACTGCCGCGTTTTTCAAGTGCGAGCTAAACCCGCAGCGCTGCCTGCGCCATGTCGTCGCAGAGTTCCACATGATAAAACTTGTTTAGAGTGCAAGGAACGAGCGAGGCGTAGCTCGCCCGCTAGCTTCTCCGCCTCCTTCCCGCACATTTCAGCGCGGGAGCTGAACGCTCGCAGGCGCGCCGCCAGGTCTGCGGGCGGCCCGCGGGAAAGAAACTCAAGGCCGGGGTCGCGCATCATCAATCGGTTGTCCATCGTCCAAAGTTGCACTGGCGACGTACTGGTTGAACGCGGAGCGAGCAGCATCACGCGCGTGCCTGAACGCCACGCAGGTACAGTGCACGCGCGATTGGGACTTCAGGTCGATCACGCGCGTCTCCACCAGGGTTGGCAACACCACGCGACTGAGGGTCTCACTGCGGTCTGCCATGCTGCTGTCCGCGAATGCAATGCGCTGCCTGCAAGTAAGGCGGCGGCGCCCACTTGTCTCAGAAGATGTTCCCGCGGGCCCGAAGGGCGACCGCCAGCTCGAGCCGCGGCGCCGGCAGGCCAGATAAGGATCATGCAGCAGCAATGACGATGACAGAGCAACGAGGTATCGGCGAGTGCATGACAGGCCTCCGTTTCCTGCAGTTCTTTCCTGTAGTTCCCCTAGCTCATCGAGCTCAGCAGATGTTTCTGCGGGTCCGAAGGGCGACCGCCAGCTCGAGTCGCAGCGCCGGCGATCTGCATGCACATCAGGCAACGCCCCAGGAGACACTGGCACACAACGATTTGACGTCAGTCAGTGCCAGACCACTCCATGTCTAGTTCCTCGCACACATACACTCGATCGCAGATGCGGGATAATCGAAGTAGAATGACGGGTCCAATCTGCGTCCGCGTAGGAAGTCACTATGCTGGACCCCGCAGCAGGTTTCGAAAGTGGCGACAGTTTCGTGGGCCCCACAGCAGCCCTCGATAGTGGCGACAGTTTCACAGATCGCAGCCCCCAGGGATGGCGAGGTCTAATCTGAGTCCCCGTAGGACGTCGCTCCGCTGGCCCCCCAAGCAGCCTTCGAAAGTGGCGACAGTTTCACAGATCGCAGCCCCCCAGGGATGGCGAGGTCTAATCTGTATCCCCGTAGGGCGTCACTCCGCTGGGCCCCCCACGCAGCCTTCGAAAGTGGCGACAGTTTCACAGATCGCAGCCCCCCAGGGATGGCGAGGTCTAATCTGAATCCCCGTAGGGCGTCACTCCGCTGGGCCCCCCAGCAGCCCTCGAAAGTGGCGACAGTTTCACAGATCGCAGCCCCCCAGGAATGGCGAGGTCTAATCTGAATTCCCGTAGGGCGTCATTCCGCTGGGCCCCCCAGCAGCCCTCGAAAGTGGCGACAGTTTCACAGATCGCAGCCCCCAGGGATGGCGAGGTCTAATCTGAGTCCCCGTAGTCTCACAGCCGTCTTGGGAGCCTCTTCGACAGTCTCGAAGGCCTCTTGGACGGTCTTGGGGCCCTCTTGGGTCGTTTTGGGGCTCTCTTGGACCCCTCTTGGACCATTTTGGGGCAGTCTTGGGGGCTTCTTGGCCTGTCTTGGAGCGTCGGGAAGCTGACAAGGCGAGAATGCCGAAGTCTTTCAAAAAGCTAAGGGAAATCGATGATTTTACCTAACAGCCTTTGCTGATAGGTTTCTAGTGGTATCAAAAGAGAGCATCTTGACGCCCCAGGGGGGTCTGGGCGGGATCCGGACAGATCCGGACAAAAGTGCAGCCCCAGGAATCCTTATGAATCCATAGGAATTTGAGGAATCCTTAGGAATCCATTCCCATAACACCATTCCCAGGCCACATTTTGAATGCCCGGAGCCAACTGTAGGCCACTTCGTGTTCTTCGTGTTCCCAGAACACTATTCCCAGGCCGCCTTTTGAATGCCCGGAGCCACCTGTAGGCCATTTCGTGTTCTTCGTGTTCCCAGAACACCATTCCCAGGCCACATTTTGAATGCCCGGAGCCAACTGTAGGCCACTTCGTGTTCTTCGTGTTCCCGGAACACCATTCCTGTACCATATTTTGAATGCCCAGAGCCAACTGTGGGCCACTTCGTGATCTTCGTGTTCGCAGAACACTAGTCCTGTGCTATATTTTGAATGCCCGAGCTAAGGGCAGGCTGAGGCCGAGGCAGGCTGAGGCTGAGGCTGAGGCACGCCGAGGCAGGCTCAGGCTGAGGCTGAGGCAGGCTGAGGCTGATGCAGGCTGAGGCTGAGGCTGACGCAGGCTGAGGCCGAGGCATGCTGAAGTTGAGGCTGAGGCAGGCTGAGGAGGCTGAGGCAGGCTGAGACTGAGGCTGAGGCAGGCTGAGGCTGAGGCTGAGGCTGATGCAGGCTGAGGCTGAGAGGCTGACGCTGAGGCTGAGGCAGGCTGAGGCTGATATTGAGGCCGAGGCAGGCTGAGGCTGAGGCTGAGGCAAGCCGAGGCAGGCTGAGGCTGAGGCTGAATCTGAGGCAGGCTGAGGCTGAGGCTGAGGCTGATGCTGAGGCAAGCTGAGGCTGAGACAGGCTGAGGCTGAGGCTGAGACAGGCTGAAGCTGAGGCAGGCTGAGGCTGAGGCCGAGGCAGGCTCAGGAGGCTGAGGCAGGCTGAGGCTGAGGCAGGCTGAGACTGAGGCTGAGGCAGGCTGAGGCTGAGGCTGAGGCAGGCTGAGGCTGAGAGGCTGACGCTGAGGCCGAGGCAGGCTGAGGCTGAGGCTGAGGCCGAGGCAGGCTGAGGCTGAGGCTGAGGCTGAGGCAAGCGGAGGCAGGCTGAGACTGAGGCTGAAGCTGAGGCAGACTGAGGCTGAGGCTGAGGCAGTGGCTGAGGCTGAGGCAGTGGCTGAGGCTGAGGCATGCTGCGGCTGAGGCAGGCTGAGGCTGAGGCTGATGCAGGCTGAGGCTGAGGCAGACTGAGGCTGAGGCTGAAGCAGGCTGAGGCTGAGGCTGAGGCTGATGCAGGCTGAGAGGCTGAGAGGCTGAGGCTGAGGCAGGCTGAGGCTGAGGCTGAGGCTGCCGAGGCAGGCTGAGGCTGAGGCTGGGGCAAGCCGAGGCAGGCTGAGGCTGAGGCTGAAGCTGAGGCAGGCTGAGGCTGAGGCTGAGGCTGTGGCTGATGCTGAGGCAAGCTGCGGCTGAGGCAGGCTGAGGCTGATGCAGGCTGAGGCTGAGGCAGGCTGAGGCTGAGGCTGAGGCAGGCTGAGGCTGAGGCTGAGGCCGAGGCAGGCTGAGACTGAGGCCGAGGCGAGCCGAGGCAGGCTGAGGCTGAGGCTGAGGCTGATGCTGAGGCAGGCTGAGGCTGACGCTGAGGCTGAGGCTGAGGCCGAGGCAGGCTGAGGCTGAGGCAGGCTGAGGCTGAGGCCGAGGCAGGCGAATCCTTCGGAATCCTCATGATTCCTTAGGAATCCTTAGGAATCTCCAGGAATTCTTAGGAATCCGGATTCCCCAGGATTCCTAAGGTTCCCTAAGGATTCCTAAGTATTCCTAAGGATGCCTAAGGATGCCTTAGGAATCCCTAGGAATCCTTAGGATTCCATTGGATCCTAAGGCCGTTGCCACTGCGACTGTCAGTGCGAATGCGACTGCGACTGCGAGGATAGCAGAATTCTACAACTGGATTCTCACCTGAATCTTAAGGATAATGCTTCCAGATATGCTTATACACATCGCTGTTAGGTTGCTTTGCCGGGATCATTTGTTCCTTGGTGCCCTCTTTGAAGTCCTCTTGTAGATCTCTTGGGACGTTTTGGAAGCCTTTGGGGCATTCGGTGATTGGGGGCCCTCGAGGACCGTATTGGGGGCGTATTGGGGCATTTTTGCTGCGTCTTGGGGCTTCTCTGGGCCCCCGAACCGCCTTGGGGGGAGTCGTCTCTGACCCGGGACTTCCCCGGTCCGACTTCCTCGGGACCCGCCCACCCCTGGCGGGGAAGGGATCAAAGGGATCAAAGGGAAGGGGCTTCCATTCGATTCCACTATAACGTTGCTCCATTTCGCTGTGGCTGGCGCGCTCGACGACGACAACGACCACGACGACGACGACGACGAGTCAAACGGAACAGCTTCTTCCACACGCCGACAGGGTCGGCGGCGGATTTACAGCGCTTCGTGCCCCTCCCTTTCCTCCACGGAAACCCCGCCACAGCGTGCTGTGTATCCGAAGACCACATTATTCGCAACGTTTCGTGGCCCTCCCATCCCTCGAGGGAGGCCTCGCCAGAGCGGGCAGGGCACCCGACTACCGTTATATTTTTCAATGCTTCGTGCCCCTCCCACCTCTCCAGGGAGGCCCCGCCAGAGTGGGCGGGGTATTCGAAGATTGCCTACTTGCAAGGTCTCGTGGCCCTTCCACTCCAGGGAGGCTCCGCCAGAGCGGGCAAGGAACTTGAACACAGTACTTTTTTCAAGGTCCAGTGCCACTCGCAACGCAGGGTATCCGAGTACCATACTATTTGCAATATTTTTGTTATGCATTTCCCACCCTTCAGGGGGGCCCCGCTAGAGCGGGTATTGCATTCGAGTGCCATACTTTTCAAAACGCTTCGTGCCCCTTCCACTTTTCCAGGGAGACCCCGCTAGAGCGGGCATTGCATTCGAATGCCCTACCGTTTTATTGTGCTTCGTGCCCCTCCCACCCCTCCCGGGAGGCCTGGCGGGCAGGGTATCCGACTACCATACCATTTACCAGGTCTCGTGCCCTTCCTACCCCTCCAGGGATGCCCCAGCAAAGCGGGCAGGGTATTTGAGCACCATGCTGTGTACAACAAGGTTTCGTGACCCTCCCACCCCGCAAGGGAGGCCCCGCCACAGCGGGCAGGGTATTCAAACCCCATGCTATCCTCAGGGTTCGTGCCCCTCTCACGCTCACTCCCGCTTCGCCAGGGAGGCCCCGCTGGAGCGGGCAGGGCATACGCCTACGCTGCACTTTCTGGCCCCAGGCACGGCTTACAGGGGCCGCCAGCGCGCTCACAGAGGCTCTTGCCGCTCCCCTCCTTGCCTTCGTCCGCCCATCCCTGCGTACGTACTCTTGCGATGAGCTTCTATTCGTGGTGCGACTGTTATGCACGATTGATCCCGCGAAGCCCTAACATCATCATGTGGGGAACTCCGATATCAATTTTTTACGTGAGCTCGAAGGGACGTGACGGCCCACCATTTAGTGCCTACGGTACGGTGGTCGATCTGCGAACATGCTCTCATGAAGCATACCGCCCATCGGATAAGCATGGTTAGCGCATTGGATCTCGTCCTGTCGAACACAGAGTTGTGAGCAGTGCAGTCGTCCTCACTCCCGGCATGCACGCACGAGAACGCGTGTGAGCTTGCACGTGTGCATGGTTGGGCAACGTGACATTCGACAAATGGGACCTTTTTGAGGCAGCTTATGTAGGCAGGACGGTGACCCTTCTTCTTGGTAGTGTGCTTCATATTGTAACGTAGCATGTGAACGTGTGTGTTGTTTGCTCATCCGTCTCACACTTGCCCAGTGCCACGGCGCCAGCCTGCGACGCCCCCGCCGGCGGCCGCTGCAGGTCACGTGTCCGACGCCCGACGTTCGACTCGCACAGCAGCACGCCCCAGACTTGGCATGGGCTGTGCATCATTTTCTGTACAGTGGGGGCGTTGACCTAAGGAACCCTAAATAAGGAACGAGGCCCCTTTTGTCCATAAGTTCAACTTCGATTTCCTATCGAGAACATGGGAAAACCTGAGGCAAGCTGTGAAACACTTAAGGAACGCGGAGCCCCTCCCCGACGAAAAGGGTTCCTTCTTCAGGGCCCCGACTGTAGCCATGGCCCCCTTCATGCACTTCTTCTCCCCCGCGGCCGTCCACGGGCTCCGCGCAGGTGCGCGCGGCCCGCGCGGGCGCCGGCCGAGCGCCGGAGCGACGCTCGGCCTGCCGCGGAGATGTCGTCCCTGGACATCTCCACGCTGGCCACCGCCGAGGATCGCATCGCAGCTCGGCGCAAGCGGGCCGAGGCGAGGGCTCCTTCGTCAGGAGGGGAAGAAACACACAGACACAATGAATCGTCGATTCCCCAGAAAATATGGGAAAATATGGGAAGTGGGGGCGAAGACAGAAACCGAGAACATATGGGAAAATATGGGGAATCTGTTTATTTGTGTGTATTTATTTGTGTGTCCTGGGGCCCCTTCACTTCGAGCTTTCTCTCCAGGTATCTTCAGCTCAGACTGGCAGAGCCCCGATTCTCCCTGCCCCCGCCAGGCCGACGCTCTGCGTCAAGTCGGGCGGAGGGCGTTGGTGGAGTCGAGGCGAACGTCGTTTGGGCACGGGAGGGTGCCGCCCTTGGCTGTTTTTTCCGGCCCCAAGGCGAAGCTGAGACTGGAGAAGGAGGAGGCCGAGGGCAAGAAAACGAAAAACGACGAGATCCAGGAGGAAGCGTCGCAGGGCAAGCAGCAGGCGGGCAACTTCCACGTCACTTGACTGTGCGTGCTCGTCATTTGCTGTGCTTCCCCCTCCTCCTCCAGGCCGCTCCTGCTGACAGATGCCTTGTGATCGCTCGTATCGCTGGCAACAGCGCAGGGTTCGCGAGTATTTGGGGGGCTTGGTGGCGCCCTCCTCCTTCCCCTGCCCTGCTCCCCTTCTCGTCCTCTGCCCTCCTTTCTCTCGTCCTATACCCCGCCCCCCCCCCCCCCTCCCGCCACTCCCTCGTCCCCCGTCCCCCGCCCTCCCGATCCCGCCCCCGCTCACCTTTCCCTCCTTCCTGCTGCTCGCCCCTCCCGTTATTTATTAATATTTTTATTTTGTAATATTATTTATATATATATATATATATATATATATATATATATATATATATATATTATAGATATCAGATATATGTTACGGGGTATCTGGAAGTGTCGACCCTTTACCCAGGGCCGTTTTTTTGTGTCCTGAGCTGTTTTTTGTTAGTTTTGGCTTTGTGTAACAGCCCCGAGAGCCCGAAAGCGAAGGACTACATATTTTTTTCCGTTGGATGTCCAGGCTCTTCCCCACGTCGGGGCCCCGTCCACATTTGCAACATGAATACTGCTGTCATCTCTCCACCGAGGACCCGTTGAGAGTATCGCGCCCCCCTCCGCGCATCTCGTGCCAAGCTGTCGAGTGGGTGCCAGAAGGGACAGCACACACAAGGCTCTCAGATTCTGGCCTCGAGGAAAGCCAGAGGCTCGAGTCCCAAGGATGTGGATGTTGAGGGATGCTGCCAGGAGGGAAAGAAACACACAGACACAATTAATCGTCGACTCCCAGGAAAATATGGGAAAATATGGGGAATCTTTTTATTTGTGTGTATTTATTTGTGTGTCCCAGGGCCCCTTCATGCTGCTAGCGCTGCCGTGCCTTTCCCCTCGAGGGCTTTGTGCCCGGGCCCTGGGCGGCAGAGCGCGCCGCGGCGCCCCGCGCGGGCGGCGGGCCTGGGCGCGCGGGGGCCGTGCCTGGCCTGCCGCACTGCTCCCCGGGTGCGCGGGCGGCCACGGCGGCGCTTGCGGCCCAGTGAAGGGGCCCAAGGACACGCAAATAAATACACACAAATAAAAGTATTCCCCATATTTTCCCATATTTTCTGGGTCTCTGTCTTCCCCCCCACTTCCCATATTTTCCCATATTTTCTGGGGAATCGACGATTCATTGTGTCTGTGTGTTTTCTCCCTCCGGACCCGGGGGGAGCCCGGCGGCCGGCGCTCGAAGGGGCCGTGTCCGGGCGGTGGCCGGCGAGGGGCCGTCGGGCCTCTTCGGGTCGGGGGGGGAGGCGCCCCGCGGCCGGTCCGCGGGGGGCGCGCTGCGCCCCGTGGCGCGGGCGAGCGTGAGCGCCAGCCGCAGGGGGCGTTGGCAGGGGGCGGCTGGTGGCGAGGCGCTGCGGGCCCGCCGGCCTCGGCGCCGCGGAGCGTGGCCGAGGAAGTGACGGCGGGGTCGTCGGCGGGGCTGCCGGCGCCGACCACGTGGGTCTGGGGCTTCAGCTCATGGAGCCGCTCAAGAGAGGGTCCGTGGAAGACATCAACTGAGTGACGTCGCCCCCTGTGTCCGTGTGTCCGTGTGGTGGCGCGATCCGTGGAGGTTGACAGATCAGTATTCGATGCCCGTTGACTTGCCCCCCGTTTCTTCCTTCCCCTCTTTTCCTGGTGGGCGAGGGAAAGGCCGCCCCTGCGCCTGCTTGGCTTGCTCAGGCTGCCGCTGAGGCTGCTGGTTCAACGGCTGGCCCAGCGGCTGCAGCCGAGCCGCCGGGCTCTGAGACCCCAAACCCTACAGTCGGGGCGCTGGACAAGGAACCCTTTTCGTTGGGGAGGGGCTCCGTGTTCCTTAATTGTTTCGCAGCTTGCCTTAGGTTGTCCTTTGGTCTCCGATGGGGGATCGAAGTTTACCTTATGGAAAAAAGGGGCCTCGTTCCTTGTTTAAGGTTCCTTAGGTCAACGCCCCGACTGTAGAGCGCATGCGGATAAACCAGTTGCGGGCATTGGGAACTTCCGGGACAGGCCCCGTGGCGCGGACAGGTCCGTCGCCCGACGAGCGAAGCTGTGTTTGGAGCTGGGGGACGGTAGGCCATTGCCTTGGGAGCACACAGTGGACCCCCAGGCGGTTCCACCGCTTGAGCCGGTCGTCTTTTCGTGACGTCTCGATGACAGTGAAGACGAAGTAGTATCATTTGGGGCCCGCGTGCGCGACCGGTACCGTGGGTGGACCTTTGGACGGGAAACGTATCGACGTCCGCAAACCTGATGGTTCTGAGGGCCAGCCGTTCTCTAATTTGGATGCAAAGCCCGCCCTGGCTGTTTGCGTTCTCACATCTGAGGCCCACGCCAAGAGCGTGGCTGCCCTGTAAATGACGGAGTACGGTACTCAGTATCGCTCAACCGATCCTTTTCCCCATTCCCATCCCCATCTCGACGCCATCATCCCACCACCCCAGTTGGGGAATACCCTTCAAGAACCAGGGGGAACAGCCTGTATCCCCATCTAGGGGGGTAAATCGGCAAGTGGGCCCAAGCCACGCCCGTGAGGATAGGGATCGGTTAAACGCTGCTCAGTTACCGGGGCGGGTAGTAGCGAGGAGAGTCGTGAGCCGTCCAAATACGTGAAGTATTGCGTTGACCACTTCTGGAAATTGCTTAAATTTTCCCACGGACTGCGGTTCTTTAGGGTACTTGTATTAATCAGAGAGTTTGCCGCGGAGTTCATATTGGAGGGCCGCTTTGTTACCTTTCCTGATCGGGGCGTAGATGATCGTATTCCGTTTGGAGCTGAACGATGCCCTAAACAGAGAAGGATTGACGCTTGGGCGCTTGATGCTGAGGTCGCGCAGTTCAACTGGGTCGAGGAAACTTCAGGTGATAATGCAGTGTTCCGAGATCAATTGACGGCCAAATATGACGAATAAGCTGCTGCGATCGCGTTTGGCGCCGTCTGTGCATGCGAAGAGGAAGGAAGTCTCATTGTCGGCTCAGCCGACGATGTGGACCGTGTGGATGTTGATGAAGACGGAACACCCACAGCGTGTGGCAGACATTGAGTGCGCTGCAGGCTCATCTGGTTGTCTTGCCCCCTCGGCCACGGCCAGTCGAATGAGCTTGGCAGTGCCTGGGGCCGCTGCGGACTCAGTTAGTGGCGGTTCCTCGGCATCGGGTAGTGCCATGCAGGTAGGCGATGCAAATAGCGCGGCTGCCGCCTCGACTGGTAGCCGACCGCAGTGGAGCGACGCGTTTCCCAACCTGGCTTCACCGCCCGAGCGCCGCGGGATCGCCGATCGTCGCCTCCGAAGAGATCTGCTTGCAGGAGCGCCTGCGGCTCGCTCGCGCCCAGAGTTAGGCGCGCGGACATCCATGTCGATGACTTTCACGATCCGTGTGGCACGGACGTCAACCGCATCGGCTTACGTTGCAGCGTCGGTGATGGTTGAAATAGGCCGCAACATCTAGAGGGACTATGACAACGACGAGACTGGTACTTGGAATACAACTGATCACTCCTGGAATCGAGATGGGCCGTGGGCGTAGCAACAGTTTTCCCGCAAATTGCAATGGTGGAATGTCCACGATAACATCGAGAAATTCAGTCCCACAAAAAGACGAGGGATAGGAAACGAAGTTATAGCACGTGCAATTCTTGAGGTCTGTGGTTGAATGAAGATGATCTTGTCGACTGCCAATCATATGTGCGGAACGCGCGGTTTAATCGTGCATTGTTTCAAATTAGCACGCCATTAACCACGAAGAAAGCGTGCGGCTCAGCCGCGTGTTGTTCGGTGATTACATGTTCTTGAAGATCGAGACAATTGTTCTAACCAAGAACACCGCGATGAGCTGGGGCACTGTATCATTTGTGGGATTCGTCAGTCTGCTCCCGCCCGCTTCAAATATTTACCAGGAGTAGATGCGTTCCCGCCACGTGCGCCGTAAAAGTGTTTTTGGGGTTTGGCGCCAGGGGGGCCACTGTGCCTGGGGACTGCGCGAAGTCTGGCATCTCCGAAGGGAGCTCTAGCTAGGCCTGCGCATCCTGCAGCGGGGGGAGTTTATATGGCTCCGTCCCTGCCGTCGCCCGCCGCCGCCGTCGCCGCTGATTGTCGACATTGTTCATCGCGTGGACTGCAGCTGTTTTGGCTGCGTGTTTGGCATAGAAGGCCCGCTTGCCCTCCTCTAGTGTGCGCGTGCCATCATATTTACTCCTCAGCGTCTGTTTCACGGACATATATGGTCCAGGGCTTGGCCCCCCCCCAGCCCCAATGCTGATGCCATTGGGCCCCCCCCCGCGCGATGGTCCCCCCCGCCCCCCCCTGTGGGCGTGGCGTGGTGCTGCGCTGCGGTGCCCCCCCCCCCCCTGTGGATGTGGTGTGGTGCTGTGGTGGTTCAGAGGTGGGCGTGGCGTGGTGCTGCGCTGCGGTGCCCCCCCCCCCCCCCTGTGGATGTGGTGTGGTGCTGTGGTGGTTCAGAGGTCGTCGTCGTCGTCGTCGTCGTCGTCGTCGTCGTCGTCGTCGTCGTCGTCGTCGTCGTCGTCGTCGTCGTCGTCGTCGTCGTCGTCGTCGTCGTCGTCGTCGTCGTCGTCGTCGTCGTCGTCGTCGTCGTCGTTTCTGGGACCATACCATCTGGGGGGGGGGGCGAGGAATCCTGGGACCATACCATCGGGGGGGGAGGGGGGAGGGCCCGTGGGCCCGGAGCCCAGGACCATCTATTACAGAGTGGCCGAGTTGACGAACGTCAAAATTCACTCAGGTATCAGATCATGGAGCGACAGTTTAATGAAACCGTATACCAATCATAATGTCAGAGTCTTCTGATCCTCTGGGAAAGAACAAGGGGCCCTCTTGGGGCACTTTGCGGGCCTCTCGGGGGCCTTCTGGGCCCTCTTGGGGCGACTTTGGGGGCTTACGGGGCCGCCTTCGGACCTCTGAGGCCCGAGCGAGCGAAACCGATCCAGTCATGGTAGAACCTATGGAGGTCCTCTTGGAGGTCCTCTTGGGGCGTCCCGACAAACCTTCGGAACGTGTGGAAACGCAGACTGTGGCCTCATGGAGGATCTCTCGGAGCCCTCTTGGGCCGCCCTGGGGGCCTCTCCGCCGTCCGCCTGCCCCCCCCGCAGGCGCGGTCGGCCGCCTCTCTGCACGGCGCCGCCGCCGCCGCCGGCCGTCGCCCCTCGCTGCCGCCGGGGCGTGGGGAGGGGGGTGCCCAGAATTCCGGATCCCCGAAGCATTTTCTGAGCGTCGAAGTGGTCGGAGGGTTTTAAGAATTTTTGAGGCCCAGGTTGGCTTCCATCCGCCGCGTCTCGTCGAGGGTTGTCCCAGGGGTGCCGGGATCGTCCCGGACGGCTGCCAGGGGCTCGAGCTGTGACCCGAGAACCAGGGGGCACCAGTGGGAGGGGGGCTCAAGCCCTCCAACGTATTGGAACAACCAGGGCGGAAGATTCTCATCGCTTCCTGCGTCTGGGGGCCCTGGGCGGGCCCCCAGACAGTCAAAAAACGACCAGGGACGAAACACTGGTCCTAGGGAAGGGTTCCCGAGCATTGGGTTCCCGAGCATTGGGGGCCCCGCGTTAAAACATCAAGACATCGGATGTCTGGGTATGCGGATTGGTTTCGCTTATCATTTTGGTCTCTGAGGGCCCTCGCTGGCCCCTCGGATTGTTGAAATGAGGAGCCAGGATGCAAAACCGTTCCTTGGGAGCCCCGTGGATCTCTGGGGAGGATGGGGGCTTGAGCGCGCTCGCAACGGGGGTGCATTCTGGGCATCGCTGCTCCTGCCTTTTGACCTCTCGGAGGCTGGTCAGAGGCTCCCCCTCCCGTGTCCTCAAGACTTGCGTATGGCGGTCCAGGAAGGCCCTGGGGACCGATCTACCAATCCGTGCGGATCTCCAAAAGTCTAAGTTCATGCTGATTCTTTTTGTTCCAGAAGTGGCAGGTGGCCGACTCCAATGCCGTCTTGGAGAGGGTGAAGACGGAGACGTGGGACAGGCTCACAGACATCCGCGTCAGCTTCGACAGCCAGGAGAATCAGAGGCGCGCCTTCTTGCGTTCGCGGCCCTACCCTCGATGTGACCACTCGTGGCCCTTGGCCTCATTCGGTATTTTATTCGGTCTTGTGCCTCTCTTGAGGCAGAACCCAAATCGTTCCGATCGATCCGATCCAACATTGATTCCAGCCTGCCCGATCCGTTTCGATTCCCATGTTCAGGTGGCCCGATGCGGCCCGATGCCTGCATGGCTCTGTTGCGCATCCTGGTGCAGCCGATCCGATTCGGGTTCGATTCCGGGCCGACGCGGCGTCGACCCCACGCACCCTCCGCTCCGGCCCGACGTCCCGATTCGATGCTGGCGGATCCTGCCCTTGGCTTTGTCTGCTTTGTCAGGTTCAGCCACGCACAGGGGGGCTGGCGGGAGGGAGGAGGGCTTCTTCGAGGCAGCCTCGATCTCAGAAGCTTCCCCCCTCCCTCCATCCCCCTTTGTGCGCGCCGCGTATGGGTGTGGTTCCCACCTCGTCTTCCGATCCCCTCTCCGCCGGACGGCCGTCCCGCGGGAGCCACACGTCGGGCTTTCGGGGGCTGCACTCCCACAGCTCCGGCGACGTCGTGGGCCCCTCTGGGTCCGTCGAGGTTCGAGCACGCGAGACTTTTCGCATCCGACTTTTCGAATGGCCATCTCTCACCACTCGTGTGGCTCTCCCAGGCCAGGGTTCTCTGCACGGTTCTGCCTACTGCGGGTGGGCTCGTGCAGCGTTCTGGGCTTGCCTAGCGACCCTCTGATTCGCACTGTGGCCATACATAGCCGATGCATGGAGGTTTTGTGGTCGGGCTCTCTCCTCCTCAATACAAAAGCAATCTTTCACTTCTCGTGTACCTGATCTCTGGGGGCGTGAGGACCGTCCTTGAGGATGCCCTATTGCCATGTTGGCTCTTCTTTGGCAGATGCCCTCTGTGCATCGTCTGGGCGCCCAGGTTGAGCTGTTTTAACGATGTCGGGACGTCGCAAGAGTGGCCGAGGGCGTCAGGGAATCCATGCAGAGTCTTAGAGAGTGTATCGCAAGACGGGAAGACGACTCTAACGAGCCTCGGGGCGTGTCCTGTGTGCTTCCTCGGCGTTCCAGGGAAACGAGTCTCCCCAGAAAGCTGCAGGGATAAACGTCGACCTCTCCATTCGAGATGCCGTCGTGGATCTACGAGCTTGACTCTGGTGTATGTGTACACGTGCAATCAGTGTGGACCGGTACCAGTGACATCAAAAGGCGAGACTTCCGTGAACGGTTCTCCGTCGGTGGCCTCACAGCTTTGCGTGGAGCCAGAGAGCGAATCAGGGCGGACGACGGGCGAGGGCCACCAAAGCAGCCGCGGTGGTGGACATGTAAGGCGTAGTTGCCCAAGGCCGCGCTGGCACACGCTCGGACCGGGCGGCCAACATCTTTTAAGGCCCTGATTGCCACGTTGGCCAGGCTTGAGCAAGGAACGGTGTCGGGCATACTGGTTGTTTGCTTACGATTGTGTGGTTTCAGGGCGGGGCCGCACAATCGCAGAAGCCGCCGGCAGCTTGGGCCGCGGTACCGTTCAACTAGCCGAAGTGTTAACCCGCTGGTCGCAGTAAGATCAGTTGCGGGGAGATGGGAAAATGGCAAGCCAGGTTCGATAACGCCATATTTGGCATCTGGCATCCTACCCCTCCCACCCACCCCTCCTCATTGCGCTGATTTTTTCTGTATGTGGGGACGCGTGCCATAGCGGACCTGGAACTCAAAAGACGTACCAAATTGTGTTACAAAAGGAGAGCTGCGTACATATGAGAAGGAGGAGGCTGATGAGCAGAAGGATGAGAAGGAGGAAAGGGAGGAGGATGCGGAGGGAGGAGGACCACGAGGACGAACAGCAGCAACAGGAACTGTACTGGAAGGAGCGGGAAAGCAGGAAAGCCAGGGGAAGGCGGAGAGGAGGGGAAACGAGGGGGGCGACAACGATGAGGAAGGACTCGGATCCAGAGAAAGTAGCCTGCGCTGGGGCGAGAGCGCCATTCTGAACGACGGGAGCAAGGCGCCGATCCCGCTGCAGCGGCAGCACCAGTTCGAGATACCGCAGACGTTGCGATAGGAAAATAACAAGGAAAAGTCAACTTATGGAATCTTGTTTGCGTTCAAAACGCCCTACGCGGACGGGGCGGTCTGCTCCCCGGCTGTCTTCGCGGGAGAGTGGAGAGTAGCAATCGTTGAGTAGTTGTATGGAGGGGGGAGGAGATGTGTGGAACGATGTGGAGGGAGGACGTGATCGAGGCATGGAGGGAGTGAAGGGAAGGAGAGGGGATTCCCAGAGGAGGAGGAGGCAGAGAACGAGGGGGAGGAGAAAGAGGAGGATGGGGCGCATCAAGAGCAGGCGTATAATCGAGGAGAATAACCGCCTGGACCGCTACGAGGCCCTGCAGATCGAAGCGGTCACGAGCGGCCGGAAGAATGCGGCCATTGAGATGAAGTGGCTGGGGCACTGGGGCAGGGCACGAGGAGGCTGAGGGACAAGGAAGAGGAGAATGAGAGGCAGGAGGATCGAGAGTTCCGTACTTTTACTTTATTTCTTGGGCCCCTGGAGGCCTCAGGGGACTGGTGGCGGATCTCTTGGATGCTTCGGGAGAGCTCCTTGATGAGGAGGAAGGTGTGGAGTTGATGAGCAGGAGGTTGATTGACCTGATTTTTTTACGTTTGCGTATCCCCCCAGGAGTGGGAGCTGGATTCGCCTCGAAATTCGGGTCTGAATGCGCTCCAGCACAGGTCCAGGGTTCGACTGTGGAGGCGGGGACTCTGCATGCGCTTCGCCACGAGAGCTCTGCAAGTTGTGCTCTGTGTTCCTCCACTCCTCCTCCTGCTCATCATGATCATCATCACCGAATCATCTTTCCGCCCCGTGCTCCGTTTCTGCCGTCTCTGAGGCCTCTCCCAGAAGCGCTGAAACAGCTCCGAGAATCTGACAGAGGCTACCCGGGATTTCTGAGAGGCTCTGGTCCAACTCCAGAAGGCCGTAGAGCTCTAAGTTGCTATTGCTGTTATATGCCCCATGGTGTCTACTACCACTACTGCTAGCAATACTGCTACTACTGCTATACACGGTGGCTAGCACGACGCGGTCGTGCCCTCCGCCCCCCCCCTGCCTGCTCGCCTGCGTGCCTCCTTCCTCCCTTGCTCCCTCGTCTTTCTTGCTTCGCCCTCCCTCCTGGGCCTGGGCCGCTTCTTCCTCCTCCTCGCGCACGCTGCGGGGTTGGGTGGCGCCTGGCCCCCACGCTTTTGGTTCGTCCCCTCTCCCCCTCCTCGTCCTCGTCGGCCCTGGCGCGCGCGTGCCGCGGGCTCTCGAGCTTGCCAGCCACCTGCCGACATTTTCGCTCGACTGGGCTTCTGCTTCGTCTCCGTCTGTGGCCTCCTCACCTGCCTCGACCTCGTCTTCGCTTTCGCTCTTGGTTCGAGACGTTGGCCCCTGGGGCATGCCTCGGGGCAGCTTAAGACTCGAACCTGTTGGAGCTCGGGCTTGCCGCCACTCGCAGGCAGTCTTTACACCCGGCATTTGGCGGTCCAGTTTTCGCGGGGCGCGTGCGGCGAGGCTGGAGTGAACTGATTATATGAGGAGGCCCGCGGGGTGGACGAGTGAATCAGGTCAGGGATTCCGTGCCTGGCGTGGGGAGCGCTTGCGTCGTCGGGCGTCATTGTGTAGGGGCACATGCGATGTAGCGATAAAACCTAGGGTGAACAGTGCGCAGTGCAACTGCTCCTGTGCATTGTGCTCTGCGCACTGAGCTCCTCCTCCTCTCCTCATCCCTCCCCCTCCTCCTGGGTGATCGCTTCAAGGATTGGTTCGAGGCTGACCGTACGTGTATGCTTCCCAGGTGGGCCGACCTCCTCAACATGGACATCCCCCAAGAACTGCACGAGCAGCTTCAAATGCAGAAGGAGAGCCAGCTTCATTTAGGCTTGTGAACGTATATTCTTGACGCTTCGCGTGTCACCACCAGCGCCTCTGACGCTGCTGGCGCGCTCGCCTGCGGCCGCGACGAAAGTATCACCACCAGCCCATCCAGAAACGATGCCCCGGCAAGTTGCCTCTCAGAGTCTCCTCGGATGTCTCTTGAAAGCTTTTTGGAGGCCTCTTGGAGCGTCTTGGGGGCCTCTTGGAGGTCCCGAGGGCATCTTGGAGCGTCTTGGGTGCCTCGGGGAGCCCCTTGGGGCCTCTTGAGGGTCTCTTTGGAGTCTTCTGGAGACCTCTTGAGCGCTTCTTGGGGCCTCCTGGGCGCGCCTCTTGGGGCCTTCTTGAGGCGTTCTTGGGAGCCTTGGGAGTGCTCCTGGGGCCACCTTGGAAGAGATCGATCAATACAGGGGGGAGCTTCACTTACCCCCCCCCTCGGGAGCCCCAACAATCGCCTCTTGGGCCCCTCTTGGGGCGCTCTTGAGCGCTCTTGGGGCCGTCTTTGGGCTCTCTTGGGTCTCGCTTGCCCCCCCCCCCCAGGGGCCCTCTTGGCGCTGTTTGAGGCCTCGGAAGGCCACCGGAAGCGAAAAGGCGAGAAGGCAAAACTCGTTGATCTTCCTTAGGCGTTTGAATTATTTTTGCCTCCTCGTAGCCGTCTTGGAGCGGTCTTGGTGCCTCTTGGAGCTTCTTGGAAGCCAGCTTGAGCTACCTTGTGCTATCTTGAGCCATCTTGGAGGTCATCTTGGGCTCTCTCATACCCTCCTACAGCCATATTGGGCCATCTTGGACGCTCCAACGCCTCGCGGACCCCCCCCACCAGTTCCAGGGGAGGGGGTATGGGGAGGGGTCAAGACGCCCTCCCCGCCCGCAAGCCGTCTCGCTCACTCCCACGCGCCCTCCCAACACATAGGTAGCACCCGAGCCTGGCCCGAGCCGCAGCATATGCAGCAGTCGTCATTGGATGGGCAGCTACTGGGGGCCAATCCGCCGCCGCCGCCGCCGCCTCCGCCGCCTCCGCCGCCGCCGCCGCCGCCGCCGCCACAGCTGCCCGCCGCCGCCGCCGCAGCCGCCGCCGCTGCCGCCGCCGTCGCCGCCGCCGCCGCCGCGCCGCCCGTCGCCGCAGCCGCCGCCGCCACCGTCGCCGCCGCCCCCGCTGCCAAATCGCCGCCGCCGCAGCCGCTGCCGCCGCCGCCGCCGCCGCTGTCCCCCCCGCCGCCGCCGCCGCCACCGCCGCCGCCGCCGCAACCGCCGCAGCCGCCCCCGTCGCCGCAGCCGCCGCAGCCGCCGCCGCCAAGTGTACCCTGGTTTTTCTTTTGAAGGGGATCGTGGGGGGAGGCCGCATCGGGTTGGCTGCGCATGCTCCGAACTTGGAGGCAGAGTGTGTGTTTGGATAATTTTTTACAAAAGATGGTGGGGGTGCCCTCATGGTTCCTGGTTGGCTACCAATCGCCAGGGGGAGGGGGTGCTTATTATGTACTAGGGCACAGTGATAAACCCTTCCCCGAAGGGGAAGAGGGAAGGGGTTGGAAAAAACCGCCTTAGACCACCTATGCCCAGAGGGCTGGTGGGATTTGTTTTGGAGTGGGTGCTGCCCAGCACAACCGCCTTATCTTGTAGGAGATTGTGTTGCTGCTGGCGCCTTTTTGCTCTTTGACGGTGTTTTCGTGGTTCATACAACACATATTGTGTATTATCTTATTCGTATGCGCCTCTCGACGTAGCTGCCATGTTGTGCCGTTGGTACATTTCCTAACATAATCATTTGCCCTCGTCGGTGTGGTTCTACTGCGACTGTTGTTGCCCGTCTTGATGTTCAAATTGTTGGGCTGCTCGGCGTTAGCCTTGCCTTTTTTCTTCATTGTAGTCACAGTCGAGTGTCTAGGCTTTCTTGTTGTTTGTATTCACCGTGGTAGAAGTCGCCGCCCTCGTCTACGTAACAGTTGCCATCGTTGTGGTCGTCATCCTCCTGCTTCTGTTCGCGCGGCCTGCCCTGCGCTTAACTGTAGTCGCTGCTGATTTTTCCCCAAACCACCCTATGGTGTTTGGTCAGCGTTTTGAAGAGAGATCCCCGCGACTCCTCTCCGTTCCCCTCTCTCTCCTCTTCGTCCCCCTCCTCCCTCCTCCCGTCGCCCCCTCACTTTGGCACACCCCTCGCGCGTTTCGTGGCCCCATATGGAGCTCCACGAACGGCCCAAATGCCAGCGCCCGCATGCGCCCACCGCACCACTGTTTGGCACACCCTTCACATGTTTCGTTGTTCCATAGGGAGCCCCACCGACGGCCCAAATGAACACGCTAGCATGCGCCCACCTCGCCCATTTTTGGGCACACCCCACAGGTTTCGCGGCTTCATAAAGAATTCCACCGACGGCCCAAATGCCAGCGCTCGTATGCGCCCACCGCATTCGTTTTGGTACACCCCTCAGACGTTTC
Source organism: Prorocentrum cordatum (assembly GCA_963575745.1). Taxonomy (NCBI): domain Eukaryota; class Dinophyceae; order Prorocentrales; family Prorocentraceae; genus Prorocentrum; species Prorocentrum cordatum. The sequence goes on along the minus strand of CAUYUJ010020305.1, from coordinate 48,060 downwards.
GTTACCCCATAAAAAAGGGGGCTCCACCGAAGGCCCACATGCCAGCGTTCGCATGCGCCCACCGCATTCATTTTGGCCCAAATGCCAGCGTTCGCATGCACCCACCGCATTCCTTTTGTCACACCTCTCATACGTTTCGTGGCCCCATGGGGAGCCCCACGGGGCGCCCACTTTCAAGCGCCCGCATGCGCCCACCGCACCCCATTTTGGCACACCTCTCACACGCTTCGTGGCCCAACAGGGATCTCCACCGAAGGCCAAAATGCCAGCGCTCGCATGCGCCCGCCGCACCCCTTTTGGCACACCCCTCACACGCTTCGTGGCCCCACAGGGATCTCCACCGAATGCCAAAATGCCAGCGCTCGCATGCGCCCACCGCACCCTTTTTTGGCCCCCCCCCCACACGTTTCGTGGCCCCATAGGGAGCCCCACCGACGGCCCAAATGCCAGCGCTCGCATGCGCCCACTGCGCCCATTGTTGGCACACCCCTCACACGTTTCGTGGCCCCACAGGGAGCTCCTCCGAATGGGGTGCATACAACGACGGTGTTCACAACTGCACATGGTTGCCACCCAGACCCAGCCAGGCAAGGGTGGTCCTCCTGGCGCGAAGACTGGCCCAAGTGGGGTAAGTCTGAGTGGAAAGGTGGTGGCAAGCGGTCTCCTCAGCGGGACGACCAGCACGACCCCGAAAAGAGGGGCCGTTGGTGGTCGTAAGTCGACACCGCTCGCCGCTACGCGGGTCTCCCTGGCACACGGGCTCCCAGATCGCCCATTCCACCCTGGTATCGTCGCAGTGTTTCGTGCAGCAGTGTGCTCTATTCTTACATGGTTCATCCTCCCACTTCCAATCGGAAAGACGGTCAGTCGTCCCGGGCTCTTGCGATATTGACAAAACGGCCATCAGCCGTTCTTGGCAGTTACATCTCCGACAAAACGTCCATCAGCCGTCCCTGGCTCTACGATCCTGACAAAACGCCCATCAGCCGTCCCTGGCATGGACATCCCCGACAAAACGACCATCAGCCGTACCTGGCTTCCTAGTTCGCTCCCTCCCACGACCACTTCCCACCTCCCTGCTCCGCTGTCCCTCCCCGCGCCCCGCCCATGCCCTGGGCTAGGGTGGCACGGCCGTCCACAGCTCCCCGTCCGCGGACCCACTGCGCACTCCCCCCTTTCTCTACTAGAGTTGGGGTGGCTGGCCCGCCTGGACACCTCCAGGGCCCCTTCCTCAGTGGGTCCTGGCACGGTTGCTGTGGCCATGGGTGTCCGCTGCTCCTGCCCCGCACCCAGCCCACACTGGTTGCAGCAACGCAGCGGTTCTGGCGCGCCTCACCATGGGCCACATCGCGCCTCACCATGGGCCACATCCGTCTCGGCAGATGCCGACGCCCTGGGCCTGGCTTCCCCACCCGCCGCCCCGCGCTGCCGGGAACGCCTCGGTTCCCAGCTACTTGCGCCTCCCGTGCGGGGTTCGCCCTCCCCCTCTGGCGCCTACCTGCCTCTCCGCAGTCCGCAGCCCCTCTCTGGGGACGGCATGGCCGCACCACTGGCGACTCCCCGGCTTTGCGGCCAGTCGCTCCCTGCCTCGCGGCTCGCCTGGCTCCTCTTGGCCCCGCGAGTGCCGGCCCGTTCCGGGGCCCGTCTCACCCCACTGCGCCCTGGCCTACTGGCCATAATACGGGGGGGGCAGCCAATCGCTAGGGCAGGCGGCCGCCCCCCACCCGCTTCTGCGGCGCACTATAGCTAGACAGCCTAGGCTGGTTAGATGCGGGTGCAAAGGTGCGCGTCTACCGCGCCGACACCTGCAGCCACTTTCAGGCCCCCAGGGCACGCTTGCCCCCCCAGCGCCTGTCTTGTCTCACCAGGCGGCTATCGCCTCCCCACAGCCCGGGGGCTGCTGACAGCGTCCGGGTCACGCACTGTCAGGGCATCCTGGCCAGCAGCCGTCCTCGTCGCCGCTGTCAGTGTTTCTCCTGCACCAATGGGACAACAGAGATTGGTGCCCCAGAGGGCTCCCTGTTCCTCCCAGCAGTGCAGACATTTGTGGTCGGCAGTTGGCCTTCTCGGGCACCTGGCCCAGGGGCCCTCACGGTCTTCGGCGTGCATGGCTTCGACGGCCATCAGCCGTTCCCTTGCACGCTCTCTCTCCCTCTCTCTCTCTCACTCCCTCGTTACTTGGAAAGGATGAGACGGCCATCAGCCGTATGCACCTGGCGATTACATGCGGTCCGACTGCCCTGGCTCTAACTTTGCAGTGTCCCGTCCCGGCTACGTCCACACCTTCCAGTTGGTCCAGCTGACTACAGGTGCCGTTCGGAAAGTGGACCTGCCAAAAGCAGCCCTGGCCTAGGACTTGGCAGCGCTACAACTCCGCGGAGAAGTACTACGCGCCCCTCGTCGCCACAGCCACGCGCTCCCTTTGGTACCGTCGACAGCAGCGGTAACTTGGACGCTGACGGCCATCAGCCGTTCCCTGGCTCCTCCCCCTCCCCCCTCCCTCTGTACTCTGTTGAGACGACCTTCAACCGTGTCTGGTTTCGCGTCTGCTGTGATGATCACAACCCTGGCTAATCGCTCACAGTTCCCTACCCCTGGCAGAAGGCAGCACAGTCAAGCCCGCACCGCAGCGTACTGGGCGCGAGCAGGCTCCCCACCTGTCGCCATGGCAGCAGTGGAAAAGTGTACCTTCGAGACGTGTGGAGCAGCGACGTGCAGCCCTGGCCCTCACGCGGACGCGGTCAAGCGCAACAGGCGGCATGCGACAGTGACGGCATCCCAGCCCACCACCCAGGCGCAGGCTCAATGCTCCCGACAGTATAGAATTCAGTCGCCTAGGACAGCAGGTGAGGCCGCCGTCTATTTCGGTCGGGGCTGCTGGGGGCCCGCTACCCTGCTTGCGCTGGACAGACCTGAAATGCGTTATTCATTACAGGGTGAGGTTGCCGTTCCTTTCGGTCGAGGCGTGCGCCCGCGATCGGTCGGCTTGTGACCCGTGACCCTTAACAGACGCACTGACAGCCGCGTGGGCATCTTCGTCCTTGAAGTTTGTGCCTGGGGCTGGGAACGGTGTGCTTCTTCTCATTTGGCAGGCTGCCTTTCAGTCGCAATGGACTGCGCGTTGCAGCGGACGGCACCCTGCCATATTTCTCCTGAGCTTCAGTCGCTCTACTTGCACGACTCGTATGGATTCGAAGGGAGTCACTGCGCGTGGCGCTTAACAGGCGACAGAGCTGGCTCGTGCCTGGGTTGCGCTGCTTGGCAGCTCTCTGTCAGGCTACCGCGTGACCTCCAATTCAGCAAATTGGACAGCCGCAGCCTGAGCAGCTGTGTTAGTCCACTTGCAGTCGCTCCCAGGCCTGACCTATGCGTGGCCCGGCATGGACATTTGCTTGCATGGGTGCTGTGTGGACGCTTTCTGCCCCATGGCCCTGGCATCCACACTCAGTGCAGTTTGCAGCCTACCCGAGGCGACGCTCAGGCAGCTAGTTGTTTAGGTTACGCCGCTCTAGCTTGCTCCTGTTTTAATTAGTAGGCCCGCGCCCCGGACTTACGACTCGCCGCTTGCGCTCTCGCCTGCGGCTGCGACCAAACAAATTATCCACACCAGCCCTCGCGGACGGACTCCTCAGGATCAGTGCTTCCGTTTGGGGACTGAGTGCGCGACTTTGGTGGCGCCATTCAATGCACCAGTTCGCGCCGTTCGGCACGCTTTGGAGTCGTCGCAAATACTGTATTGCCGCTTCCCTTGCCCCACCCTGGTTTGCAGCCCGCGCTATTTGGGCCGCGCCCCAACCGTGGTTGGCCAATTTGCGCCTTGTCCTGGCTCAGCCCCTGGCAGCCGCATCTTGCACCCCCACCCGCCAGTCCCGCCCGCCGTGGTGACGCCTGAGGCCCCGCCGCTTTAGGTAATTCGTCTTTGCGCGGCACGCTCTGACTCGACTCGCCTTGTGCGCTTTCGCGCGCGCTTGCTGACAACAGACATTATCCCCGCCAGCCCATCCAGAAACGATGCCCAGGCGAGTTGCCTGTCATAGTCTCCTCGGATGTCTCTTGGAAGCTTATTGGAGGCTTCTTAGAGCCTCTCGGAGGCCTCTTGGCGGGTCTCTTAGAACGTCTTAGGTGCCTCGGGGAGCCCCTTGGGGCCTCTTCAGGGTCTCTTGGGAGCATCTTGGGTGCCTCTTGGGCGCCTCCTGGGCGCTCTTGAGGCGTTCTTGGGAGCTTTGGGAGCGCTCTTGGGGCCATCCTGGAGGAGATCGAGCAACTTACCCTGGCGACGTACCCAACCCGTGCGGACTGCGGGGCAGGAGTAGCTTGGGAGATTTGACGAGAAGGCGGCGACGTGACATGGGCGCATATACTTCTGCGAGCGGCGTCCGTGAGGTTCGCAGGTCCCCAATCATTGGAAAAAATGATGAGCAAATAAGGAGCCCCCTGAGTCACTAAGGAAGACGCAAGGTCCAAAAGGAAACTGTGGGCAAGGGGCTTGACACGTCGGCGGGGCAACAACAACATGACATGGCCCCCTAGGGACGGCGATGTCCCGCTCAGGCCCGCGCATTGCCTCACTCCGCCGGACCCACCAACAGCCATCAAAAATGGCGAGCCCACCGGCAACCCTCGGAAGTGGCGACAGTTTCGCAGATCGCAGCCACCTAGGGACGGTGAGGTCTCGCTCAGGTCTGCGCGGTGCCTCACCCCGTTGGACCCACCAGCAGCCTGCGAAAGTGGCGGCAGTTCCGTAAATCGCAACCCCCCAGGGACGGCGAGGTCTCGGTCAGGTCTGCGCGGTGCCTCACTCCGCTGGACCCACCAACAGCCCTCGAAAGTGGCGACAGTTTCGCAATTCGCAGCCCCCCCAGGGACGGCGAGGTCTCGCTCAAGTCTGCGCGGTGCCTCAACCCGCTGGACCCACCACCAGCTATCGAAAGTGGGGACAGTTGCGCAGATCGCAGCCCCCCAGGGACGGCGAGGTCTCGCTCAGGTGTGCGCGGTGCCTCACCTGCTGGACCCATCAGCAACCTTTTAAAGTGGCGACAGTTTCACAGATCGCAGCCCCTTGGGACGGCGAGGTCTCGCTCAGGTCTGCGCGGTGCCTCACCCCGCTGGACACACCACCAGCTATCGAAAGTGGAGACAGTGTCGCAGATCGCAGCCCCCCAGGGACGGCGAGGTCTCCCTCAGGTCTGCGTTGTGCCTCACTCCGCTGGACCCACCAGCAGCCTTCGAAAGTGGCGACAGTTTCGCAGATCGCAGCCCCCCAGCGACGGCGAGTACAGGGCAGGAGGAGGGAGCAGGCGGGAGGAGGAGACGCGACCGCGGTGCCCTATTCAAAGCGAATGCCCAACCAAGGAGGGTTGGGAAAACGATGGGAGCTCCAATTACGGTCCCCCCTCGGGAGCACCCAAACTCGTTTCTTGTGCCCCTCTTAGGGCGCTCTTGGGGCCGGCTTGGGGCTCTCTTGGGCGTCTCTTAGGGCCCCCAGGGGCCATGTTGGAGATGTCTTGAGGCCTCGGAGGGCAATCGGAAGCGAACAGGCGAGAAGGCACACACTATTGTTTTTCCATTTGTTTTTGGAGGATTTCGGCCTTTTGGCGGCCTCCTGGGGGGGGCGGTCCGTGGCTACTCGGGGCCGTCTTGGTGCAGTCTTTGGGCCTATTGGAGCATCTTGGGCGCCATATGGAGCCATCGTGGGCTATCTCGAGCCATCTTGTAGGTCATCTTGGGCTCCTTTGACGCCCTCCTACAACCATCCTGGGCCATCTTGGACGCTCCAACGCCTCGCGACCCCCCCCAGGTCCAGGGGAGGGGGTAGGGGGAAGTGCCACGACACCCTCCTACATAGCAAGCTGTCTAGCTCACTCCCACCCGCCCTCCCGACACAAAGTAACACCCGAGCCTCAGCATGTTCAGCGGTCGTCTTTGGATGGGCAGCTACTGGGGACCAAAAGCGAACCCATGTGCGCGACGCTGGGGCGAGGTGCGCCACGCGTGCCAGGCGCGCCACGCGCGCCAGGCACCTCTGGGGCCCGAGCGTGCCCGGCACGCCTGGTGCGCCAGATGCGCCACGTGCCGCCGCGTGCGCCAGGTGTGCCGCATACTCTAGCCGCGCCAGGTGCGCCACGTGCGGGGCACGTGCAGAGTGTGCCAGGCGCGCCTGTGCACTTGACAGCACACATCGGGAAACGTGTCGGCCTCCACCATCCTTGTCGATATTTAATGCCCATCACTGTGTCTGGTGGGCCTGCGCGCAGCAGGCCATACGCCATCAACCCCGCCGTCCCTGTCAAAAGCAACTTGACAGTGATTGCGGGGTGGCCGCGCAAGATCCAGATGTAGCCGCGATGTGCATTTTGTATTGTTGTTTGTCAGGGATGGTTGCCCTGCGCACAGCAGGCAATCTGCTGACGCCCCCGCCGCGCCTGTCAAACAAACAGCGATGCGACAGGCCCAACCATATGCAGTTGTGGGTACCGTCGTTGTATGCACCGCATTCGGTGGAGCTCCTTTTGGGGCCACGAAGCGCGTGAAGGGTGTGCCAAAATGGGTGTGGTGGGCGAATGCGAGCGCTGGCATGTGGGCCTTCGGTGGGGCTCCCTGTGGGGCGACGAAGCGTGTGACGGGTGTCGCAAAATGGATGCGGTGCACGCGAGCGTTGGCATGTGGAGCTTCGGTGGAGTTCCCCATGGGGCCACCAAACGTTTGAGGGTGTGCCAGATGGGTGCGGGGGGCGCGTGCGAGCGCTGGCTTATGGGCCTTTGGTGGCGCTCCCCTATGGGGCCACAAGACGTGTGAGGGGTGTGCCAAAATGGGGTGCGGTGGGAGAATGCGAACGCTGGCATTTGGGCCTTCGGTGGAGTTCCCTGTGGGGCGGCGAAACCTATGCGGGGTGTACCAAAATGGGCGCGGTGGGCGCATGCGGGCGCTGGCATCTGGGTCTTCGGTGGAGCTCCCTATGCTGCCACAAAACGTGTGAAGGTGTACCAAAATGGGTGTGAAGGGTTCGCCAAACTGTACGCTGTGGGCGCATGCGAGCGCTGGCATGTGGGCCTTCGGTGGAATTCCATGTGGGGCCACGAAACGCGCTAGGAGAGTTCCAACATGGGTACGGTGGGCGCACGCGAGCGCTGGCATCCAGGCCTTCGCTGGAGCTCCCTATGGGGCCACGAAACGTATGAGTGGTGTGGCAAAATTGGTGCGGTGTGCGCATTCGAGCGCTGGCATCTGGACCTTCGATGGAGCTTCCATATGGAGCCGCAAAGCGTGTGAGGGGTGTGCCAAAATGGGCGCGGTGGGCGCATGCGAGCGCTGGCATTTAGACATTCGGTGGAACTCCATATGGGGCCACGGAGCGCGCTAGGGGAGTTCCCAGATGGGTGCGATGGGCGCATGCGAGCGCTGGCATTTTGGCATTCGGTGGAGCTCCCTATGGGGCCACGAGACATGTGAGGGGTGTCCCAAGATGTGTGCGGTGGGCGCATGCGAACGCTGGCATCTGGGCCTTCGGTGGAGCTCCCCATAGGGCCACGAAACATGTGAGGGGTGTGCCAAAAGGGGCGCGGTGTGCGCACGAGCCTTCGCTGGAGCTTCCCATGAGACCACGAAACGTTTGAGGGGTGTGCCAACGTGGGGAAAGAGAGGAGGAGGGTGCAACAGAGGGGGAGGAGGAGGGGAAGAGGAGGAGAGGCGGAGGGGAGGAGGAGATGAACGCGGGTCGCTGTATCTTCAAAACGAGGACCCAACACCGCAGGTTGGTTGGGAATTGTACAACCTGCTCGCGGGCCTCACAAGCATGACTCTAGACTTTGCGCCAAAGTGTACTTCGTATTGTTTTTGACAGGGATTTTGGGTGGGGGGGCCCTCATGGGTCCCTCATTGTTCCTGGTTGGCCGCCGGAGGTGATAAACCCCTTCTCGAAGGGGAAGAAGGAGGGGTTGGAAGATGGAAGATAAACCGCCCTAGACCACCTACGCCCAGAGGGCTGGTGGGATTCTTGTTTTCAAGTGTCAAGGTAGCACGCTCATCGTGTAGACGCAGTTGCTCAATTCCCGTTCGATTGTTGTGGGGAGGCCATGTCACAGTGGCAGGCGGACTTTCTACACAATAGGTGGTCTAGGTTGCTGTAACCTTTTTTCCGTCTCCTGTAGTGGGGAGGTGAGGGGAGGCTAGGCAAGGTTGAGTTCATTTGAATATCGAATTGTTTCGTGCGCGAGTGAAACGAGTCCGATCTTCAGAATGCTTGCGCGCAGATCATCGAGTCCAAGGATCGCCGCATCCGCGATGGAACAGGCCGACGCCTTACCGTACTCTCCTCTCTCCCGTCCGCCCTCCTTTCTTACCTCCCTTTCGAATGGGGCTGGCAGAGTCGCGAGACCAGTGAGGGGGGGGGGTCCGATCAGCCCGACCTGATACACCAACGCGCGTAGGACCGCTACCGATAGCGCCTTTCACCGCGCCAGGCTTCCATCCCTCGGCCCCCTCCCCCACGCCCTCTTCCTTCCCATCCCCGCTTCCCTCCCATCCCCCTCTTCCCCTCTCCTTCTCTCCTTCCCCTCTTTCCCTCCTCTCGGCCCTTCCCATACCCCTCGGACGGAGCGCGAACACGGGAACGTGGACCCAGACTCAGGAACACAGGGGCCAATGCTGGGAACAAGCTACATGCTTCTCGGAAGCACGAGGCCGAGGCAGGGAAACGAGAACCCGACTGGCTGAAGGACGGCGATCTACGGACTCCCGCAGTCTCCCCCCCCGCTGGGAGAGGTTGTGCCTGACGCTGCCTGCCTTCACTCAGTCCTGGCCGCGAGGTCGCCGGGAGCCATACGGTAGCTCGCGCGGGGCCTGCAGGCGGGGGCTCGCTCGAGCGAGCCCGTTGGGCGTCGCGTGACGAGGGGGCGGAGCATGGGGGGGCAGCGCGGGCTGCAGAAAAGGGGCCGCCTAGGGCCCAGAAGGGGGCCTGCAGGGCCCGAAAAAGGCACCCTTCTTCCTCTCCCACTTATCGCCCCCCCCCACTCAGCGACGCCCATAGGAGGAGGAGGAGGAGGAGGAGGAGGAGGAGGAGGAGGAGGAGGAGGAGGAGGAGGAGGAGGAGGGAGGAGGAGGGAGGAGGAGGAGGAGGAGGAGGAGGAGGAGGAGGAGGAAATGAGGCAAAGGACCTGAGGATACGCCCACTCCGAACCCAGAGGCACGGTGGCGGGTTTCTCAGAGGGAACCAACCACACGCAGCTGCGAGTATCGCGAGGCAGGTGAGACAAGAAGGGGCCTTGGCTGGAGTTCCCTCTGGGGCCACGAACTGTGTGGCCTTGGGTGGAGCTCCCGAGCTCCCTACGGGGCCACGACCCTTGTAAGGAGTGTACTGTAATGGGTGGGGGAGACGGATGCGAACGAGCCGTATGTGCCGTCATGGGTGGCGGACACGCATGCGAACGGTGGCACTGGGGTCTTGGGTGGAGTTTTTAATGGGGTCAAGAATTGTGTGAGGGGTGTGCCGACATGGGCATGCGGAGGGCAGGGGCAAGGCTGGGAGGAGGGAGGATCAGGAGGAGGAGGGAGCTTCGCAACGAGGACCCAGCACCGCGCGGGGCGCTGGGCGCGGTCTTTCCAAAACGGGGACCCAGCACCACAGGATGGTGGGTACGAGCTCGAGACGCCAAGATCTCATGGCTCCGTCCCGACGCCGACGGCGCAGCGGCGCTGCGCCGACGGCCGCCGGCCCAGCCTGCCAGCCGTGCCTCCCAGTGCCCGCCGCTCGAGCGGGAGGCGAGCACGCGAGGCGGTCGTCGGAGGTCCCTGGCGCGCGGCGTCTGCGGGAAGCCTGCGCAGTCAAGGCGCAGAGTGGGGATGAGCAGCTTTCCAAGGCTGCCCTTATGATGTTCCAACCTGCTCTAGCCTTGATCACCAGGAAGAGTGTCGAGCACCACCATGGTACCGAAACTGGAGGGTTTTCACGTGTCGGGCCCTGGGAGGCGATACTCGTTCGACACGGTTCTGATACTTTCTGGGTGCTCGAAATTATTTCTGGGATGTGGTCCTTAAGTACGGTGGGAGCAACATAAGGCTACCCGTGCATCCTTGCCCCTTCAGGCCCATACTTGGCGACTTTCGCCGGCCCGCCCCGTTCGAGAACGCCAACATGGCCCTCAAAGACCTTTGCTTTCTTGCCGCGCATTCTTCTTATCCAACTTGACTGTAGCGCCGGGCGCCAGGGCAGCCGCGGTCGCTCGCTTCTGCGGTTCGGGGAACAAGTAATGACACGAACATCCACTTTCGGAGGTCCGCGCGAACCTTCGAAAGAGTTGTGTGTTGTGCCATCATTTGTGCTTCAAGCGGGCTCGTCCAAGATCGGGGCAACGTACGACTCGACTTCGCCAGATCTCGGATTCGCTGGCGCTTTTTGAAAGGCCTGTCCTGGATTTTGACGGTCCAGGTGGGACGTTGATGGTGGGAGCTCGCGTCAAACTTCAGACTAAGTCTCGTCATTTTCCTGACGGCCCCGTCAGGCTAACCCGAGCCCCCCTAACCTGAGTCTTACGTCTCCCTAATACGGTCCAAGAGGTCACCGCCGCCCAAACCACCCCAACCCAACCCGAAGGCCCTGATTTGTCCTCCATTTCCAGTGGTGGGGGGGTCGGTGAACATTGAAAAAACATCTGTGGAACCCGTACCCCCCCAACACGAAATTCGGGTCTTCGGGTTAAGTTGGGATGGGCTGGTATGTAGTGTAGAGGGTGGTTGAGGACATTGGGTGGGTGCATGTCGTGGTCGAGGTCATGCTGTGTCCCGGGCTTCGTGGCCCCATCGTTTCTGATGTTCCAACATACTTTAGAGCCTTGATCACCAGTAGGAATTTCGAGCACCAAGAAAGTTCTGAAACCGGAGGGCTCTCACGAGTCGGGCCCTGGGCGGCGATACTCGTTCGACTCGGGATGTGGTTCTTAGGTACGATGGGAGCCACAGAACTCCTCGTCTTCTTTCAGCGCGACCCCTGCCCCCCCCCCCCTCTCCTCGCCCGCGCACGCGCACGGCCCGCGGGCCATGGTGCGCAAGCCTCGCCTCTTCCTGACCCCTCGCCCTGGGCGCACCCGGTTCCTCCCCCTCCCTCCTCTCAGGGGGGACGTCAGGGGGGGGGGGGCGAGGGGCTGGCCCAGGAGGGGGAGGAGGAGGAGGAGGAGGAGGAGGAGGAGGAGGAGGAGGAGGAGGAGGAGGAGGAGGAGGAGGAGGAGGAGGAGGAGGAGGAGGAGGAGGGAGGAGGAGGAGGAGGAGGAGGAGGAGGAGGAGGAGGAGGAGGAGGAGGAGGAGGAGGAGGGAGGAGGAGGGAGGAGGAGGAGGGGAGGAGGAGGAGGAGGAGAGGAGGAGGAGGAGGAGGAGGAGGAGGAGGGGGAGGAGGGGAGGAGGAGGAGAGGAGGAGGGGGAGGAGGAGGAGGAGAGGAGGAGGAGGAGGGAGGAGGAGGCAGGAGGTGGAGGAGGAGGAGGGCATCTGCCCAGGAGGCAGCGTCTGCCCCCACCCGCCCGCTCCTCGCCGGTCGGGTCCGGGGTGCCCCGCTCCGCCCGGGAGTCTGCGTGACCATCGCTCTCGGCGACGCATCGCCGATTCCAGGTCAATCCTCCCCTCGGTCGGGGGCGGCAAAGAGGGGGGTGATGACTAGGGGGGGGTGGATATCATGGCGGGGGCCATGGTATTTCCCCAGATTTCATGGCGCCCCTTCTTATTTCATCACGTCCCTGGCCCCCCCGCTGGGCCGCGCACATGCCCCCTGTCATGATTTGCACCCCCCCCTCTTGGACACCCCCCTCTTGGTCGATCCTCCCCTCGGCGGCGAGCCTGGGGGAGAAGCGAGAAGGGTTAGGTTGGGCCTGTCCCTCTACAGGAGGAATATTCAAAAACAGTCAAAAAACAGCCTGGGGACGATGTTTTGCCCACTTTTGACAGTCTTTGGAGTATTTTTTGGGCGTGTTTTATCCTGCGTCCACAATCCCCCTGTGGGGGGACGGGCCCGACCTAAGAGAAGGGGCCGGCTCGTGCCGTGACGACTCTGGCGTGGGGCTCTAAGAGCACGCGGATCAACCGCTCAGCCCTGGACGATCGGCGCCTCTTCCATCGCCGAATCGTTCTCTGTGCTGGCCGACTGGGCCACTGGCGGCGCTCGAGCCTGAGCGCTCACGGCGGGGCCGCCGCCGCGTCGACGCGGCACGCACCTGCCTCGGCGGCGCGTCCGGGGGCGGGCCCTCTCAGAAAGCTTGGAAGTCCCCGGGCCATTCTGGGCAGCTTCCCGAGCCTTCCCCGGAGACACAGAGAGCCTCTCACGAGGCCGGGGGGGTCCTGAGAAGCCCCGCCGCCTCCTGAGAGGGCCTTCTCCGTCTCACTTCCCCCCCTCGCTCGCTGCCGAGTCCGTCCTTCCCACCCCTCCGAGCCAGTCCCCGCCGTTTCCCCGCCTCTCACCGAGCGCGCCCCACTCTCCTCGCACAGCGCCTGCCCGCAGACGCCCGAAAGACGGACGCCTGCTTCGAGGGGCTCCCTCGTAGGCTGCCCCGAGCCAGGCCATTTGCGAGTACTCCAGATTTCGTAATAAAAGGGAGGGGGTCTGGACCCTCCAAGACAAGCCATTTCAGACCTCCCCCGTGGGATAACCCTCCAAAACATCGTCCCCAGACCCCCCAGGCCCTCCAAGATAGCCTGGAAGAGACCCCCCCCCGAAATGAGACCCCCCTCCCTTTATTACGAAATCTGGAGTAGTCACTCTGCGAGCAGTGGAACGCGCTCGTCCAGTCTCCCCTCCCCCGCCCCCGCGGCACGGCGCGCGGCTCCGAGCCGGAGAGCCGCGCCGCCCTCGGCGGCGCACCTCTCGGGGGCGGGCGCGCGCTCGCGGGGGGGGAGGGCCTCCCCGGCGCGGGCGGGGGAGCTCTCGAGGAGGGCACGCGTCGGGGGCCCCCCAAAGGGGTGGTGACCACACCGTGTGGTGAGTCGGTGGGGATTTGGGGTCACCGCACGGTTTTGGGACTCGGGTCGTTTTCCGAGGACGTCTCGGGCGATTGGGGCCTCCGAGGTCCCAAAACCGTGCGTTGACGGACCGTGCGGTGAGGTCTTGGGGGATTTCGAGGTCACCGCACGGTCTGTCACCGCACCGTTTCGGGACTCCAAAACGCGGCAGGGAGCCCCGGCAGAAGCCCAGGCAGGCGATCGCGAACATGGACCAAGGGGGCGCGGATTAGCGACGGGTACCGTTTCCATGGGGAATCGCGGATTTCCGCCGCCAAGCGAGGCGGCACGGGCCGCCTTTTGGGGAGGGCACCTCCCCCGATCCATGGATTTGGCGACCGCGCGCCAGATCCATGGATCGCTAATCAATGTTTGCGCGCCCCCGACCCAGGCAGAAGCCCATGGCAGAAGCCTCGTCAGAAGCCTCGTGTCAGAAGCCTCGGCGGACGCCCTGCCAGGCGCCTCGGCAGAAGGCCTCGTCGGATAGGCCTAAGTGGGCGGCACGGGGCACGAGGCCTTGCTTGGAAGCCTCTGGCCCGTTCTCATGGGTGCCCCTCGTTCTCAGGGGTGCCCCCCCCCGCCTTCTCAGACGGGCCGCATCCCTCGCTCTCCACCCTCTTGCTCGGTCGCCGCTGGCTCCTGGGCCTGAGAGCGCACGTGGCAGGATGCCTCGTGGAGTTTGCCGCTCCGGGGCACGGGGAGCGGACAAGGTGACTAGCGTAGGCCGCTCGGCGCCTCGGACTCGGGGCTCCTCCAGGGATGCTCGGGGGAATTGAAGCAGCAGGGGCGGCTCATGCTGGAGCCCGTCCCGCTGGGGGCTGTCGGATTTCCAGACCGAGCTCAAGAACAAGGACGAGGAGTATGTGAAGATGCTCAAGCAACAAAGCACCGACATCACGGGCCTCATCAAAGGAATGCGAGATCAGTATCACATGCTCCGCCAGAACTATGAAAAACAGCTTGAGGACATTGAGGGGGCATTCGAGAAGGAGCGCAGTGACCTCATGAGGAAGAACAAGGACACAACCAAGGGATGCTCAATACTTGAGCCTGCCTTATCCACCGCCCGTACGAGCAAGTCTTACACCCCCGCAGAGCCTTACCTGGGTCACACTCCAGTGTGCGTGCCCCCGCTGGCCTACCAACGGGCTGGTGTCGCTCTCCTTGTCAGGATTTTTTCTTTGGGATCCTTTGTGGGCGTATCGGGGTCCGCCTTCTTCTCTTCGTTCTCCCTTGTCCTGGGCAACAGCCCTTCCCCCTGACAAGCTCGAAATAATTTCGCCGCGATGATGATGATGCTGATACTTATGATGATGATGATGATGATGATGATGATGATGATGATGATGATGATGATGATGATGATGCTGATGATGATGATGATGCTGATGATGATGATGATGATAAGGATGATGATGCTGATGATGATGACGATAATGATGATACTGATAATGATGATGATGTTGCTGAATACGATACTGATGCTGATGATGATGCTGCTGATGATGATCATTATGATGATGCTGATGGTGGTGATGCTGATGCTGATGCTGATGCTGATGCTGATGCTGATGATGATGATGATGATGATGATGATGATGATGATGATGATGATGACGTGGATGATGATAACACGACGATGATGACGATTCTGATGATGATGACGATGCTGATGATAATGCTGTCTGTAATGATGATGCTGCTGCTGATGATGCTGATGCTGATGATGATGACGATGATGTCGATGACGATGCTGACGATGATTACGATGGTGTTGATGCTGATGATGACGATGACGATGACGATGATGATGCTGATGATCATGATGATGATCATGATGGTGCTGCTGATGCTGCTGATGCTGAAGATGATGATGACGACCATGATGATGGCGTCCATGATGCTGATGCTACTGCTGATGCTGATGACGATGGCCAAGACGTCGAGGACGATGGTGATGATGATGATGCTGATTGTTTCGGTTGATGTTGATGACGATGATGATGCTGCTGATGATGATGACGATGATGATGACGTCGACGATGCTGATGCTGATGATGATGATGATGACGATGACGATGCTGATGCTGCTGATGATGATACTGATACTGATTATGATGACGATGGTGAGGATGATGACGATGATGAGGATGATGATGATGATACTGATTATCATGCTGATGATGATATTGACGATGATTATGCTGGTGATCATTTGCTGATGACGTCGATGATGCTAGTGATGATTCTGATGATGATGATGATGAGAAGGAGGAGGAGGAGTAGGAGGAGTTGGACGAGGATGGTGATGGTGACGATGATGATGACGATGGTGATGATGATGCCGATGCTGGTGATGATGATGTTGATTGTGATGACGACGACATCGATGATGATGATGCTGCTGATGATGATTCTGATGATGATGCTGATGCTGATTGTGATAGCGATGACGAGTTTGATGCTAATGCTGATGATTGTGATTATGCTGCTGCTGCCTATGATGATGATGATGCTGATGCTGATGACGATGACGATAACGACGACGACGATGATGATGCTGACGATGACGATGATGATGATAACGAGATAATGGTGACGCTGCTGATGATCATGATGACGATGATGATTCTGGCGATGCTGATGACGACGACGATGATGATGCTGATTCTGATTATGATGATTATGCTGCTGATGATGATAAGGGAGTTGTTGATGATGAATCTGCTGATGATAATGGCGATGATGATGATGTGACTGATGATGTTCAGGATGCGTATTATGATGATGGTGATGATGGTGATGCTTCTGATGATTAGGATCATGATGATGGCGATGAGGCTGATGATGGTGACGATGACGAGTATGCTTAGGAGGACGATGCTTCTGCTGATAATGAGGATGATGACGATGATCGTGGTGGTGGTGACGATGATGATGATGATGATGGTGGTGTTGATGATGGTGACGATGATGATGATAATGATGATGATTATGATCATGATGATGACGAGGACGTCGAGGATCAGGATGATGATGCTGATGACGACGACGTCGTTGATGACCATGATGCGGATGATGCTGTCGATGATGATGATGATGATGCTGATGATGATAATGATGACGATGATAATGCTGATGAGGATGAGGTTCATGACATTGACGATGAGGATGATGATGATGCTGATGCTGATGATGATGGTGATAATGATGGTGATGGTGATGATGATGATGATGATGATTATGATGATGATGATGATGATGATGATGATGATGATGATGATGATGATGATGATTATTGTGATTATTATTATTATTTTTACCATTATTATTATTATTGTTGTTATTATTATTATTATTATTATTATTATTATTATTATTATTATGATGGTGATGATGACGATATGACCATGATCCACGCACCCGAAGAGGTCAAGAGCTCCCAGCGTATAGTGCCCCTCGGACCGAGACGTTTTTCTTTGGCCCTGCGGCGGCAACGCACGGTCTCGTGCCTGAGGCATCCTCGCAGATTCACCTGAGTGCTCAGACACCGCCCACTGCCCAGGCCGAAGCAAGCGGTGAACAGCATCCGAGCAGTCATGGCGACTCAGCCCGCAACAGAAGCACACAGGGCAGTGCAACGACGGGCGGGCTGGTACGCAGCAAGCTGCAACGCGCCAGCGTATCCACTGTGACCGAGGCCACGCCACAGGCGCCCACAGCCAGCGGCGGCATGCCGTGTCACGTCCTGCGACGCGCGAGTATGGAAGCCAAACCAGAGCAACAGGCCCCAAGGCACGAGGCCACACACTGGACGTCATGGCTCTGCGTCGGCGAGGGCCCGATCGAGAGCGTCGGTAGTCAGCCACCTACGCCCACGGTTCAGCCTCTCAGATCGGAGGCTGGCAGCACACAGTTGGCGGCAGGCGAGACGGGGGTGCCGAGCGAGAGGCCATGCACCAGGGCACCGAACCAACGCTGTGCACACTAGGCGTGCGGCAAGAAACCTACGCAGCAGCAGAGCAACTCTATCTAGGCCCCTGGCCCGACGGAGGGACCTGTGTCTTTACCACTGCTGTCCGAGCCCGATCCCGTGCGTCGGCGAGCCTACACACCTGGTTCGGCTTCCTCCCTACGCCCGAAGCCGTGCGCTGCAGACATGTTGCAGCGTGCACCGAACCTTGCCAGGCATACTGAGAGAGCGGCTAGCGCAACACCTAGCCACCAGCAGAGCAATTCGTCCATCGGCCTCCGCTTGAAGCGCACCTCTGACGCAGATGCCATCGGGCCGCGCGCACCGAGCCGAGGCCATGCATTCTGGGCAAAACGGCGTGCATTGCCCAAAAGCGCTGGCGGAGCGGCGAGATCTGCCGCGAGCGTGCCAGCGAAGCTACATTCAGCAGGGGACATGCCACGTAGAGTCTGCCATCAACAGGCAGACGGGCGGCATTCAACGTCCAACGTGCGAATACGAAAGCCAACGCTGGGCAACACCATCCCGCAACACAACGTCCAGGACATCGTTGCTCAGCGATGGCGCGGATCCTGATCCAGGGCGCCGGTAGCATTCCACCTACGCCCACAGTTCAGCCTCCAATGCGAATTGCAGCATGCACCGAGCTTATGCCATGCACACTGGGAAGAGCGGCGAGCGACACACCTACCCAGCAGCAGAGCAACTCGTCCCAAAGGCACCTGACCACAGGGTGGACTGATTGCTTTGCCGCTGGCATCGGAGTCCGATCCCGTGTGTGGGCAGATGTCTACACACCTGGTTCGGCTTCCGTTCAAAGCGCTGCCTCCGACGCGGAGTACCGTCGAGGCGCGCAGACGGATTGCAGCGTGCACCGAGCCAATGCCATGCATGCTAAAAGGGGGGAGCAGCACGCAATACCTGGCCATCAGCAGCGCAACTCATCCCATAGTCTCCTGACCCAACAACGGACTGGTTGCATTGCCCACAGCATCGGAACCCAATCCTTTGCGTCGGCAAACCTACGCACATGGTTCGGCTTCCGCTCAGAAATTGCCTCTAGCGGGGCGCTGAGTGTAGTACTGTGCGCAGTGGAAGAAGAGTGGCAGAAGAAACGGACGCCTGCTGGCCCAAGCGTCTGCAGAGGCGCCGCAAGCGCTCGGGGGCGCCGATCGATCCCGCTCCTGCAGGCCGGAGGCCGCGCTTCAGCCTCCCGAGGACCGCCTTCTGCCTCGCACTCTTGGGCACCGTCGGGCACGGCTTGGCGAGCCCCGCCAACATGGCACTCTGCGTCTGGTACCCGCACTTGCTGCAGAGCATGTGTGCACCAGCCCTCTCCATAGCTCGTCGGACTCGTGAGTGTCCGCTCCCCACCACGGGGGAAGCTCCGGCGGAGGCGGCTGCGACGCCTGTGCAGGGGGTGCGGCTTGACCTCCGCTGCTGCTGCTGCTGCTGCTGCTGCTGCTGCTGCTGCTGCTGCCCGGGCCTGCGGTGCCAGCCGCATCTGGGCCCCCACCATCGCCTTCGCCAGGGGCGGCGTGCGCAGCGTCCGCCTGACTGGATGGCAGAGCCGCGCCGGCAGTGAGCAGCGCCGCCGCTGCTGAAACTGCCCCCGCGCTCCGGTCGCCACCTGCTGTGTAGGGGCCCGAGATGGCCTCGCCGCGGCCCGCGCACTCGAGGCGCGCCCATGCCGTGTCGCCGTCGTCGGTGTCCAACCAGGTGCCGTGGCATCCGCGCGCGCGTCGAGGGCAGTCGGGAAACCCGCAGTGGCTCCTACAGCGCAGCTGGCATGCTCGCCAGTCGCAGCGTACCTCGCCGAGGCCTGGCCCATCATGGCCGTCTCAAGCCGTGAGCCCCAGAGGCGCCGTGGCGGAGCATCATTATAATGTTCATCATGATCATTTTCATCATCGTCATCGTCGTCATGACCATCACCATCACCCTCACCATCACCATCACCATCACCATCACCATCATCACCATCACCATCACCATCACCATCACCATCATCATCATCATCATCATCATCATCATCATCATCATCATCATCATCATCATCATCATCATCATCATCATCATCATCATCATCATCATCATCATCATCATCATCATCGTCATCATCATCATCATCATCATGATCATCATCATCATCACCATTATCATCATCATCGCTGTCGTCGTCATCGTCGTCGTGCCCTCCTAAGATCATCCCAACTTCCCCTCCCCCTATCATCCTTCTTTGTTTTGTCGAACCTCCTCCGCCCTCTTCCCCGTCCAGTCCTTTCCTCCTCGTCCTCTCTCTCTCCCTCCCTCTCGGCGGCTATAATAGGCCTTACTTGCTTCACACAAACACGGGTGTCGTTTCAGTCACCACCACCATCATCATCCGTCTCCTCTTCGTCGTCATCCTCGTCGTCGTCGTTGTCGTCGTCATCGTCGTCATCACCATTATCATCATAAGCATCTCCGTCATCATCCTCATTGTCATCATCGTCATCGTCGTCATCGTCATCGTGGTCATCTTTCGTCATCACCATCATCGCCATCATCATCATCATCAGCATATCCGTCATCTTTGTCATCGTCATCATTGTCATCGTCATCGTCGTCATCGTCGTCATCATCGTCGTTGTCTTTGTCGTCTGCATCATAATCATCATCATGATGTTCATCATCATCATCAGCCCCGTTTTTCGTGAGATCCTCTTCTTGCCCTCCTCTCCTCACCTAATACTAGGCCTCAGAGCCGACAGCGAATACAACAGCGCATCTGCGCAATCTGCCGCCGTGCCGCGGTTCGCCTCGGTGTGCTCGCCTTCCATACGTATCACAAGCTGAAGGCATCGCTCGATCATGGAGCGACGGCTGATGCACAGCAACAACGCGTCGCGGTAGCCGCTGCAGTGCACGCCACTGTCTTTTAAGCAAGTCTGGCGGGACCGCCCCCTCGATCATCATCATCATCATCATCATTATCATCATCACCGTCATCATCACCACCGTCATCATCACCATCATCACCATCATCGTTATCATCATCATCAGCATTATCATAATTATCGTCACCATCATCATTGTACCCATCAGTATCATCATGAATACATTCATCATTTCCATCGCCACTGAGTACCGATATCTTCATGACAATTGTGATAATTGTGACGATTCCCATCATCATCATCATCACCATCATCATCACCATCATCATCATCTTCTTCATCATCATTATCGTCATCATCGTCATCACCATCATCATTGCCAGCGTCGTCATCGGAATCATCGTCATCGTCGTCATCGTCATCATGAACGTCGCCAGCATCATCATTAGTGTCCTCATCACTGAGGATCGGAAACATCCGCGCGAAGCCGTTGGATCCATCGGGGGCTGCGTCTTCGTGGGCCTCCCCCCCTTCCCACCGCCGAAGCTGGCTGGGGGGCTGGGGGGAATTCGTTGACACGAGCTGGCTTTGTACAGAATTTCGCTTGCCTCGTCATCCCGCCATCATCATCATCATCATCATCATCAGCATCAGCATCATCATCATCATCATCATCATCATCATCATCATCATCATCACCATCACCATCACCATCACCATCACCATCATCATCAGCATCAGCATCAGCATTAGCATCAGCATCATCATCATCATCATCATCATCATCATCATCATCATCATCATCTCACCACCTGATAGTGAGGCAAATATCGTACTTTGATGGTTCACGTTTTCCCGAGGAGCGAGGAACGAGGAGCGAGGTTTCAAGACCAAGCTGGATGCGAAGATCGAGGGCCGTGGTTCCAGGATCGAGGTTCTGGCGAAGATCAATGTTCGAGGATCGAGTTATTTGCGAGGATCGATGTTCGAGGACCGAGCGTCCACTTCTGTTTTTTTTCGCGGCGACCGAAGATCGAGAATCGAGATGCTGACGAGGATCGGGGTCGGCTCTCCGAGGAGGCTCGAGGATCGGGCTTCGAGCCATCAAGCTTTTAACGATGGTCGAGAATCGACGTCTGAGGCGTGTATTTCCCTTTGCGTCTCCCCACTTAGAGCTTGGCGTAGCCCGCCTAGCTTTTAACCGGAAGAGGCTCGCTCTCGACCCGCAGACCAAAAAAGTGTATTTCCCTTTGTGCCCTCCGAGGAGAGGGACGATTGCAGCACTTCTCGGATTGATTGCAACTGGTGCGAAACGCATGTGTTGCTTCAAGCAACTTACGGCAGTTCGATAATTCTGTGAAGCTACGTGTACCTCGGTGTAACCGTGTGTAACTAGGTGTAACTCGGTGTAACCTCGGTCTATATAGGTGTAGCTGGGTGTAACTGGGTGTAGCTAGGTGTTGCCATGTGTAACTAGGTGTAACCAGGTTCAGCTGGATGTACTTGGGTGTATATAGGTGTAACTGGGTGTAATTGGGTGCCACTAGATGTAACTGGGAGTAACAATGTGTAACTGGGTGTAACTGTGTGTAGCTCTGTATAACAGGATGTGGCTGGGCGCGCTCTTCTTGCTTGCTGCGACGCTCGTTGCCTGCACACTGCCATCTTGGACGGGAAATCCACGGGTATCAGTCCGCATGCATGGTTTGCAGTGTTGGCCGAAGGTCATTGTGAACTTTCCCTTGCAAGGGCCACGGAGTATACGGTTGTAAGGGCCAATTCGAAAGTGTGGCACGCCAAGCACCCCTTGCGAAAGGGGGCACCAGATCGAAGACGCATGCGGCGAATCACCGCCGCCCCCTGCCTTTTGTATACGCCTGGGTGGCCAAACGTTTAGGCCAAGTTTGACCACGCTCCTGTACCATGCGTTGCCCCAGCCGTTGTGGAAGCTCTTCGGGGAACACGTTGGGGAGGAAGAGGAGGATGAGGAGAGGGAGGGGAAAGGAGGATGAGGAGAAGGATGAGGAGACCTCTTGGGAGCTTCTTGGGTTACTCTTGGGGCATCTTGGGAGCTTCCTGGGGTCCTCTCGGAGGCATCTTAGGGGCCTTTGGGGGCTTCTTCGGGATCCTGTTTGACCGTCTTAGGGCGTTCCTGGCCCGTCTGACGCCGTTGGGAGCCGTCCTGTGACCTCTCCGGACCGTCTTGGGGCCCTCTTGGGGTGCTTCAGGGCCGTCTTGGAGGCCTCTTGGGCCGTCTTGGGGCCCTCTTGGGTCCGTCTTGGGGACCGCTTGGGCCGTTATAGGGTCATCTTGGAGGCCTCTTTGGCGATCTTGTGGCAATCTTTGGGGGCTATTGGGCCATCTCGGACCGTCGGAAGCCGAACAGAAGCAAATGCCAAAATGCTTCAAACACCTATGGCAAATTAAGGATTTTGGACTCTTCGGGCTCTCCTGGAGGACCTCGTAGAGGCCTTTTGGACCGTCTTGGAGGCCTCTTGGGCATTTCGTGGGCTATCCTGGGCTCCTTTGGACCATCTGCGTCTTGGTACCGTCTTGGAGGCCATCTTAGGCCTATCTTGGGCTCTCTTGGGGCCATCTTGGCCGTCTTGGAGGCATCTTGGAGGCCATTTTGGACCATCGTTCCAGTTTTGGAGGCGATTCGACCCACGAGAGATGACTTGGCGGCGGCTTTCCAGGTGGCCAGCGCGCTGCGCCGAAGCCCCAGGGGGAGTCTTCAAAAGAACCAGAACCAGAAAAGAAATTCTAGACGCTTCGCATATCCCCACCAGCCCTCAGCCTTCTTGCAGTGGTCAGCGCACCCCCCACTGGCGCATCGTTACCGACTGGTCGTGGCACGTACCTAGCCACAGCTGTGGCCCTGACCCCTGGCGCCCGGTGGCGACAAGGTCCGGCAGCGTACCTGGTGATTTCCTCCCACGGTATCCACTTTGAGTTCGAGCGCGCTTGCACCTCTCGGACTCTGTTCTTCCTGGTTGCGCGCCGCCTTCCCGGGTCTGGCCGTCTGATGGCAACGCCTCGCTGGGCGTACGTTTGGCCTGAAGATACAGATCTGGTCACGACAAGTCCTCGCGTGCAGGATCCAATTCACCCGCACGCGTGCAGCAGCTACCCTAGCCGTTTGCAGCCCGCTCAGCCAGCTCAGCCTCTGCCAGCTGCCTCCCCCGCGGTAGGTTCTGATCCCGCGCTCGGTCGTTGTGCTTTTAGGCTCGCGCGTAGCTCCTCCCCTCACGCCGTAGGCGGCCTCGCCCACGCGTGTAAATTAGATCGGCCCGTGGCCCGGACCTTTCAACTCGGCGCCTGCGCTTCTCGCTCGCGCCCGCGAGGAAAAATATCCACACCAGCCCGGGCCCATGCATTAATTCGTCGGCTCCCGACCCAGGTCGTCGTTTGTCCCGGCTTCCTGGTGCTACTGACGCCCTGCAATTGGCACGCTGGCAGTTCGACTCAGTCTCAGTTGCCCTTGCCACCCGCTGGTCCGCCGCTGGGTTGCCGCGTGAGGCCTCGCTTAGCCGCGTTAGGCGTGGCTTGTCCCCGGTGCTTTCGCTTAATTCGTCGCTGCGTAGCCCGCTTTGACCTGACTCGCCGCCGGCGCGCGCGCCCGCGGCCGCTGACAAAAAAAATATCCCCACCAGCCCATCCAGAAACGACGCCCAGGCGACAAGTGGGCCGTCCCGAGGGGCTCTTGGGCGTCCTGGGTGCCTCGGGGAGGCCTCTTGGGGCCGCTTGGGGTCCTCTTGGGGGCCTCTTGGAGGACTCTTGGGGGCCTCATGGGGCCATCATGGGGCCATCTTGGGGCCTCTTTGGGCCTCCTGGGCGCCTCTTGGGGCCATCTTAGAGGAGATCGATCCAACAAGAGGGGAGCTTTATTATGGGTCCCCCCCTTCAGGAGGCCAGAATGGGGCCAAAACCGTAGTAAAACCAATGATTTTGGCTTCCTCGCCGAGGCCGTTTTGGACGCCGTGACACCTCGCGGAACCCCCCGTCCAGGTCCAGGGGAGGTGGTATGGGGGAGGGGTCAACCCGTCCCCGAAGGGGAAAAAGGAGGGCTGGAAGAGGAAACTCTCTAAACCACCGGCGCCCAGAGGGCTGGTGGGATTAGCACGCCAGGCACCCCTGTGATAATCAACAGGGGGCTGTGGATCTAGTGGCCTTCGGCCCACCCTGCCACCGTGCTTGTGGCTTGGACAATGAGCCTCTTCGGGGCATATTTGGAATTCTTGGGAGGCCTTATTGGAGCCTCTTGGAAGCCTTGCTGAGGCCTCATGGGGGCCTCCTTGGAGGTCTCTTTCGGCTTCCTGGGGGCCTCTTGCGGGCCTTTGCGGGTCGTTTGGGGGTCTCTTGGGCTTGGGGGCCATCCTTGGGGGGACGAGCCCCCTCTTGGACCCCTCTTCGACCGTCTTCGGGGCCCCTTGGCGCCTTTGGAGTCTCGGGGGCCGTGTTGAGGTGTTCTCGGAGCCTGTTGGGCCATACTGGACGCTAAAGGCGGACCCCCCCGAAGCGGATGTAATTGGATAGCCGTGCTTGCTTTTTGAGTGGTCTGTTTTTTGGTCCCTTGGGCTGGCCCGCGGGCCCTGCACGACGGCCCACGAGGAGCCCAAGAGGGCTCCAGCACGATGCCGGGGGGCCATCTTAGGCCATGTCGGAAGTCTTGAAGCCCGACCGCCGCGCTGCCGAGGCCCCCAGAAACGTCATGCGAGCCGCCCCGGAAGCGCCAGCGAGCACCTGTAAGAGTATCGATCAGGAGGGGGAAACAAACAAACACACACACACAGACGCAATCAATCGTCGATTCCCAGGGGAGTATGGGAAAATATGGGAAGTGGAGGGGAATACGAAACTCTAGGAAATATGGGAAACTATGGGGGATCCTGGGATTTGTTTTTTTGTTGTTGTTGTTGTGTGTCCTTGGGCCCGGCCGATCTACGCTTCTCAATGTAGAGAGCACGAAGGGTGCCAAGGACAGTTCACCCAGTGCCTGCAGCACGGTGGCGGATATGTTGCGATATGTTTTGCTTATTGGTGTATGTGGCTTCAGATATCGAGAGAGGGGCCTTGATTACTTTCGGGGCGAAATTTGAGCACCAGGGAGGAGGAAGAGGGATGAGTGACCGCCCAGGGACTGGAGGGATCGGGGAGCTGAAGAAGCCTCGGATTTTTTGTAAGGGTACTGGCCGCTCTTAGTGGCTGGTAGGGCTCCGAGTGACAAACAGGGACATACTACTGAAGGAGCAACAGGGCTGAGGATACGGGCCCAGGTTGCACATTCCTAGAGGCTTGTCTATACACCTCCTCCTTCGTCCCACGCAGCCCACTAGGCATGAGCTTATCTTCAGGGCTGCACCCTCTATCGTAAGCCCCTAAGGTTGAGCAACCATCCTGTGGCGCTATTGGGACAGCGCTGGGGCCTTCTCGGGCATCCTGGGAGGTCTCGGGAATTGGGCTGCATCTTGGGGCATCTGGGGCCATCTCTACGCTGTCTTTGGCGATCTCAGGGGACCGTCTTGAAGCATATCTTGTGAACAAGACGTGGGGCAGGCAAGCATGTCGAACGCACAATGGCGTTTCCAATTTGGTTCGCTCTCTCTCGCAGGCGCCTTCGGCCCTCTGGGGATCCCGAGACCATCCTCGGGCCGTTCTGGGGTCGTCATGGAGGCCTTTTGGGCCTTCTTGGCCGTCTGGGGGCGTCTCTACGGCAATCCTGGGGCAAGCTAGAGCGGTAAGCAAATTGAGACCCCCCCCTGGTTTTTGGTCAAGACGCCGCGCTAAGTGGACTCACAACAGGACAGGACTGGAGAGACAAGAGGCAAAACGCAGCACACAGCAGTCTGGCATGGCCTCTCTCAGCCTTGCGCCCCCGAGGGGGCTGGCAGACACTTCAGCAGCACGACTGTTGCTGTCAGCACGAACTGTTTTCGAAGGGGGGTCACTGCTGTCGACGGTCAGCGCAAAGGGGTTCATAATAAATGGTTTCCGGGGATGCAGAGCGTGCCCCTCAGGACGAGATCGACGAGCTGTTCGAGAGGCGCAGGCAGATGGAGGAGACGGAGTTCTTGGAGAGGCGCCAGGAGCGTGAGCGGGATTTTCAGCAGCAGATTGAGGATCTCCGTACACACAACGCTGACGATTACAACAAGTGCAAGATAGCCCTGGAGAAGGGGATACAGGAGCTGGAGCAGCACCTAGAAAAGATGAACAGCACTTACACCCTGAACAAGGAGAAGCTTGAGTACAACTTGCAGGTTTTATCAGAGCGCAACAAGGAGCATACAGCGATTCAGTCATCGTACAAGAATCGTCTGAACAAGCTGAGGGAGACTCTCAACAATTTAATGACGCGGTATCAGACTCTTGATGCTAAGTATAAGAGTGAGAACATCAATCTTACAGAAGAGTATAAGCGCCTTACCAAGCAGTTCAAAGATCTGCAGGAGAAGTGCCATCACTTCGAGCAGGCTGACGAGAAGAAGTTCCGTGAAGTCTGGGAGATGAACGAGGAGGAAGTCCGTGTGCTAAGGGACAAGGTCTTGAAAGCTGATCGTTTGTTGCACGAGCAACAGTTGGGCCATGAATGGATACAGCCAAAGCAGGAACAGCTGGATGCGGAGCTCGAGACATTCTCAGAATCTGGCACGACCACCGGCAAGAGCACGGCTATAGAATCCGCTGAGATGGGCCAGTCAGTTTCTGGTAAGTTCACGTCAACAAAAGTCAAGAAAGTGCTGGATCTGGTGAAGGAGGAGACCCAGTTCCTGCTGGACATCAAGGTGCGCGAACAGATTCAGGGACTCCCAGCAGAGCAGAAGGATGTGGTTCAGATTGACGCCATTCTTCGATACATCAACGTGGAGAGCCAAGAAGATGTTGACCTGCTCGTCACCACTTTCTACAATGGTCAGGATGAGGATGATGAGGCATTAATGGTAGAGGCAGACGACGTACTCAACCTTTTGAAAGAGTTCATACAAGAGAAAGAGAACCAGCGGAGTGCTGATGTAGTGCCCGATAAAAAGAAAAAGGCCCGCACCCAACAGCTGGGAAGTGAAAGCGAAGCAGAGAAAAAGGCGCGGGTGAGGCGAGAAGAGCGAAAATTCTGGGAGAAGAAGGGGCACGTGATTCCCGACATGAATTTCAGAGTGTGGAGGGCCTTGGACGTCGCACTGAGGCGGTATTACTCCCTCCTGCAGGTCAGAAGCAAAGCCATAGATAGTGCTGTCAATATGCAGAAACAAAATGAGGAACTGAAGCAGTTGTTAGACCAGTACCTGGGGTCCAAGGTGAACGAGGAGTTGCAGGTTCCCCCGACCCACGTCATTCGCGTCGTTGGGGGTGCCTCGTGATGGCCCGGCCGTGTTCGTAGACTTTTCGAGACGGCGGTGGGGCAGGCTCTTCCCTGGCTGCATAATTGGTGCACCACGTGGGAATGAGCGGGCCTTGTGATGCACCTTGCACTCAAAGTGTAGTTTCACATTTCTGGTGCTACGTGCAGCGTGTGCTGCCTGGCGATTTGCACGTAGCTCTCTGTGTCTGTGAGCTTAACTCGTCATCAGCATCATGTCGGAATCGTCTCCTGTCTGCTGTGTCATCCATGCTACAGTTGCTTTGCTGCGATCCTCCCACTTGCACGACCCCGCCTACCGTAGCAAGAACCTTGAAGCATCCTTGTTGATTCCAGTCGGTGGCTTCCAGGGGTGAAGCGTTCGTTGTTTCCTCATGCTTCCTGACACGTTCTTCAAGTGGTGGTGGCGTTTTCTAGACTTCTTGCGTGCCCTTACCAGCCCATCCATAAGCAATGCCTATGCGAGATGCCTTGATCAGGGAAGTGCACGAGCAAGCAGTGGGATCAAGAGGGGGTGGCAGCCGTCAAACCGAAGCTCGGGATTAGCCTGAGTAGACTCAGGAGTCAGCCGTAAATGCCTTTTCGGGTCTTTCAATCTCGGAGCCTCTCGGCAGCTTCTCTGGGCCTTTGCGCACTCTTCGCGCCTTCTTGGAGGCCTTCGGTGCCCTCTCGGGTCCCTCTCGGGGCTCTTTTGGGTCGTCTTGAGACCAAGGATGCCCCCGAGGTGTCAGGATTCGTTCAAGCGCGCACGGGCCTTCAATGATTTTGTCTTCGAGCGAGGGGTGGGCCCTGTATCCGTACGGGCTTTGCCTTGTGCCGCCGGCCCCCTCTCTAACATAATTCTTGACGCTAGCAAGCGGCAGGCTCGTCCTCTCCACGATCAACTCCAGCCAAGGCGGAGAAGCAGACCTTGTTATCTTCCTAACGACCAGATCCAATGGCAGGCACGACTGGGGCTTTATGGACAACGCCAACAGGGTGAACGTCGCCATTAGCAGAGAGACGCGCAACGTCGTGATCATCGGCGACGGGAGGATGTTCACCACGGCCACCTGGTCCAGACTCCGAGAGCTCTCCGAGTACGGCCGCTTCGCCAAACTGTGGGTACGGTTCCAAGAGCCCGACCAGAGTGGGCAACTTAGGGCACTCGAGGTCGACGAGGAATTCGACCCCATCAAGGATCGTGCCACCTGGGTCCCAGAATCCCTTCCCTCGCACGCAGGCGACGACGTAATAAAGGGGATCGACAGCGCGATTGAGAAAACTCTGGCTTCAATGGAAAAGAATTTCTCCGACAAGATCGCGACCCCATTGGACCCAGAATTCTGGTGGAAAGCCCTCGGCGAAGCCATGCAGAACAGCTTTCAGAGGCTGGTAGAAGACCCCGCCCTGGGAGTGGTCCTGTGTACAGTCTCTGGCCTACACTCTCACCAGTGCTCGATTGCCGACGCACCGAGAGAACCGGGCCTTTTCGGCCGCAAAGCCTGGAGCCACGTGGGGTTCTGCTACGACGTGGACCTGGGAATTGACCCCAGTAACCTGGTCTACAACGTGACGTGGGCCGCCCTGGTGTGGCCCTCGGGCTCGGCGCACCCTGGGATGACCGTGCCCGCGGACTCGCTCCCCCCCTCTGCCCGAGGTGCGGGGCCGCAGCCGCCGTCCGAAGGGCACCACACGGTGTGCCCCGCATGAGGTCCTACACCAGTTCCCCTTGGCCTGGAGCGCCACTACGGGGAAATGCTAGAGGCACCGCGTGCACCCTGGGATGCAGAACCTGGCGCCCCTGCCCCAAACCGGCCAAGCCGGCTCCACGCCGAGGCAGGGCCTCCTCAACTGCGACGGACGCCCGCTGGACACCCCATTATTCAGAGTCTTCCTGGTAGTCATGATGATCCAGTGGCGAGAGCCGCGAGCGACGCTTCGGCCTTTCCGCCACCCTGAGGCAACAGGGGGCATCATGGAAGCAGCGATGGGCATCTGCGCACCCTGGCAAAATGTCCACCTGGAGTACAGGACCGCGTTCGCGAACGCCTGGGGCTTCACCTTCGGCGCCCTGGCCGCCCTTCACGGGAAATTCGAGGGCGCCATCAAGCACGTCAGCATGCTAGCCACGTGCGCTCATCACCATACCGTCGCCATTGAGCACAATTGCCCGCGCACGTGGGCAAAGATGCAAGACAGCAGGTTCCCGCTGGAAGCACCCGTGAGGGTCCCGGAGGCGCGAGTCCGACCGGCCAAGGTCGCCTCCATAGGTGAATTCGAATGCTCAATCTGCACCCATCACAAGGAGCTCGCCGGATCGGAGCAAGGCCTCGGGCGCCCGGACTCAGTGGCAGGATTGCAGTGCATCGGAAGTGGCATAGCTATGTCAAAGAAGCGGTTCGACGACGACACGCCAGCCCCCCCCGCCCCTGGAGTACGCTTGAACCCGCCAAGGGTGGCCGACGACCGTTTCACCAGCAACCTCAAGGCAGCCCGCATCCACTGCGACGGAAGTGACTGCAGCAAGAAGGGGTTCTGGTACTCCGCTGGTACGTGGGAATACGACGACACAAGGGAGCTCCTAGCGCAGAATCGCGCCCAGGCCTACATACTGGGCAGGAGCTGCAGTTGGCTCTGCGAACGGTGCTGGATCGCTTCAGAAGAAGCGAAAGGCTTCCCCGCGCCCTTCGCCCCGCACGACTGCAACTCAGAAAGGTCTTTGGCCATGCGGATGCAGGACTACAAAAACACTCTGCAGGGCAAGTGGCAAGACAGGAGGTCCATGGTGCCCCCCTCCCTGGAGCGCCTCCCGATCGGGCGCGGGCGGTCCGCCCTGGCGCCAACCCCAACGTCACTGGGCGACCTCGTCATGACGGCCCCCCCCGCTTCTAGTCCGCGAGCCGCCAACGGGGCATTTCCTGCGCACAAGTTGACTGATGGGAGGCTTGGCCCCGAAACTCACTCCACCGGCACCTATTCGGCCAGGTGCGACACGTGCCCGCCAGGGCCCCCTTTGCTGGTGCGGAGCGCAAAACGCCCCGCCCTCGGCTGCTTCCTCTGGCCCCCAGGGCCACATGTACCCGTCTGCAGTAACACCGGTCTCCCCCCCTGGGAGCAGATGCCTGCCCTCTGGGCCCAGCGAAAGTGGAGCGCTAGCTGGTCCTGCAGGAGGTGCCTAGCGCACGTCTGGAATGTGGCCCCAGGCACGCTCGACCACATCCTCGACGAGCAGTCGGCCAACGTCTACCCCAAGGCGCCAGCCAAGCGGGGGGCCCCGTCTGGCATGGACGTCGACAACACCGACATCGCCCTTCACCTCGCCCCTGGTGCCGCCGACGCGACCGCGTTGGACGCCTACTCGCGTCCAGCGGGCCGCGCCAAAGGGGCGCCTCCCCTCGCTGGAGATGACCGCGCCTCCCCCACGGGCGGCCAAGCCGTGAAGGCCCCAGGTCCCAGGACATCTGCGCTTTGCTCCCGAGCGACCCCCGCCATCGGGCCCCGCATTGCCAACTTGCTCCACAAGCGAGCTGCCAGGGCAGGACTCCCAGGGCGTCCTCCGCGCGTTGGTCCAGTTCTTGCTCGAGTGGAACCCGGACATCTACGGGCGATGGACTAACTGCGTCCGGGGGCATGGCGACGGGATCCCCGGCGAGAGGACCGACGAGGAGTCCTGGCCCCCCAGCAGGCTTGGCCCCTTCCTGGTCGGCATCTACGGGCCAACGATCCCGCCGAAAAGCCGCCCTGCCAACATCCCCTGGGGCGGCCAGAGGGCTGCGACCGCCCGGGTCGTCTCCCACCTCTCGCAGAACGACGGGTGCGCGAACAAGTGGCGGACGTATATTGCTAGACTGGGGGTGCAGCGAGGCCTCAGCCCCCCTCGCCATGCGACCAGTACCTTACTGGGGTACCTCGCAGACATGCACCCCTCGGCCCTAGCCGACGGCACCATCGACTCCCTGGCGCAGCAGGGCCCTGTCCAGACCGCCGCCAGCGCAGCAGCGCCGGTGGGCCCCCCCGCGGCCTACTGGCTGGACAGGCGCGGCGAAGCGGCAGAAGTCGCCCCCCCCAAGTGAGACAAACCTGGGACAGGCTGCGCAGCATGGTGACACCTCCAGGCCGGTCCGCGTTGCACCCGGCAACGAGGGGGCCAAGATCGGACCTCAGACCCACGCAGCAGCAGTCGAGCAGGACAACACCGGGCAGGCCTGCAAGACAGACGGAGCCACGGGGGCCCAGGAGCCCAGAGTCACCAGACTGGAACGAGTACTCAGGGGCCGCGGCCGCAGCGGTAAGGAGAGAAGCCCGGGCGGGGGCCCCGAGCCTGCGGCCGCGGCGACCGATGACGACGACCCCCTCGGCATAATTCCAGTGGCGCCCTCCATCCGCTCCCCATGGGCGCCCTGCGCGCAGACCGTCGACAAGGACGCAGCCAGGGAGCTCCAGAGGGCCACGGACGACGCCGCGCCGACCAGCGAACCGTCCTGAGACCGAGTCGGGGCCAGGGAAGCCTGCGACCCCAACCTGTCGCCCTGGCAGCAAGGGCGCAACCGCCCAGACTCCGAAGACACTGGGGGCGGGAAAGGACGCGCCGCGAAGTCGCCCAGGTGCAGCCCAGTGCGACTGGAACCGTGCAGGGAACCCTGGAAGGACACCAGCGCCGACCGCCGGGCGTTCGGAGGCCTCCAAGACCCCCTGGGTGGCGGTCCCATGTGCAAGTGTGTCTTGGCAGTTGCGAGCCCAGACAAAATGGAAGACATCCAGGTCAAGATTGCGCGCTTGCAAAAGACGCTAGGGGGCGCCTTCGACGCTATATGGCGCGCGTGGCCCCAACGCGCGGCATTCACGACGCCAAGGGGGGCTACAGGAGCAACCCCCTACTCAACGCGCCCGAGACGTGCTCTTACTTCATGGGCGCCTGGGGGCGAGCTGGCTACGACGCGTGCCGGATGGGCCATGAGCAGAGGCTCGGAGTAGACTGGGAAGCCATCGGCCGCAAGCGCATGCAGTTCTGCGAGCGTTTCGGTGCGCTTGCGCAGGCCCCCTGGGCATCGGGCAGTCGGGGCGCACCGGCCCCCTGGTCGGCGGAGATCCGCAGGGGCGGGCGGTCCGTGGCGCAGGCCCCCTGGGCAGTCACCAGTCCCTCGGGTACCTCCGACCGCTGGCATGGCTGGCAGGGCTGGTCTTCATGGGGCTAACGCGACACCCCGTGGACAGACACCGAATGGAAAGGGGGAGGCGAGCGATTCCCCCAGCGTGACGACCACCGCGACTCCGAAAAGCGAGCCCGCTGGTGGGCGACACCGCAACACCGCAGCCTATTGGCGAGGGTCAGCCGCCATCGGACAACAGGCTGCGGCGGGAACAGTTATCTGCAAGACTACAGTCCCAGGACACCTGGCCACCACAGGTGCTGGCGTCGGGTTCACCCCGCCGCCGCTCGCAGTTCACGCTGGCCCGCCATGGCCCGTTTCACCTCGCTGCGCCCGGCCTGTCGGCCGTAATGCCTCGGGGCCGCCCACCGCTGGGGCGGGGGCTGCCCCCCCCTCCCGGCGCAGCATAGCTAGACAGCCTCAGCTGGTTAGAGGCGCGCGGGCGACGCGCGGACTCGGCAGCTCACCCGCTACCACTTTCGGGCGCCTCGACGGGGCACCCCCCTCGGCGCCCGACACATCTCGCCCCCCCTTGCGCACCTGACTCATGACTGTAGAGGCCTCGGCCACCCTGGAAGCAGCTGCCTTGAGATGGCAGACGACCCCCGCCGCACCCCTGACTGCTGCTCAGGAGAGGAGCCGGCGCAGCCGTCCCTCCCTCCCGACAGGAAGCAGGCACGGGTAGGGTCCAGCGCAGGTCCCAGTTTTGTCGCGCCGCTGGCGCCTGGCGGGGGGCAAGAGACGGACAGCTCCGTGACGTTGCAGTCGTGCCCTCTGTGATGGAGAGGAGGCGTGAAAGCCTTCGGGAGGCCCCCCCCCCCTCTCGCTGCAGCAGATGCGGCCCCCCTGGGCTTTTATCATCACTGAGCAGCCGTTAGCTGCGTCCCTGGTAATCTCGGCACGCTTGCAGGTAATTGCTGCGATGCCAGTGATGCATGCAGGCCGCCGATGCCAGGAACAGCAGGTCAACAGTGGGCAGCGCATCCCCGGGGGAAGCTCTGCCCACCCATCGCCCTTGCTGGGCGGGCGCTCAAGACATTTGCCGAACCCTGAGCAGCCGTTAGCTGCACCCGTGGATCTTGGGCACGGGCTTTGGCCCTCTCCCTGTCCCTCTCCCGTTGCTAGGTGCCCCTGGTGGGCCCCTCCGCGTGGATGGCTGGTGATGTCTGTCCCCGCCGCCCCCGCCAACGGAGGCCCCGCGCGTGCTGGGCGGCCTGTCAGGACTTCGCGTCCCCGCATCGCAACGTGGGAGATCGTCCCCTGGCGCGGCTGCCCCCTGGAGTTTCTCTCCAGCCACGCTGGCGACGTTGGCCCCCGCCAGTCTGGCTTCCTGCCGCGCTCAATGCGGCGCTCTACGACGCTATGTCATGCGTGTGGCCATGGGCCGGGCCCGCAGGGCTCTCCTCAGGGCCGGCTCGTTGTCCGTGTTCGGGACTGGTGGGCCCCTGGAGTTTCGCGGTCGCCTCGGAGTGGTTCAGCCTTCCGTCCCCCGCAGAGTTCCATCCTGACTCCGTCCCAGCCGATCAGGCAGGTCTACGCCGTCGTCACGGTTCTTGCTCAGCTTACCTGGCTGGTATGCGCCGCCGGCACGGTCTTGGCCCCTGGCGCCCCGCTGGCGACTCGACCATCGTTTACCTCGCCTTTCCCGCCACCCTGTGTGAGAGGGGTGCAAGTGCAGGGCGCTCACCTGCTTCCGCGCCTCCATCCGTGTGGTCTGACGCCGCAGTGCGTAACGCCGAATTCCTTGGCATTTTGCTCTGGTCTGCGCGGTGCTCGAGCTTCCCTGGGCGCCCATCAGCCAGCCAGCTTTCGCCCCGCTGCCCCGGCGGCCGCCTCGTGAGCCGGCCCGGCCGGTCTGAGTTGCGCCCTGCAGCTAATTAGGTTTGCCGGCAGGCCCGGGCGACTTCTCTCGCCGCCTGCGCTCTTCGCTCGCGGCCGCGACCTAAAAAATTCCCCCGCCATTTTTTTTTTCCCGCGGTGCTTGTCTCCTATGTGTCGGCGTTCATCTGCGCGCCCCACGCGGTGCCTCGAGGCCGTGTACCTTCACGATTCCTGCCTCTCACCCACCGTTCATGCCCGTCTGGCAGGCGCTTTCGCTGCTCTTGCTGGTCCGCTTGCTGTTCCACGTCGCGAAGTCTTACCGGGTCCTGTGCTTCGTGTTCGGCGGCAAACTTCTCGGGGAATATCGTTGTGCCGCTTCTTTTTTTCTCCTGGTCACCACCGTCCTGGGTAAGTGTGACGTTGGACTTCCCCTCGTTATGGTCATCTGGGGGGTCGCTCGCCCATTCTACCGGCGTCCTCATCGGCATCTTCGTGGACGTGCTCTCGGTGCCTGCGTGATTCCACCCGCGCCATTTTGGCTGCGCCGCGCCCTGTTCCGCTCGGTGGCGGACGCTGTTCGCTCCGCTGTTTGTTCCCTTCGCTACGGTGCGGCCCGCCCTAGCTTCCTCGGCGTCCGACTTGGCTTCGCGCGCCCGCGTGCCACAAAGTATCCCCGCCGGCCCATCCAGAAACGATGCCCGGGCGAGTTGCTTGTCAGAGTCTCCTCGGATGTCCCTTGGAAGTTTTTTGGAGGCCTCTTGGAGCATCTTTGGGGCCTGTTGGCGGTCCCAAGGGCCAATTGGAGCATCTCGGGGGCCCCGAGGGTTTTTTTTTGGGCGGGTCTGACGTGCCTCGGGGAGCCTCTTGGGGTTTCTTGGGGGTCTTTTAGGAGCCTCTGGGAGGTCTCTTGGCTGCCTCTTGGGCGCCTCTTGGGCGCTTCTTGGGGCCGCGTTGAGGCGCTCTTCAGGCGTTTTTTGGAAGCTTAGAGGCGCTCTTGGGGTCATTCTGGAGGAGGTCGATCCAACAAATATGTTGGGGCTTTTTGGATGGTGTGACCGCTCGCGAACTCCCCCGTCCGGGGCCCAGGGTAGGGGGTGGGGGGAGGGGTCAAGACAACCCCTAGATAGCAAGCCGCCGTCTGGCTCACTCTCAGCCGCCCTCCCAAGACATAAGTAACACCTGGGCCTGAGCATGTTCACCGTTTGTCTTTGGACTTTTACTGGGCACCAAGACCGACCCCATGTGTGCGACGCTGGGGCGAGGTGCGCCACGCGTGCCAGGCGCGCCACGCGCACCAGGCACCCCTGAGGCCCGAGCGTGCCAGGCACGCCTGGCGCGCCAGATGCGCCACGTGCTCCGCGTGCGCCACGTCGGGGCACGTGCAGGGTGTGTCGGGTTTGCCTGCGCACGTGATAGCAAACATTGGGAACATATGTCGCGGCTCCCACCATCCTTGTCGAAAACCGCTGCCCATCATTGTGTCTGGTGGGCCTGCGCCCAGCAGGCCATACGCCACCACTCCCGCCGTCCCTGTCAAAAAGCCAGTTGACAGTGATCGCGG
Organism: Prorocentrum cordatum; assembly: GCA_963575745.1. Taxonomy (NCBI): domain Eukaryota; class Dinophyceae; order Prorocentrales; family Prorocentraceae; genus Prorocentrum; species Prorocentrum cordatum. Next base: position 12,364 of record CAUYUJ010020305.1, on the reverse strand, counting down.
GGTGGCCGCGCACGATCCAGATTTAGCCGTGAAGTGCATTTTGTATTGTTTTTATTGTGTTCGGGATGGTAGCCTTGCGCGCAGCAGGCAATCAGCTGACACCCCCGCCGTCCCCGTCCAGAACAATACGTACAAAGTGCTCGCGGGCCTCACGAACATGACCCAAGACCTTGCCCCATATTGTATTTTTCATTGTTTTTAACAGGGATGGTGGGGGCGACGCATCGGGTCGGCCGCGCATGTTCCAAATGTGGAGGCAGAGTGCGTTTTTTTGTGTGTGTTTTTTTGTTGACAAGGATGGTGCGAGGGGGGGAACATGGGGTCCTCATGGTTCCTTTCTGGTTGGCTGCTGTTCGCCTGTGTGTGTATACTGATTGGAAACAATGATAAACTCTTCCCCGAAGGGGAAGAGGGAGGGGTTGGCAGAGAAACCGCTTTAGACCGCCTACGCTCAGGGGGCTGGTGGGATTGGATATGCCAGAGCTATCTCGGGATGCCTGGTCGCCGACTTGAAACAACATCAAGGCCTCATGCGAGGATGGCTGATAATCGTGGCGCCATGTGCAAAGGATCGTTGCCTCGGGGGCGCGAGTCTTGTGTAATTAAAAACATTTTGGTTTCGGGGGCGCGAATTTGGCATAATTTACAAGGGCTCGTCGCCGCGGGAGGCGAATCTGATGTAATTCAACAGGGATCGTGGTGTCGGGGGCGCGAACGCGGCGTAGTTCACCAGGGATCGTGGCGTCGGGGGCAAAAATCTTGGGCGAGTTGCGATCGTGGCCTCGGGAGCGCGACTGGTGCAATTTACGAGGGATCGTGGCATCGGGGGCGCGGGCCTAGTGTAATTTATAACGGATGAACGCGAATGTGTTGCATTTTTGCAATCCCGGGGGGGAGCGAGGGCGGTGGCCAGGGTGATTTTCGACCCCCCCCTCCCCCTTTTCGCGCGGACAGTAGCAAATTTACAGCAGGAAGCAGGGACTACAGTGAAGTCCCATGCCAAGAAACAACCTGCTTGCCTCCAGGGTGCCCTTGGTTTCTTGGGTTTCGATGGTTTCGCGATGGAGAGCGTGACGCGTGCCCACACCAAACATTGATGGACGTCCTGGGGTTCCAGGGTTGTGTTTCTTGTGGAAGGTGGAAGCTTTCTTGTGGTCGGGCCCCTACTGCACAACTATATATGGAAACCTCGAGATTTGTACACGTGCAGGTTGCAGGAAAAACCTCAGCCGCGCAGCCTGGTGACCCCAAGGTGCACCGGCCGATTATAGCGTCGCCCTTCTCTCGGGCCCAGAAGGTGGCTGCTTGGTGCCCTCTTGGGGCGCGTTTGGCTTGCTCTTGGGTACTATTGGGCTTGCTTGGAGCTCTATCCGGCTCCTTTTGGAGCTCTCTTGGGCCAGCTTGGAGTCATTTTGGGACCTTTGGGTCATCTTGGGGCCATCTTCATTTCTCAGATGCCCATGTTTTGGAAGGATCTTGGCCTCTTGGGGGCATCCTTGGGAGGTTTTGTGTCCACTCGGAGCTGTCTGTGGGGCGTCTTTGGGCCCTTCGGAGGCACGTTGGATGCTATCTGAGCCACTTTAAGGGTAGCTCTTTGGGAGATGTTACAGTATCGGGAGCATAGCTCGCGCGCCGCTGCCTTGGGCTCAAGGCACGCGCGCCCTATTTGCCCGGACACCGCGAGTGTTCGCTATGTGCTGGAAAGATCATTACATCGATCTTATCCAATCTTATCCGTCCACCCCTCATACTGTACCTTCACAGCAGAGCGATGGACGCTATTTGCCATCCGATGTCTATCATGGAATCGGATGCTATTTGAGTTACCAGGCTCACTTTCGACTTGGTAGCGGAGCTGGCCGCACTCTCGTGTGGTCAGCTCTTGCTCTTCTTAGCCTCATATTCTTCGGCACGATCTTCGTGACCACCTACCACCCTGCGCCGCCACTCCCAGTACGTTTACGAGGATCTATTCAAGAGCAAGAAGCAACACGAGAGGTACGACGTCTAGACGACCAAGCTGGTACCATATACGCTTCATCATTGCGTTACTACCAACCGCTCGGCAACGAGCTAACAGCGCAATACTTGAAGCAAGGGCGGGGAGACCCGCCAGACAGAGCGCCTCGAAGACACGACAAGGCGCTATCCCAGCGCGACAACGCGCATCATAATCGTCCGTCGTTACACATTCTCGGGCTAATCGTTTTCGCTATCATATGGTTCGCGCTGGGGGCAGCAATCGGACACGTGCGTCGTGGAGATAACAGCACCGATGGGCAAACGCATGGCCCATATTGGGACCCTCAAGGTAATGTACCTTTTCGTGAGTACATCTACGAGGTCAACGCATGGCTCAACGTTACAAGCGGACGTATGACGCCACAGGCCCAAGCGGCCGCAATACAACGCGGCCTAGGTGGCCTAGCGAGGACACTCGCCATGAGGGTACCGCCTGACATTATAAACTATGGTGCTGACATCGATGGGGTCCACACAGACCCAGTGACCTACATCATGTTCCTCCTAAGCATGAAGTTCGAACGCCTGGAAGATGAGCGACAGCTCACTTCCGGCACACAACTCATCGACTTCCACGTGCCTCACGGGGAACGAATCGATGTCACCCTTGCCCGATTCGAAATGGCCCGACTTGAGGCACAGTCGGTGGGATTCGACCTTCCCAACTTCCAATTGCTAACCACTATCCTATTCCGCGCCCTAGGCGTCGGCAACCAGCGAGCCATGCAACTCTTACAGCCACTCAATCACCAAATGCCCCGAACACAACAACAGTATGATGAGCTGCTGGAGAGGATGCGTTCGATAGGCCACCTATCCGAACGGTCTCCTGGTAACATAGGATCTGTGTTTGGAAAGGGAAGGGGATCTGGTAGTGGAAATTTCTACACTACCTTGACTACTGAAGCCCAGCCTGGAAACGGGCCCTCAAGCATATGGGCCGATGACCCAGGTGAATCCACTGCGTTATTAGCAGGGGATCGATCACAACCAAGCTGGGCAACCAGCCCTCCTTCTAGAGAACCACAACCACACCGCTCGCTATGGGGGGAATCAAATCCCCTAACCGACGGTGTATCCACCTATCTAGGAGACGAAGATTTCGACTCCGGCACCGATACAGACACTATATCATCAGATGGTGTTGAAGCTCTAGATTGGTCAGATATCATGAATATGGATAACGGCAATCAGCGTGCTGAGCATTTATTCTGGTTGTTACAACAGGCTAAACGAAGGTGGAGGAGGTTCACACGAAAACCAGTGCGTCGTGTTAGAAGGAGGATACGCAGAAGTTTTAAAGGAAAGGGTAAAGGCAAGCGTGGTCGTCGGAGGTTGAACGGGCGAGGTATCGCGGCATTTCTCCAGAGGCTCTCAGATGAACAACATGATGAGATATTCTTTGGGGGAAAGGGCCGCGGTAAAGGCCGTAGAGAGACCTCAGGTAAAGGTAAAGGTAGGCGGGGAAACCCGCGAGGTAGAGACGGCCAGGTTCTCAAATGCCATGAATGTGGTAGTTCCGATCATCTTGTGCGAGATTGTCCAGCGAAGGGAAATGGAAAGGGCATGTCGTCCGAAGTCAATTTTGGCTCAAGTGCACCATCCATTGAATATCTGAGCCTCCAGGACTTTGAGGCTATGGAACAGATTTTTTTCACTTGGGTTGTTGGCATGGACAACATCGACGAGCTCGAGGGGTATGGTCATGGATTGTACGCGTACTACCTCGAGTACGTCCGCCGGTTCGTCACGGGCAGTAACGAATTCACTCCCGTGGAACACGGTACGCTTGGAAACGAGTCTCTTTCTTTCTTCGACCGGATGTTCGGGAACCCAGGCAGCATCATGGCCTACGAGAGCGACGACGAGGACACCACTATAGAGGCTTCGCCTTCCGAGGTTCAACGGAACCTCGAACCTCCGCCCGAAATCCCGCCTGGAAACAGGCCTTCTTTGATGGGAGAATATCCCCAGACCACTGAAGACTAAATTGAAATGGAGTCTCAGGCATTTGTTCAGGCCTTCATTGCAGGCGAACCAGATATTCCGTTCATACCTCCTGGTTCGCTTGCTCCAGGCGAATATGGACCACGTGCCCTTTTGCAGACCCTCATGAGGATGCATGAGATACTTACAATTGGTTATCCTGAGAGTCAAGAACTCATCGAAGCTGACATCATGACAGAACAGGATAATGATGCTTGCGGTAGTTCAGAGCTAATTTTGGCAGCTCTGACTCTCATTGACAGCGTGCATCCTCAGGAAGTGCAGAGACACTTGATATACTCCCGTGGTAGATGGCGTCGTGCTCTGGAAATGGCGATGGCTATGCGCGGTCATGATCTTCCTCCGCCAGGATGGGGTCTCCAGGCGGTGGGAATGAGGCCAAACCATGCGGCCATGCGTAACATTGCTGGGCAGCCTATGCTCGGCGACGAGCCTGAGCCGACAACAGTGCCTCCTACTCCGGGACAGCCGAGCGACGCCCAGACGCCGGCTATGCAGGGAAACCTGCCTGTACCAGATACGCCAATGGCCATCATCATCGGTAGTTCGACATCAGAAGAAGTAGAAGGCGATGGTTGCGGGTTAGATGAGGATGACGTCACCATCCGCATGATGGACGTGAATGGTGAGGAAGAGGTTGACTTCGATCCTGATGAGTCTGAATCATCATCACCATCGGCACAAGCGCCATTTGCGCCGAGCTCCACCCAGCAGGGAGACCTGCCTCCATCGGACGATCCATCTGGGATCGCACAGGAGCCTCCTCAGGCACCTTCACCGGGTGCCGCTCCTGCTGCTTCGGCAGCTTACTCTGATGAGAACACCAGAAGATCTCGTTCCCATACGCGCGTCAGAGAAGAGCCACATCCACAGGCTCGACTTCCTCGTGAGTGGAGACAGGCTGGCCCAAAATAACACGCTCTCAGGAGAGGTGGCCAGCTACTTCCGTACAACGACCCAAGACGCCGAAAAGGGGAACACTCGGCCTTCGGCCAGGGCAACCCTGCCTATAGGGACAGTGATGGCAAGCCCATCCGCGGAGGCTATCAGCTTGCAACAAACATCCGCCGCCCTGAAATTCAAGAAGTGCGGACTCAGTTACGAGATATTATCGCGGCGCGCAAGCAGTACAGGCCTCGCGCAGCATGCGGGCCTTGTTCCCAGCCGTTTCAGAACCACAGGCCAGGAAACCCCGTTGGCAACAACGAAGGCCTGAGCCCCAACAGGGGCAAAACCCCTCATAAAGAGGGCCATCCGCCACTTATCCCGATGACGCAGGACGAGATCGCGGAAGTGAATCATCGTCTCGGGATTTTGAGCCACTTGGATCCGAAAGAAGAAGAAAAGCCTACCCCGGTTCCAAGGTGACTGGTAGCCATGACCCAGTAAGAGAAAGACGCGCTCTTCAGTCTTCCTAGTATGCGAGGAAACTCGCCTGGCGTCTCTAGCCAGTCCCAACAACCAGAACCGACAATCAAGGATGAGATAAAGGCTCAACGTGTGGCGGAGGATGAGGAGCGTATGCGGACAGCAGAAGACCGCACTCGCGAGGCAACTCGCAAGATGTTGGAAGATTCTAGTAAGATCTACATGAAGAGGGCTACGAGGCCCCCACTCCCACTAACTTCGAAGGCCAAGAGTGAACCCCGACACCTAAGCCGTCCCCGGTGCCGAAACCGAAGACGAGCCCTCAGGACCCTGGGCCAGACGTGCATATGGAGGTGCCTCGATCTGCGACGCCGAAGCCGCCGATTGGCGCAACTCCTCCACAAGCGTCTGTGCCCAAGCAGCAACCTCAGGACCCTATGGAGGAACGAAGACGCCCGCTTAGTCGCAGCATTTCCATTGCGAAAAGGGCGGCAGCTTTCGAGCGCAGTGGGTATGCACCTGCGCCAGCTTCGCCTGTGGCGGCTCGTTCCAGGAGGTCCGATGAAGGAGCTATGTCGAGGGGTACCTGGGTGCCGAAGATCAGGGGCAGCGCCAGTCGCGCATCTCCGCGGGGAAACCCGCCAGGCGCTGCCGCCGCAGCTTCCTCCTCTTCAGGAGCTGCAGCCTCTTCAGCAACAGAGGTTCCGATGCTGGGAAACCCGCCAGTGGTTCAGCTGCACCACCCAGGTGACACGTCCTTCACTAGTGGGACTCCAAATGTGATCAGGGATAGACTTGCGCTTCGGAAGCTCCCACCGATACGCTCGGTGGATGAGACATTCATGAAGGAATGCAGGAAAGCTGGAATCCTTCCCACATCCAATGATATTCTCAAACAGCTGAGCAAAGCTCTCAGCAGGATATGCAGACATGCGCCAGACAAGCAACACAGTCCTGTGTGGCGCTTGGAATCTTTCGATGATCATGATGGTTGGGTTAACCTAGTGGAACTCGTTGACCATTATCCGTGGAACACAGGTCAATCAAGACACGCTGGGTATAATCCAAAGTATGACGAGGCCAAGGTCATCAACGTGCATCTATGTAGGCGCTCGGTTGACCAACTAGCAGCCATCATGATGGCAGTTGTTCATGTCCGTGAACCAGACGGAGAAGAAAAACAGCGCCTACAGTTCAAGGTGCTGATGCGGGACTCCGGAGAGCCCGCTATCTTCGTCCGCGCCTCTCAGGGGCATTCATGGGAATTGAAAGCTCCATGGTCGCTGTACAGCTACATTGTGCTGTGCGACCAACCTGCCGGGAGACCGGCCCCATGCCCCGATGTTGCTATGCATGGCACTCGATGGCACGCCTTCGAAGGGATTATGTGGCACGGCCCGTCCTGTAGACCTGAGCATAACACAAAGAAAAAGGGGACAGGCCGGTCGCACATTCACTTCGTGCCGACAGTTCGCCGCCGTGCCGTGAACAGTGGGTGGGACCCAGACTCAGACATCATCATCTTCGTAGATTGGCGTAAGGCCGTACAAGATGGCATGAAGTTCTGTTGGTCCGATAACGGAGCCCTCTTGTCCGAGGGAGATAACGGTATCATTGAACCGTATTACATCTCTCATGTAGAGGACCTGACCACAGGAAGGCAATGGCGTAATCCAGAATATCTGGGGAGCCGCCATGCGCGAGTCTCCGTCGCAACGATGTCTGCTCCTGACAGGTGGGCTGACGTTGGTACTTCCAGCGTTAGGTACCAGTGGTCCCGAGACCAAGGGGGCGTTGACCCCCCTATGGGCTACCTCCACAGAGAAGTTGGGGACCACTACAGCCCTACCCAGCTGGGAAACCAGCCTGAGATCTATCGGATCGTCATGATTACCGAGAGTGAGGCCGGGAGCGCGGCTCCAAGCCGTGCCCCAAGCCAAGGGCCTAGTGCCGTGTCTTGGCAGGCCATCAGTACCTCGGACCTGGATCAGATTGCAGCCGCGCTGAACCCTGACCAGGTAGAACAGCTGGCGGACAGGTTATACCAGCAGGACCCCTGGGCCGCAGGCCAGGGGGCAATGTCCGCTATGGCGACGAGAAATCGTCAGGCCATGCAGGGAAACCTGCCTACAAGCGGACCTGCTCGGTTTGAACCAATGCATGGAAGCCCTACTCAGAGCATGCACACTCCAAGGGGCATGACTCCATTGGGCACACCACCGGCGCAATCCCCATTCGGGACACCTGTCCGCCCTGCCACAAACGGCACTCTCATGGAGAGGATAGCTGCTGCTAGGGCTAAACACAGCACAGCCCTCCTCAACATGATGCCGCCCGGCACGCAAACGAGTCAGCAGGGAAACCTGCCCCCCTTGTTTGCTAAGTGGTTGTGTTCGTTGGTTTCTATCTGTGGTGTTGCCTGGGTTTGGTGGTTGGTTTGGTTTGCTCTGGTACACCAAGCATACCGCTGGGCTGGGTTGTACTTTGTACCTTTTTTTTGTTTTTTTTTTTTTTTTTTTATTTTGTTTTTTTTTTGAAGTTTTTTGTTTTTTTTTTTTTTTTTGTTTTTTTGACGACTATTCGCATCAAGAGTGGCGGCCGCGGGTGTGCAGCGTGTGCAGAACAATTAATCTGCCTTCACCCAATGGGCATGGAGGTGGTGGCCAGCAGCATGGGTGTGAGTCCTAGGGTACATTTTCGTCTATGAGGGTCCCAATCCACGGGACCCTGCTCGGCAACGAGCCTTTATCCCGGCGTTCAACGCCCATCCGAGCATGTCTCAGGGCCAGAGGCCACCACCAACGCAGATGAATCCGCCATTATACCCTGATGGGTCAAGGGTTCCGAACAAATTTGTTCGTGAATTGGCGGATCAGATGCATAACCTCATTAATGTGCGCTGCAGCGACCATTCCATGTACCCGCACATGGCCTTTATGCCTTCACCAACATCACCAGAGGTGGTTGTTCAGCCCACTGCCCATTCAATATCGTCTGGCAGTAGGGGCGTGCCTGACTACATCAGGCAGACGCACCACACTCAGCAGGCATGTTTCAGGAGGAGGCAGGCGGTGCAAAGCGTACGGGATCAGTCACGTGCAGCTGCACTTGATGTGGTGAGGAACAGGGGCTCACCTTTGCGAGGAAACTCGCCCGCCGTGACTCCTACCATTTCCATGCCAAATGTCGAAGTGCAGGAGGTGCTGAATCCAACGGGGACACCCCCATCAGCCTTCATGCCCTCCGAGACGGTATTGGAGAGGCAGCGGCGGGTATATCCCAGGGTAGCAGACGTAGAAGTCTTCACTGGGATGGAAGATACCTGCGCGGTATGCCTCGAAGAATTTCAGCCCAGGGATAGCGTCTACCGCCTGAGGTGCAATCACCTATTCCACGAGGGATGCTGGAATTCTAATGTGGCGGGCCACGTCGCAAATCAGCGTGAGGGAGATCCCCAGCAGCCACCATGTGCTATCTGTCGAGCACCTGGCATTGTAGCATCATCCTTCCCATGGACCGGCTCCTTTAGTCAGACTCCTGAGCAGTCAGCGAGAGAGCTGCGGGAGCTGAGGAGCATGGTGGAGGAGATGACGTCCAGGATGCTAGCTATGCAGACAGTTCCGTCACAACAGCAGGGATACCTGCCTGAAGAGGTAAGGCCGCCAGTGGAAACGGGATTTTTTGATCAGCTTATCCCGATGACGGCGCCTCAGCAGGGAAACCTGCATAATACTCCTCAGATGTCCCCCCAGAGTGGAGGCGAGGCTGAGATGTCACTGGACCCTGATCAGTTGCGCGAGTTGCGTGTACGACATTTCCAGAATCAAATGGATAATACGCACACAACATTTATGCTAGATGCCAATAATCCTGAAACTGATAGTCCGTCGTTAGACCTATCAGAATCCCCAGCGGCGTCAGCAGCAACAGCAGCCAGGGCCGTCAACATCTCAGCGACGAATGAGGAGTTCGAGGAGTGGCTGCGGTACCGGGATCACATCGCGAACGAGGGGCTGCAGGACATCGCCCTTCACTCGTACCTAACGTTGATAAGGCGCACGACCCGCGAGCAGTATATGAGCATACGTGATGAGTATGCCAACTGGCGAGAGGAGCGTGGCGATCACGCCCAGCACGTGTCGTACTTCCAGTACATTGACCTGGCACGCATGGCCGAGAGCGAGTCACATGCCAGTGTCATGCGGGGTAACCCGCCAGGGAGTACGACTGTGCCGCGGGGAAACCCGCCTACCGACACAGCCGACACTTCAGAAATTGTGCACATCAAGCAGCCGAGTAAGACGTTCTTGGATGATGGTGGAAATTCCATACTCATCGACGTCGGTTCGAAGATCAACATCATGGGCGAGAACACGAGCCGTAAGTTCGTCCAGGCTGCCGAGGCACATGGCCGTACTTGTACGTTCGAGCCCCGCTCTCGTTTGAAAATCAACGGAGTGGGAGAAGGGTCGGCCCCAGCGGATACCGTAGGCACATTCAGTATTGCCTGCGAGTACCAGGGGTCGGCCCAACTCGATTCATACAAGACGAACATTGTGTCAGGCTGTGGCAAGGACCTGCCAGCCATCCTAGGCCTCGATAGTATGCAGGACAAACGCACGATCATCGTGCTTGAACGAGGCCAGGAAAAGCTGATATTCCCTGGTAAGGGGCAGGTCAAGATGGAGCTCCCGGAAGGCTCCAATATCATGCCGACGACGAAGTTGCCGTCAGGGCATCTGTCGATCAGGTGTGATCGTTTTGGAGCTGCGGGGCAACCCGCCTCGAGCTCAAGCAGCACGTCCTTCCAGACAGTGCTGACAGGCGAGCCGACCCCAGCGCAGGAGCGCAATCAATTGCAGGGAAACCTGCCCAAGGGGTTGATGGAGACGCTCGCCAAGGCCACCATGCGAGGCGACAACATCGACGATCTCGAGACGTTCGATTGTTTTGTTGCCAGGACACTGGCCCTGCATGGTGGTAGTGTACCCATGGACGCTGTGCAGTCCCGCCGTAAAATAGTGATGGGATACACTAATCGTGAATTGCATACGGTCAGCGACGCTAGGTCCAAAGGCGTGCTGAAACAGCTGATGGTTAATCCATCGATGCTGACAGCATTTGCGGAGCAATCCGCCTCTGAGGCCACGGCGCGCTGCAGTGCTGAGCTCCAGCATCTGAGGGAAGCCCAGATGCTGGCAGATATTGCAGGCACATCTTCTTCATCTTGAAGATGGCAGGGCGACGTCGCCCCCTCGTTGTCTTGCCTGTTGGCTGAAAAGCCGGGGGGTAACAAGGACAGCGGGGTAACCTGCCTTAGTAAGAGGGCTTTTGTCATCGAAGATACGAGGGAGGCATGTGCCGACCTCCGCACACGAGGGTATATTTGTGATCGTATTTCCCACAACGAACTTATGACAAGCGTGGGCACAAACTACCTAGGTGCGGTGATCAGTGGAGATTACACTCTCACATGGATTAGTACTCCGGGTGACTGGTACGTACGAACTCCAGGAAAGAGAGCGGCCCCACATTGGTCACGTATCCAGAACCTGTTGATTAAAGCCAAGAAACTCCGCATGAAGATTATAATATTTGGTCCCCCAGGATATGTTTGGAAGTTATCTCCAGTACGTGATGCCCTGGAAGATCTAAAGTTGTCAGTAATACGGATGCGTCTGTGTCATTTCGGTATTCGGTTCAATATGCAAGACAGTACACCAAGCGGTACCTATATGCAGGTAGCATCATCTATACCGATCAGCTCGAAGCTGTGGACATGTACCTGTAAGCAGGCCATGCCACAACATGTGTTGGATTGGTACGGCCATACAGTACGACATGCTGAATGGCGGGCTCAGACACGTACTATACTCATCCGTCACTTGAACGACAAAATCCTGGGGAGCACCACCACGCACGGAAACGTGCCCGTATACTTAAATACGTATACACGTACAGACCATAACACCCGTCACTACGTGACGACTAATAAGGGAGGACCAACATGGTCTGAAGTCATCCGACGTGTAACAATCAACCTGGATACCAATGCGGTTATTCAGGATATCTCAGTTACCGATCAACCAACAGGATATGATTGGCATGCACCATTACCCGCAGGGGTTGCCAACATCAGTACTCGGTTGTATTGGCAACCCGAGGAACCGGTCTTGCTCGGAAACGAGCCGACTCAATCACCACAGAAACATCGACGCGTCATCATAGTTGACTGTTCTCTCCCCCTCCCGACTCTGGCGATTGACGCATGTACCCATTCAACCGCGACAATGAGTACACAGACCGACGAACAAGACGAGCAAGCTTTACCCACTGAGTCGCGTATAAAACAGAAGGAGAGGCTCAAAGCCGAAAAGGAAGCAGGCATCAAGCCTCGCCGCATTAAAAGCACGTCGAAGACGGAAATGACGATTGCGGCGACGACTTGTCAGGACTCGGACAGGATCTTATGGCAATCTGGAGTACTGACGTCCCTGTTGAGCTGATAAGCTCCGACGAGGACGATGACCTGTTCCTTACCCTCCCCACATCTATGCCCGACACACACGCTAACATATACAGCATAGTTGCTACACTATGCTATGGTCATAACAACTGCGTGGATATGTTGGAGCTTTGTGGCGGCGTGGGTGGCATCTCAGAGCTTGCCTTCTCAAGGGGACTTTCCTCAGGCGGCAACCTGGACAAGACTACATATGTCGACCTGGGAGACCCCTCGGTGCAGCAGGTTATAGATCATTACTTTGCTATATGCTACGTACGAGTTGCCATGCTGCAACCCAGCTGCCGCACCACAGGACCACCATCTTACTATAACTACAAAGTCAACTATAACACTTGGGAACAGCACCACAGAGAAGACTTACCACACATAATTTACTGTGGTAAAATTGCTGTAACCCAAGATGACGCTCAGAGGTGATTTATACACGAACAACCTACAGGA